>JANFAF010000077.1:0-355000 GCA_024663475.1 Pisolithus thermaeus
AATAGCCAACAGCTCCTTGTTGTGTGTGTCATAGTTTAACTCCAGGGTGGTCAAAGTCCAGGAGTAGAAAGCTACTGGTCGTACCTCACCATCCAGGCAAGTGACAGACAGAATGCCAGCGATAGCATAGTCCAAAGCATCCATTTCAACCGTGATGGGAAGTCTGGGCTGGAAGTGAGTCAATATTGGAGCTGTGGAGAAAGCTTCTTTGAGACGATTAAAGGACTGGTGACAATCCTTGGAGAAATTCCAAGGTGCCCCCTTCCATGTGAGATGTGTTAGTGGGACCACAATGTCCAAGTAGTTGAAGATAAAACGATGGTAGAAGTTTGCAAAGCTGAGGAAGGACTGAATGTCTTTCACCTTATGAGGTTCAGGCCAGTCACAGACAGCCTTTACCTTATCCTTGGACATTGACAAACTGTCAGGGGATAAAAAGAAACTGAGGTATTCCATGGACTCAGAGTGGAATTTGCATTTCTCTGGCTTGGCATACAAGCCATGCTCCTGGAGTCTGCAGAGTACCTCATGAACATGTTTTTAAACACTGCAAGCATTTCACAATTTTTTTGCTAAAAACATTCAGAAAAAAGGGAAGAAACTGATACTCTTTAATTTGGGATGTTTTTGTGAAAATTATGGAAAAGATATGAAGGATGTTTATTGTCCATTATGCCCCCCAAAATGGTATGCAATCATGTGAAATTATTGTAACTAAAATTATTAGGAATTTTTTCGAGTGTGATTTTCAGTAGAACATGTATGAAATATTGTAAATCTTTCTCCAATAAATGTGACATTTTTTGTGGTTTAATAATCCACTGATTTCCTACAACAAAGTTTAAAAAATAAGGATTATTTATGTAGCCAAAGTACTGTATTTGAAATTATGACTCATATGCTAAAGTTCATATGAAAAACATTATGTCTATTTTACTGTCAAACATGCAACATGCAAACAAATATATTCACACAAAAAATCAAATGAAAAATATAGTCTTTTCACATTAAAATTATCTATTCAAATATTGAAAATTCTTCCCAGATGGAAATAGTCAGTATATTATTACTTGAGAAGAGCAGATCTCAACGAATCTGGAAAGGCCAGAGAAGAGTCTGTCACAGCATGAAGCAAGCCAGAACAGGTGACATGGCACTTTCACGATGCATATGCCAAGAAGTCGAAGGAGGCAACCATGAATGGCTATGGGTGCAGGACTGCAAATGACTTCTTGGCCAAGCGATTCCACTATGGCGACAGCATGATCTTTGATATCCTGGTATTCATGGGTTGTCTGCAAACAATGGCTGTACAGCCTTAACAGTCTTAGATTTTTCGAGAAACATCTATAGGTAGTCTGAATCACGCGAATCACCATATCGGCTTGAGGTATCAGGTATCCAACCATCTCTCGTGGCATGCAGCTCACAGACTTGGCACATATGAAATTTGTAGCTGGTAGTGTGATCAACAAGGGTTTATAAGAGTCTGCCTGATCGGTATGTGCAAGCAACTCAACCACATATTGCATAAGAGCTTACCTCTGATGTCCACATGTGGACACATGCCATAAGTTAGCATATCCATGTACCAGCAGTAAGTCCAGAGCTTACTCGATTGTGCACATAGACTGGCAGCACCTCCAAGCCATCCATCATCCCCTCCTCAAGTATCTAACCAATAAATGAGTTCCATCGTCTTAAGCCTACTGACGGTCTCACCAACGTTCTGTATCCACAAAACACAGCATCATGTGTATACCAAATGGACAATTCAAGTATAGTTGAGAGCTTCCAAGAATGGGTTGTGCACAGCAGTCGGGTTCGAATGTGGTAGGCTGCTTGATTTAGGGAGTGGAAGGCAGAGAGAAGAGAAACCCATAGTCAAGTGCAGTTTCACCATGCCAAATGAGATGACAGATACATCCTATCGACTGAGATCTATACAAAGCACAACACAGTCACGTCAGTGTCAGCACTGGGCCCATGCTCATGAGAGGGAGTGCACCTGAATTCCAGACGCCCTCTCACTGAAAACAGTGCTGCAGGGGTTCAATGTTCGACATTCATGGGGTGTATGGTGCTAGTAGTACTAGTAGGACCCGAAAAGTCACATAGAGAACTAGGCTTACATAATAGCACTCTGTCTTGACTCTGATGACTTGTTGACATCTTGACTACTGTCGACTTAGTGCGATTCACTCCTATCGCTGTTGTAGACCGTCTGCAGTGCATGGTAAGTACCTGTAACAATGCAGATTTCTCACCTCCAAATGTATGAATAACCTTCCGCAGCATGATAAATGCAACAGGTTCTACCATGCTATTGGCATCGATAACCTACTTTCTCCCATTCGAACCAGACCACATGACACAGGCCGAGACTGTCTTCTGTCACAACCTCAATAGGTTTTCTCCCCATTTTTTCCCTCTCGAACCCGACAACATTTCTGCGCTGGCAGCATCTGTGACAGCTGATCACGTTTGACAGTCATTTTTGCATTTGTCCATCACAACAGGCCCCATTGCCCAGTATTTGGTCAAAGGATAACCATGAGGTGCATTGTACAGTAGTACTGATTGTTGCAAGTGTCCATGACTGTGCTGTACATATGTCAAAATGCTGCATGTTCCGAGGTACTGCGAGAGGATATGAACACATGTTTACCCAGAAGTCCAATGTACATACGTCTTCATGTGTAACTTACCTAGGCATGGTGCATCTCATCGCAAAACGTATCTTCCCCTGTGTCCATATCTGAGGGATGGAAGTGGTTGATAGCGGTGTCGTTTGGTTGCCAAGTAGGTTGTTCACTACTCCAAAGAAGTCACTAAAGTGGTCGATTTCAATAGTTTTCATCTGCACGAGCATCCGGCATGGAGAGCACTCGTACTCAAACATGCCTTCACCCCAATCATCGCTTGAGAATCGATATGCAGGATGCCCCCTGTTGGCTGTTGATACTATCCCCTGCCATGTGGACCCTACTTGAACCTGTATGCCCATGCACAGGTCGGATGGCACTGCACAACCTGCCACACCATCCATCATCCTACAGGCAGTGGATTCCTCCATTCTGAATAAGGCCCATCACCTCGACGGGTGGGTTAACCACCATTATCTAAAACACAGAAGTGTTGCACACCACCATTTCCATGATACTCCAGTTGTCCTATGCTCATTTTTCTGTGATTGATGCCACCCACCCACCTGTTAGTATCCTGGATGTCCCTTGAACCAGAACATATCCCTCATCCTCCAACTACAATCACAATACCGGCGAGATCCCCCACACAAGCATTCCGACTCTAGGCTCTTTAGAGCCTTTTGGTGTCATTCCGAACGTACCACTCGTTTCGCCATTGTCCACTCGATTACCACATGCCAGCCTTCTGCCATTAGAACAATGCAGGCAGCCTTTGCAGAGAAAGACAATCAGATACTGCTGCCATGCGCACAAATGCCTCGTGGTGTAGAAATGCCACCTTGACAAAGGGACACCTTTATGTTTAGTCCATCTAAAAACCTCCTCCCCCACTTTGTAGCATCTAATGCCCCTCCAACAGGCTCACTCTACCCAGGATGGCAAATGCCCCTGCTCTGCATCCCCTCAGCCTCACTCTGATGCTGCTGCTGGAGAGTCACAGGCAGCATGCCATAAACAAAAGATTCTGCGCCTTACAGAGCACATGGCCTCTGCTACCTTTACCCCTGCATCGACCCAGCCACCACCTGCGCCACTTAACCCCGACTCCCCTTCAACCCCCACCACAGCCCTCCCACTGCTTCCTCTTGATTCCTCTTCATATGCTGCTGCGGCTGACACCTCCCCTTCCTCTGCCTCCAGCCATGTATTTCCACCTGACCTTGAAGTCACTCCAACACCTCCAGGTGGCTTCCCCATCCCCCAGCTTGGGTGTTCTGTCTGGAAGAATGTCAATCATATGGTCAGAGCATTGTGGACAATCAAGTTGGGCCCTAAGGTCTGGGCTCAAGTCTGGAAGGCGAGGTACAATGATGATCACCAACCCACCCTGATGAAAATATAGACTCTAGTGGAGAAAATTGCTGGGCCAGGGGTAGCAATGACTCTCCGTGTAAGCGTGCCAGTCGCTGCAGAACGTTTACAGGAAAAACTCCCCCCACCATGGCACTACCTTATCTCCAACATTCCTCAGAGCCTAGCGGACTTCCTAGGACAACAAGTTGTTGTCTCCACACCAGATGTTACATGCTTCTTCCTACCTTTTGATCCACTGCTGCAGACGTACCTCTGTACCTTGGAGAATTTCGCCTTGCCCTGCACTACACAAGCCAACAATGTCATAGCCAAGGTAGTCAAGGCGATGCTACTGTGCGACCATGAAGGCATTTCCTTCATCGAAGAGCAACTGGAGAACCCCGACACCAGTGCAGTGGAGCGAGCTATTAAGTCCATCTATGCCAGCAGTTTCACCATAGCCCTATCCCCGACTAAAAAAAAGACCCTTTGGAACGTTTACTGTCGCAGCCCCCCCAATTTATCTCTTCCAGACTTCTTCGCCTGGGCTTGCAAGGTCCGATCCACAGAATTCATCACAGAGGACTATGGCAGGGGTACAGCCCAGATCGGGGACAAGCAATTGATCTGCTTCGGCCACAAATCACTAGATCACCTGACTGGTCTATGCCCATTCACCAGTCTGAGTGGATGGCTTGGTCCTGCCCCACAGTCGGTAACCACTGATGAACGCAATATGGTGGAGAGAGACTGTGGATGTCCAAGGAAGTCTGGACAACGAGGTATCATACGTGGCCACTACCACAAAGGAGGCTCCCTGAGAGGACAGGGTCACCGTTAGGGTGTCCAGCTGGCAGCTCATCAACAATACCATGTGTTCCCCTTCCCAACTACCATTCCTCATGCTCTACATTGTAAAGTAACTAACTTTCTCCCCCACTGTTGTTCAAATATGCCTATGTTCCTGCCTTGTACATCTCCACCCTTACCGCTTCGTAGACTTTACCCATCATTACCCATAACCTTTTCATGAAAACGTTCCATGTCACTTCTACCGTGCATGGGTTTGGACTGAAGGACGGCCATCTTGCCCAGAAAACCCCATCTAGGGGACATGTAAGCCAAGCTCCTGATCACATGAGGCCCAAACATGCTGGGGGAGGCCACCTACGGCTGGTCCCATAGGAGGCAATGAGCATCATAAACTTACTTCAGCCTGTCTGATGCGGATAAGATCGTCTTGACTAGTCAACTCATCCAGTCCCATTCCCATTTTCAACTGTTTTCAATGGCCCGTTGATTACCATGATTCACTCCTATTCACTGTTGTAGACTGTCCACAGCGCACAGTGGGTACCCTGTGCAATGCAGATTTCTTGTCACTAAACGTATGAATAACCTTTCACAGCACGATAAAAGCAATGAGCTCTACCCTGCTATCGGCATCGATAACCTACTTTCTCCCATTCAAGCCAGACTGTGTGACATAGTCTGAGATTGTCTTCTGTCACAACCTCAATAGGTTTCTCCTCCATTTTTTTCCTGCTCGAACCCAATGATGTTTCTGCGCTGGCAGCATCTGCGATGGCTGATCACGTTTAACAGTCATTTTCGCAGTTGTCCATCACAACAGGCCCTGTTATCGGGTATTCAGTCGAGGGATAACCATGAGGTACGTTGTACAATGGCACTGATACACGCAGGTGTCCACAACTGTGCCGCACATATGTCAAGAAACTGCACGTTCCGAGGTACTGTGAATGGATATGAATGCATGTTCACCCAGAGGTCCAACATACATATGTCTTCATGCATAACTTACCTAGGCATAGTGCATCTCATCATGAAACATATCTTCCCTGATGTCCAGATCCGAGAGATGGAAGTGGTTGATAGCATGGTCCTTTGGCTGCCAAGTAGGCTGTCCGCTACCCCAAAGAAGTCACTAGAGTGATCCAATTTGATCGTTTTCATCTGCACGATCATCTGGCAGAGAGCACCCATACTCAGGGAACCGTGGCTGTGGGGTCGAAGCACTTTGCTGCGTATCCTACTTCTAATGCTACCCAAGTAGTGTGCCAGCAGTCAACAAAAACCTGTTTGCGCCTCCTTCAACATCATAACTCTCTGCATATTTCTACCCATTTTTCAACTCCCTATGTTTGAACAAAGATGCCAGGATCGTTTCGACAGCATGTCTGACTGCAACATGCTGACATACCGTGAGGCAAATTGAGGATACTTGTTCACTCACATCTTCTAAGGCTATTGAAGCTGAGCGCAGTCTTTCAAACGATGGACACTGCCCTTGCCGGTACAACTGGTGATAGTCGCAATATGACCCGTATGGGACGTGCAGTGCAAACAGAACTAGTACACTTCAAATCACCCTTGCCATCTCTCAGACCTCTTTCTTGACACCTCAGATTCAGCTGGCCCCATTTCTACCGGTGCCTCCTCACTTTCTGCTCGAATACAAAGGCATCGATTTTGTCATTGTTCGTCACTCTTCATGTTTCATGCTGCTGTCCTGACTGCGATTCTAATTAGGTCCTTGTCACCTGTCATTGCCATGCATCCATTGTGGTCATCTGGTGCCGATGTCATACTGCAGCCTGCATGGGTGTGCATGTGCACATGCTGATCACAAGCAGCGCTTTGTGATATTCTCTTTGTCTGGTGTGCTCGGCCATCAATCGTTAACCACAGTTTTATGATTTACCACCACTGTGCCACTTCTGTCTAACCGCTTTTCATAGGAGGGACCATCCAGATGCCTCGTCATTTGTCTGATTTGGTTAATTGTGACACCTGGAGCCCAGATCTGGGATCAGCACAAGTACCAATATCATGCCATCATGTGTATATCTGGATGCACAGGCGATATTTTTGTATGGGATCAAACTGACATGGTGGGGGCCCCAGTGTCATGCAAATACATGGGACCTTCTCCCATCTACAAAGTATGGAATCCAGAGAGATGGCTATCAGGGAAGGATATTTTCCATTTTCATGCCAGTGTAACACCATATGTAGGCTCACCATTTCTCTACCATAGTCTGATGAAACTTGAATGGCTTATATGTGAGGATCTTTGGCTGAGGCAGGGGCAGGCTCTCCAGTGGCGAGCATGTTTCGTATTATCAGTAGTGGTCAATCACAACATGTACTGCTGGGTAAATATTAGACAATGCTACTGCATACTGGCTAAGTGATGCCATAACATTCGTGTCAACAGTCAGAACAACTGAGCACAGAGAAGGTAAAAAGGCATGGCAATGGCAATCATGCACTCCCGGGGAATGTGTGGGATGCTGCAGAAATGCATCCAATAGGCCAGTAGACAACGTTCCATAGAGGTTCAAGTGTTGCACGCCCCGGTACATTAGCAGGATTTCAGTCCAGATATGAACAGGAATTCTCTCCATGCCATCCCCACCAAAGATGAAATGAAGAGACCATACATGAGGAAGGGAGAGATGGTGTAAGAACTCGAGAAAGGAACTGGTCATATGGGTGGTATCCTGGGGGGCGGTACTGGCCGATTCTAAAGATGAATAGACAACATGAGGTTCAGTCGGCACATCATCACAACCAACCACCTCTGGAAAACCAAAGACATGGATCGACATCGCATCGTAATGGATCTCCACCATGTGGTATGTCATCAGCCGAGTGCACACTCCCACAACTGATGAGAAATGATTCAAGTTCGCAGCACTAGCCTGGGCACTCATATATACAGAGTGAACTTCTAGTAGTCGGAGGCAGGGGGGTAGCAAGGGACTCCAGCAGGAACACCGTATGGATTGTTGTAGCCTCCAAAATAACAGTGTGAAGATAAGAAAATGATACACTTGATGCACTGCATGGACGAACAGATTGCTGCAGAGCATGGCAAATGACAATCACCTGAAGGGGAGGCATACCCACTAGAAATGCCATCAAATCATACAAAGACAGTCTGCAATCTGCAGGGAGATAGCAGAGTGTGAAACTCCGCAGATTACGGAAGCCTTCAGGATGGAACAGCAACCAGGAGAGCCCAAAACATTCGATTTGCAGGTGGTGAAGAGCCGGAGCTCTAAGCTCGAGTAAGGGAATGGTTGACGTAGCGAGCCACTCGGAAGAGTCATAGCTAGCCAAAATAAGTGTTTCCAGGTTTGGCGTAAACCTTGGGTGCGTGCCACCATCTTTGTCATGTGTCCAAGAGGTAAGTGTAAGTTGATGGAGCGAACCCGATGCAGTGTGGCAAACACCAGAGATATATTATTTGCTGACATAGGTACATCCTGCTGATGAACACAATCTCCAAGCAGTTGAACATGTAATCCCAGAAGACATCCAGTAGATGTGGTGCAGAATGTAGTGTCATCATTGCTACCTGCTCCTTGCCATCATCAGTCAGATTGATTGCATGAGCCCAGAGTAGAGGGGAACTCGCCACTGGTGGTAATGAGTGCAGGCCACCAACAAGGGACTCCCAGCATCACAGTCCACAACATGTCCAAAGATCTCTAGAAGGAGCCCTGCCAAAAGCCTCATGATGGAAGAAAAGGAATTCAGATGCTCATGCAGACACTGGACAAGTTCAAGGAGACGTGCCACCTCTGTGCCAATGGCCGTGTGACCTGGCAGCGCAGAAACATCGTCAGGTTTGAGAGGGAAAAAATGGGGAGAAAACCTATCGAGGTTGTGACAGAAGACAGTCTCAGGCTGTGTTATGTGGTCTGGTTCAAACAGGAGAAACTAGGTTATGGACACCAATAGCACAGTGGAACCCATTGCATTTATTGCGCTGTGAAAGGTTATTCATATGTTTAGAGACAAGAAATCTGCATTGTTACGGGTACTCACCATGCACTGCAGATGGTCTACAACAGTGATAGGAGTGAATCGCACCAAGTCGACAGTAGTCGAGACGTCAACAAGTCATCAGAGTCAAGACGGAGTGCTATTATGTAAACCTAGTTCTCTACGTGAATTTTTGGGTCCTACTAGTACTACTAGCACTGTACACCCCATGAACGTTGAACATTGAACCCCTGCAGCGCTGCTTTCAGTGAGAGGGCATCTGGAATACAGGTGCATTCCCTCTCATGAGCATGGGTCCAGTGCTGATGCTGACATGACTGTGGGCTGCTTGACATGAAGGATGGTTGGATACCCGATTGCGATTCATAAATCTCAACCTGACATGGCGATATGTGTGATTTAACAACGGTTGTTCTTTCTGGTGCTTTGTATCACTCCCCCTTTGATGGAGGTCACTCCACCCTGTTACAAGTCTGCAATATGCCTTTGTTCACCAGTTTGTCCATTCCCTCGAGTCCCACTCGCCTTACCACTCCTGTTTCCATCCCGCTTGTAGGTGATATGTGGCCCTTTGCGCAGGCTTACAATTGTATGTTGGACATTTTTGGGGAAGTGATAAGCATGGCAGAGTGTGCATTGCGGAATCGATGATATGGATCCAACTATTGTTTATGTTGGTAATTGTGAACTTTTCTTGTAATAGTATACTGACTATATCTATCTGGGAAGAATTTTCAGTATTTGAATAGATAATTTTAATGTGAAAAGACTATATTTTTCATTTGATTTTTTGTGCAAATATATTTGTTTGCATGTTGCATGTTTGACAGTAAAATAGACATAATGTTTTTCACATGAACTTTAGCATACAAGTCATAATTTCAAATACAGTACTTTGGCTACATAAATAATCCTTATTTTTTAAACTTTGTTGTAGGAAATCAGTGGATTATTAAACCACAAAAAATGTCACATTTATTGGAGAAAGATTTACAATATTTCATACATGTTCTACTGAAAATCATGCTCGAAAAAATTCCTAATAATTTTAGTTACAATAATTTCACATGATTGCATACCATTTTGGGAGGCATAATGGACAATAAACATCCTTCATATCTTTTCCTTAATTTTCACAAAAACATCCCAAATTAAGGAGTATCAGTTTCTTCCCTTTTTTCTGAATGTTTTTAGCAAAAAAATTGTGAAATGCTTGCAGTGTTTTGTGGTTTTCCATATTATCAGAATAAATAAGGATGTCATCTAGGTAGACAACAACGCATACATCCAGTAGGTCCACAAAGACGGAGTTGACAAAGCATTGGAACACTGCAGGGGCATTGGTAAGTCCAAATGGCATCACCAGCCACTCATAAGATCCGTAATGGGTTCTGAAAGCTGTTTTCCATTCATCTCCTTCAGCAATGTGCACCAGATGGTAAGCATGGTGCAGATCAATTTTAGTATATATCTTAGCCTGACTAGGCAAGTCAAGTAAGTCTGAAATGAGAGGTAATGGATAATGGTCCTTCTTGGTGATCTTATTGAGGCCCTTAAAATCAACACAGAGACGAAGTGATCCATCCTTCTTTTTGACAAAGAGGACGGGTGCAGCATACAGGGATGATGTTGGATGAATAAAGCCAGTAGTGGGATTTTCATCAATGAAGGTCTGGAGAGTGGCAAGCTCAATGGACGAAAGCAAGTAAAGGGTTCCCAAGGGCAGAGTAGTTCCTTCCTCCAATTCTATCTTGAGGTTGAACTCCTGGTGAGGCGCAAGTGTAGCTGCCTTGGCCTTGCTGAACACGTCAGTGAAGTTGTGATAGTCCAGGGGTACCAATGACAAGTCTGGGGTATCCTGCATGGTGGCAGCCCAGAGTTTGGTAATATCCTGAGGTTGAATCTGGAGGGAGAACTGGGTTGAGCCATCTAGCTTGCAAGTGTGGATGAAGGCTGCTGCATTGACAAGGGAGATGTTTGGTGCTCAGGTGTTGGGTGGAGAGGAGTTATCGACCGACTCAGGGAGGGTGGTGTCTGGAGAGCCCAAGGGGGCATCTACGGGGTTTCTCAGAGTTGACTCTGAGTCAGAGGACGACGTTGGCACTGGCAAATGAGATGTAAGGTTTCAGAATTTAATACTGCTCAGTACCCAATCAATCGATGGATTGTAGCAGGTGAGCCAGTTATGTCCAAGAACAATCTTACACTCAGAATCCAATGGAGTTACATAGAAGGTCATGTTGGTGATATCTCCAGAGGGGAAACAGACTGAGAGGTTTGAGGCTTTACTGATTGATGTTGTTGTTACACTGTCGAACAGACAGAGGATGAGAGGTGGAATGGAGTAGGTTGAAAGACTGTGATCATTGACGAAAGTAGAGTCTACAAAACAATGGGTCGAGCCCGAATCTATTAATGCTGGAAAGTCTGGAATATTATAAGAGTCGAGGGTGACAGAAGATTTTAATGAATTAGGATTTGAAAGAGTGGATGCATTGAGGTGTGCCTCCGAGGGTGCACAGTCAGTATCAACACAACTCCCAGGCTGTGTGGAGTTCTGAGAGTTGCACTCTATTTTTTTGCCTCAGAGGAGGCAGTTGGTTTGGCTTCTGACTCAGTAACCATGGTAGCGCAAGCCTTAGCTGTGCGAGATGTAGATTTAGGGCACTCTTTGGCCTTGTGCCCAGGGTTTCTGCAGAACATACACAGGTTCTGCTTGAAATGCCTCTTTCACTTGGCAGGTGTCAACTTGCCATCTTTACTGAGCTTGTTGGATAACGTGGATGCTGCTCTGGAGTTCTGGTTGTTTGCAGGCTTGGGGTTCGAGGTAGCTGGAGTTGGTTGGTTACTACCAGGCTGAGGGTTGGCGCTACCAGACTTCTGCTTGTCCCCCTTGTTCAAGTTGGCCTTAGCTCTGGAGTTACTTCCAGAGTTGTTGCTGGAGGACTTTGCTTGATGAGAGATCTTGTCCTTGCGCTCCCAGTAGCATGCACAACCCATATAGCATGGTGGGCTTCCCAACCCTACTGATTTTGTCCTTAATGCAGTCTGGGAGCCCAGTGTAGAAGAGGTGGCGGAGAGCGCCATCTCCATAACCTCAGACTTGGGACACCAATCTGTTAAAGTCAACCACATAACGGTTTACACAATGTGTCTCCTTCATGTGGAGGTGATTGAGCTGGTGCTTGGCATCTGCAACTGGGTCGTGTGGTCTGAAAGTTGTCTGGAGATCTGCTACAAAGTCCAGCCAGCTGTCCATCCAGAGTGGATGGTCTGCCGGGTCTCCGGAGTTTAGGAGGTCTGGCTCAAACCATTTGAGAGCCATTCCTTTAAGATAAGATTGGGCAAATGTGACCTTGTTTCTATCAAGGCAAAATGCCTTGGGACGATCTTGGAAACATAGTTCACATTGGACTAAGAATGTCTGGAGTTTCTTCAGGTCAGTTCTGTCAAAAGTGTCTGGTTCTCAGACTTTGGCATGTGAGGACGAGGTGTCTTCGGAGCGATGGGTTGATCATGACAGACAGTCAATGGCTGTTGCCAAGTTCTGCAAGACTGCTAGTTGGTGGTCTAGCTGTTCTGGGGTGTCAACGAAAGGATTACTGTCATTGTCATTGTCATTGTCATTGTTGTCATCATCTCCAGGACTATCATCTCCCAGACCATCATCTCTAGGGTCATCACCTCCGAAGAGGTCTGGGGTTGGTCACACCATGGATGAGGAACATCAGTTAGAGGAGCCGGTTCTAGGAGTTGGGGTAGTGAGGGGTTCTCCCCTGGCAGAGAAACTTCGAAATTGGCTGACTGATGGTGGAGGACGTCAGTGGCTTGCTAACATGATACATGCACTAGACTCATGCATGTCATCAATTGCAGCTTGTTCTGAAGCTTCAACAGCCATGGAGTGGGAATGGAGTCAGGTAGTCATGGTCATGGCATGGGGGTTTGGTGGGCTCGTGCAGGGATTTGAGTTTGAATATACTGTCAAGACCAGTTCTCAACAGTCTCTGAGAGGGTCTGAGGGCAGAGGGTGACTAGAGCAAAAGTCTGGGTAGTTGGAGTTTAGCATACAACCTAGTACACTAGTTTCCTGCCAAGTCCCTAGAGGTCAGAACTATCCAGAAACTATCTGGAGTTGAGTGAGATTGATGAGTATCTTATTTGATATTCAAACTGATGTGCTACGATGTATGTACAAAGCTTTTATAGTACAGAGAAAAGTATAAAGCAATGTCTGGATCACAGTCATAACTATCATTCTTTTCCTCTCATGGTAAGAGCAGAATCACAGTGACTGCCATGGTAGAATGTACCTTGCATAGATGCATAGGTCAAATATCAGCTTTTGTAAATAACAAATGATATGTAGGAGTCTTCAGCATTTGGACATGTTTGTCAGTACAGATTTCCCAGGTCCTTCATCAATCACAGTGATAGCTATCATTTTGTCTCTATTGTGGTAACCACCATTGCAGAATGTACCTTGCATAGACTTATAGCAAAATATCAGTGTTTGTAAGTGTCAAATGATATGGAGGAAACTTCCAGATTTGGACCTATCTGTCAGTGTGGAAATCCCAGATCCACCATCAATGACAGTGATAGCTATCTTTCATTCTTTTTGGCAGTAAGGGCACAATTGCAGTGACCACCATCTCAGAATGTACCTTGCATAAAGGTTTAGGAAAAATATCAGCTTTTGTAAATGTCAAACAATATGTACCAGTCTTCAGCATTTGGACATAGTTGGATCCTTCATCAATCACAGTGATAGCTGTCATTCATTCCCTCTTGCAGTGAGAGTGCAATCATGGTGGCCACCACAACAGAATGCACCTTGCATAGAATCACAGTTCACAATATCAGCTTTGGTACATGTCATATGATATGTAGGAGTCTTTGTCATCTGAATCATCAATCACAGCAATAGCTATCATTCTTTCTCTATCACAGGATGGGCTCAACCATGTTACCCACCATCGCAGAATGTACCATGAATAGAATTACAGGTCTAATATGACTGTTCATAATTGGGAAATGATCTGTAGAAATCCCTGGAATCCAGTCATCTTTTTCAGTACAGGATGCCCACATCCTTCATTAATTGTGGTGTGAGCTATCATTCAATCTTTACTGCAGTAAGAGCATGATGTACTCCCCAACCCTGGTACAGACAAGTTCACTCATCAACCTCAGGAAGTTCTATCATGTAATCCCTGATCTGCATAAAGATAAATTCCCCAATCAATTTTACACACAATAGCCCTATTGCACTCAGATATTGCATGCAGAAATTTTCATGGTGAATTTTCCACATGTTATGCATGTGGATGTAGGTCATTACCTTCATGCATCAATCATAATTTTTAAAAAAATTAGTCCTCTGCCAATTTGCCCCCTGCAGAACCCAACTCCTCTTCTGAAATGATGGCACTGAAGAGAAATAAAAGAGATGTCCCAGAGATATGCTCCAAAGGCTAGTTTGACTCTATAGGGAATCCTGCTGATGAGAACTAGTAGAGAAATGAAATAGAAAAGAAACTGAACACTTAGCCTGTAAAATTCAACCTGAAACACTGCTGCACCGCCACCTTAGGACTTCTCTAAGGCTGCTCAGACCTCACTCTCAAGGGCTGTAGCAGTAAGAAGCTGCCACAGACTGGTCCCACCAGTCTGTGATCCCCAGCCTCTATAGTGGTTGCTTCCTGTAGCTAGTACAACTTCAAGGTCAAGTCCAAACATGCTTACTAATCCACCTCTCGCCTTGCCACTAAGTTCCAGTCCCACTTACAAAATGGGGATCAAGCCCCTTAGAAAAGTAAATAAAATTCCTCAACACCTCTATCCTCTCATTTCCTGCTAATCCCTTACTAGGGAGCTCCCACTCCCTACAGCACTCACTTCTCCAACTTGCTGTTTGCTGGCCAGGATTTTGGTAGCACCCTCACCTTCAGTTGGACACTCTCCAGAATTTTCCTCTGTCATTTGATGGTGCTCACCACCAATTCCACCTTCTGCCACAACTACTGGCTGAGCCTCTCCTGCCACTGCTGTTGCCTCCACAGTATTGGCTGCCTCACCTTGATCAGCCTGCCCACCATTGTCACTTGACTCTGTTGCTAACAGCTCCCCTCCCTGGTCAATGGCTGGTGGCTCTCCATGAGCTGGCATGACCTCTCTTGAATCTGACTTGGAATGGGGACTTCCAACATTTTCATCTTGTGGCTCAATAATATTTGAGGTGGTCCCAGTCATGTCAGTATCTGCCTGGGGTGTCTGTGTGGAGTTGTCCTGGAGTTGTCAAGGATGTTGGAGATTGACATGAAAGGCTTCTAGCTTGCATGTCAGTGTTGTGATGGTGTGCCTGTGTTCTGCCAACTCATTGTCCAACATTCATGTGCAGTCTTCAACTGTACCAGGAGTCTGTACTGTGATTTGGTGGATGACTCCTGCTGTCTGCCACTCTCCCTCATCAATGCACCCCATCATTTGATCTTGGCAGTGGATAAATACTAATCATTAGTGGATGGAGAGCAGTGTGTTATCAAATGGTGCAGGTCATGGAGGGGAAATTTCCACTGGTGATGAGCACATGCTGGTTGGTGGCTGTAACACCAACAACAAAGTTGTATCATGGTTACTCCAAGAACTGATAGAGGGCTCAAGAGAAGGGAGTTATTGAGTGACAAGCACACAAATGAACTCGATTGGAGTGTACTACAACAAGAGAGCCCAGTATTTATACTACTAGAGCTGTTTGTACCAAGGAATGTTGTAGAACAAACCAAACAAAGAGAGATACATACAGTGAGTGAAAAAACATGTGCAATGTTTGGCTGTTTTGTACTAAGGTGGGTGGTAGTACTCGCTCTTGGCTACAAAATGGTCCCAGGGTCATGTGATTTGGTGCAGTAGTCATTGAGATATGTCCATTATAAAACAGCTACACCATTGCACATGTTTATTCACTTTTGGGCTGGAAGTAAAATCTGAGTCAAATGAAGAGATAATTGTGGTTGTTTGGTCCTACAAACAAAGATACACATATAAACATTGTGTCTGAGTTTGAACAAGTTCACACGCTTCTTTATTTCCAACCTTTACCACCATGAGATCCATCTCCTCCACCCAAAGGAATACTATCCTCACTATGCTTGATTCTGGTCATTCTCCTTCCTCTATTGCCTCCAGTACTGGCCTACATTGCTCTACCATCTCTAGAATTCATTCCAAGGAGTGTTCCAGCCTGCAGAAGTCCACTGGAGGTCATCCATCCAAGCTTTCCCCTGCTAATGTCTGCCATGCCATCCACCTCATCTCAACTCAGAAGGCAGAAAATGCTGTGCAGGTGACCAAAACTCTCACCAATGTCATCAACCAGCCCCTCCACCCAAATACTGTTCGCCAGCACCTGAAGAAGACTGGTATGAA
Organism: Pisolithus thermaeus; assembly: GCA_024663475.1. NCBI lineage: Eukaryota > Fungi > Basidiomycota > Agaricomycetes > Boletales > Pisolithaceae > Pisolithus > Pisolithus thermaeus. Next base: position 16,248 of record JANFAF010000077.1, read on the forward strand.
GGCTGTGGTAAAGTGAAAACGACCTATCCTCTCTGCCAAGCATCGCAAGGCAAGGTTGGACTTTGCCTATGCCCATAAAGATTGGACTTTGGAGGACTGGAAGAGGGTGGTATGGTCTGATGAGACTAAAATTAATTGCCTGGGGTCAGATGGGTGCAAATGGGCATGGAAAAAGCCAGGGGAGAAGCTGAATGATAGGCCAGTAGAGGGGACACTGAAGTTTGGAGGAGGGTCTCTCATGATGTGGGGCTGTATGACCTGGGAGGGTGTTGGGTATGGCACCAAGATTGATGGTAGGATGGATGGAGACCTCTACCTCCAAATTTTGAAGGATGAACTACAAGATTCCCTTGAGTATTATGGTCTCCATCCTCCTGACATCATCTTCCAGCAGGACAATGACCCCAAGCACACCTGCAAACAGGTCAAGGAGTGGCTAGAGGAGCAGGATTTTAGGACTATGGTATGGCCTGCACAGTCCCCTGACCTCAACCCCATAGAACATGCCTGGGGTTACCTCAAGAGGAGGCTTGCAGAGTATGAGCATCCTCCCAAGGGAATACTGGAGTTGTGGGAGAGGACTCAGGTGGAGTGGAACAATATACCAGCTGAAGAGTGTCAGAAGTTGATTGAAAGCATGCCTAGGAGGGTGGAGGCAGTGATTAAAGCAAAAGGAGGCTATACCAAGTACTGATATTCCCCAAATACCCCTCACTTTTCAAAAGTGAATAAACATGTGCAATGGTGTAGCTGTTTTATAATGGACATATCTCAATGACTACTGCACCAAATCACGTGACCCTGGGACCATTTTGTAGCCAAGAGCGAGTACTACCACCCACCTCACCAAGGCTAAGCAGGATTCCCACGCCTCATGGCGCTACACCGGACTTAGTACAAAACAGCCAAACATTGCACACATTTTTTCACTCACTGTAAACATGATTGGCTGCAGCTGGACATGCTGAGTCAATGCAGCAACAAATGACTAAGTAAAGCATCCAGTGAGAATCTGTGTAACCCTAACCAGAGAGTAACTAAAAAAGGAAAACTACACTATGAAAAGTTAAAGACCATTACACTATCCCCTCCTAAGGCTTGACTTCCAGGCAAGACCAAACAGGTTGAATGATGGTAATGGGGTTGGGTAGAGAAGAAAAAAGGAGTCCAGAGGTGTCAACAAGGTGGAGTTTTCTAGGAGCAGACAGGTGAAGTTTATAAAAATTGTCTATTGCCTCCTGGGCATTCTTAAGAGCATGAGCTGGCTCCCAAGTGCAATCTTTGTCTGGATAGCCCCTCCAGTGGACTAAAAACTGTAGGCCCCCATGCTTCAAGCATGAATCTACCACCTTTTTGACTTCAAACTCTACATCTCCTTCATCAGTCACCCACTGGGGACTGGGTCAAGTAACAGGTTGCCCATCAAGGGCACCAAGATAGGGTTTTACCCAGGAGACATTCACAACCAGGTGAACACACATGTTCTGGGGTAACTTTGACTTAACAGCATTTGGGAGAACCTCTACAACCTTGTAAGGTCCAATCCACTTTTTGGTCAGCTTCCAGTGTAGGGAGTCTAGGCTCCCTGAGGCTGCAAGGTGCCCTTGGCAGCAATCCCTACTCTCACTACCTGCCAGATCACACACCCCTCACAGTCACAGGATTATGTCACTGCTTATGTTAATGGTATGCTTCACCTCAGTCATGTGCCTACTACTGCCAGCACCATCATTGCCTGTCACATGTCACTGCACCCCCCCCCCCTGCAGTCCCCTCCTCTAGCTATACCACTCCCTTTGCCCTGGCTGGCTTTGGACCCCACTTCTCAGACATGCAGTTATGCTGCTTTGCCTTTGTTCTTGTTTATCTTTCCCCTTTTCTTTGCCTTTTCTTTGCTGCTGTCAGCATCAGACTTTGCTCTGTTTGTTGTCACTTTTGACATATGGCAGATCCAAAATATGCCAAATTTCACCTTAGATACCACTGTCCTTATGATACAAAAGCTGAGGCACTTAGAAAAATTTAGCACCCACCTTTTGGCATCACACTGCAAGTACCTGAGAGTTCCCTTTGAGTTGAAAAGAGCTTTTCTGAGTCACCTTCAAGTCTTCAGAGCACTCCCTAGACCCAGAATTCCCTTTGCTGCCATTTCACCACCATCAAGTCCCAGACACCCTGAAAACCATCTGCCTAGCTATCTATTGCTGCTTCTCAAGTTCCGAAGGGTTCTTGAGTCTCCCTCTCATGTATTTGCCACTATACTGCCTATAATCTTTCCCTTCTGTCTCCTTCTGACTCAAGACCCCTTGGGATGAGCCTAGGTCTTACCTACAGCTTTCCCCTTCTTATTTCCCTCAGCACTCTCACAAGAAGAGTAGCCCACACCAGCTCTGCCAGTCCTTCAATGAGAGGTGGTCTGTAGCTAGCCAGACCTGAGAACCAATGGAGTATGTAGGGGAAGGGGAATGATGTTTATCTGCCTGAGTTTTCTGTTATTGCCTAGCTTTCCCAAGTGAGTTACACACTTCCTGGAACACCTGGAACCAGTTTCTAGCAGTCTCCTCTGCTGCTTCTACCTTAGAAGTTGTTGGCTTGATGCCCATTCATGGTGTATATGAACAAGTAACCTCAAAGGGGTGGTTGCCAGTAGAACCAGACTTGGAGTTATTATATGCAAACTGTGCTAAGGGGAGCCAATCCTCCCATCTTTCCTGCTGATGGTTTACATACATACAAAGATACTGCTGAATCTTGCAGTTCAACCACTCAGTCTGACTGTCTGTCTGTGGATGGAACACCATAGAGAGTTTCTGCTCAACTCCCAACATTTTAAATAGCTTGCAGGAGAACTGCAAGGTGAACTGCAGTCTGTGATCCAAAACAATAGATAAGGGGAGTCTGTGATGCTTCCAGATGTGTGATAAATAGAGCCTTGCTGTACTAGCAGCAGTTTCTTCACTGGAACATGGGATAAACTCAGCCTCTTTTGAGAAGTGATCTACTATGACCAACACATGAGACTTTCCAGAGGCAGACTTGACACCTACATCCATAAAGTCAGTGGTAAGATCTTGCCAAGGTCCACTAGGGATTGGCAAAGGCTTAAGTTCTCCAACCAGCAGCTTATTACTAGACTTGCTAGTCTGACATGCCTGACAGTGTTTTACATACTCTTCTACATCAGGCTTCAAGGTAGGCCACATGAACCAGCATGTGACCAACTCCTGAGTTCCTTTAACACTGCAATGACCTACTAGGGGTGAATCATGAAGAGCAGCAAGAACCTTGCCACAAAGTCCTTTAGGTACAAAGAGCTTGTCTCCATCATAAAGAAGTCCATTTTTAGGAGTGAGCTTGCTAGCATCAACTCCAACTGAAGCAGTGCAAAGTTCCTCTTCCAGAGAAGATTCCAAACATACTGAATGAAGCTGTTTGGGTTTAATAAATAGCAACTCCTCTGTTTTTGCATTTTCTTTGTTTTCTACTAGATCCTCATGATGAGAGAGAGTGTCCAGTCATCCCATAGAAACACCTGGTTTATGGATGATAATACAGTTGAAACAACTAAAATATTGTGCCCACCATGCCTGATGGGGTTGGAGCTTCTGGGACATCATAAACCACTTTAAGTTATGATGGTCCATCCAAATCTCAAATAGGTACAGAGTGGCTTCAAGATAATGACACCATTGTTCTAATGTGTGGATAATGGCTGGCATCTCTTTGTCATGAACTGTATAATTTAACTCTGCTCCAGACAATGAGTGGCTCAAACAAGCAACAGGTCTCCAGAGACCATCTTCACATTCTACCAACAACACAGCTCCAGTTGTGTAATCCAAAGTGTCAGTTTCTAAGCAGAATCTCCAATCCTGATCAGGGAACATAAAATAGGGGCTGAGGTGAAGGCTTTAAGCATATCAAACACTAACTGACACTTGTCAGTCCACTGGAATGGGACATCCTTCTTTGTAAGATCATTAAGGGGACATGCCAGTTGGGCACAGTCCTTGATAAAATGTCAGTAAAAGTTTGCAAGGCCAAGGAAGCCACCAACTCCACAAACAGTAGTAGGAACAGGCCAATTCTACACAGCAACTACTTTGGCAGGATCCATTCTAACTCTGTTTACACCAACAATCATCCCAAGGAAGTCAACTTCCTGCTTCTTGAAGAGGCATTTCTCTGGTTTAATGAACAGGTCATTTTCTTTCAACCTTCTAAGTGCCTCCAGCATGACCCTGTCATGCTCCTTTTCATCATCCATTTTCATGAATATCATAAGGTCATCAATACAGTATATACTACTATGACATCCTCCATATCACCAAAGATATCATTCATCATATTCTGGAACATGGCAGGGGAATTACAGAGTCCAAAAAACATGACCAGCAGTTCAAAAGCACCATGGTGACAGACAAAAGTGGCTTTCCACTCATCACCTTCCTTGATGTGTACATTATTGTATCCCCACCTAAGGACCATCTTTGTAAATAATTTACAGCCCTTTAGCATGTCAACAAGCTGTGAGATAAGCAGGAGCAGATATGAGTTCTTCACTGTATGCTCATTTAAATAGCAGTAATCCTGTACCATATGCTTCTTTCCATCCTTTTTCAGGACAAAGAACACCAGGGACATCTGTGGAGACTTGCTTGGCTGAATGTAATCCTTTTTGAGCTGACCATCAACAAAGCTACTAACTTCTGCCTGCTCATCAGGGCAGAGGGGAATCAACCTTCCTTTCTTGGGTACAAATGAGTCCTTTAGTTTGATAGCATGGTCCCAAGGCTTCCTAAGTGGCATGTGTTCGGATTCCTGGACAGAAAAGACAGATAAATATTTGTGATATTCCTTCAGAACAAGTTCCTCAGGGGTTTTGTCAGTTTTCTTTACTTCCTCCTGCTTGGCAGAAGTAACAGCAGTGATAAAGGCATCCTGCACTACAGACTCAATCCTTTCTATGTGTCTTACAAAGGCTGGCTTAGGCACTAACTTCCTACACAAGTATGGGTGTCTCTTCATCAAGATTTCACTGGTTTTCCAATTGACATCAGGGTTGTGGGTGGCAAGCCACATGTGACCCAATATCATGTCATGAGATCCCAGATCCATGACATCAGCTTCTAACTCTTCAAAGTGATTCCCAAACTGTACACAAAGCAGTACCTGATGTTACGCTGCGTGTTCCTCGAAGCACCTAATAAAGGTGTAGGAATGTAAAGAGTGGTGTAATCGAAGAGCCACTCGTAGCACCAAAGAAATGGTGTAGCGACCTAAGGTTTACCTCGGTGCGTAGTTACTTTGAGCACCCTTGGGTGACCCACACGTATTCCCAAAGAATGGAAATATATGAGTTGTGTTGCAAGGTAGCGAAAAGTTAAGGAAATACAGCAGTACAGTACAGGTTTATATACTGTAGCTGTACAGGCAATATAGCCATAATGGAAAAGTGTCCATGGCCCACAGTGGAGGGCAAGTATCATACTTTAGTAAAGTGGGACATGGCACATGCCAACTAAGGTAAACAGAGACGAGGCATAAGGTATGTACGGATCAACGAGCCAATGGGAGCAGACACATGGAGTGGGTTCGCGGTATGAATGTCAACTATGTGCAGCAATGCGCAGCTATAGTACAAACGGGCAGCAGACACAAGGATGAGTCAGAGAAACGAATCAAGTCACAAACAGAAAGGAGATGGGGCCCTGTTGAAGGGCACACGACACAAGTCTTGATAAGGAGCTGGGGTTATGCCCAGCGGAATAGGGGAGATCCGATCACAAGATTGGTTACCACATGGCATCTACCAAAGATAGAGGCCAGCCAGTCGATTAGGAAGAATGATGCATATCCCGATAAGGATAGTGATGAGGGAACAGCCAAGTACGATGAGGATGGCGGGACAAAAGGTGCAGAGCCAGAGCTCAAGCCCGGAAATGGAAGGAGCCGGGTTGAGGCATAACATCACCCCCCCTTCAAGGGTGGCGAGCTCCTGGTCGACAAGATCGGAGGGTATGCGGCGAGGTTGAACAACGAGTGGAGGAGGACACAATGGGAGATGAGGAAGGGGAAGACAAGGGTTGGGAGATGGGCGGTCCGAGGGGGCAAACAGTGGCTGCATGTTCAGGATCCAGCCAGCAAGAACCTGCCCCATTATGACAAGACCAGTGTCCCAGGTAGCTGCAGTCGAAACACGTATCACTGCAAGCATTTCACAATTTTTTGGCTAAAAAAATGCTAAAAAAAGAGAAGAAACTGATACTCTTTAATTTGGCATATTTTTACCAAAGTCATTGTACAAAAACACAGGATTTTTATTGTCAACTATGTCTCAAAAAATGATATAGATGCATTTTAAATCACTGCAAATGAAATAATTATGAGTTTTTTTTCAATATGAATTTGGGTACAACATGTGTTAAACATTGTAAATAGATTTCCAACATGTTTTTCAGCTCAATAATCTTCTTTTTTCTTAGAGAAAAGCATAGAAAATAGACATTATTTTCATGGACAAAGCACTGAATCATAAATGATGAGTTGTGTGCTACCACCTATGTGAAAAATATTCTGACTTTTTTATGGTTGAACATGTAATATGCAGTAAAATATATTTGGACAAAAAAGTTAAACTAAAAATAATGTATATTCACACCAAATTTACTGATTAAAAAAATCCAAAGTTATTCTGGATGAAATATTCAGAATATTATTGCATTAAGTAGCCTGTTGTGGGGTGGCAGGTTTAGGGATGTCAGCTGGCACCATATCCAAATGGTCAGGCCATGCCCTGGAAGGCAGTGCACCCCAGTGCTAGTGGGAAGACCCAGGTTTGATCCTTGGTCTGGCTAGTATTTCCAGCCCAAAACCAAGGCAGTACAGTATTGGAAGGTCAGAACTATCATATGGAGTACAGTAAATTTTCAAGGGATAGACATGTCAGGAAACTTCAAGTTGGAGTACAAGACTTAAGTACAGGCAATGGATATGTGGGTCAGGACAAAGGAAAAGAACATAAAAGGAATGGGATGGGATGGAGAGGTTTCAGGCACCCACTGGTAGCCAATCTGAAGGTAGGCCAAAAGCCTAATATGGAAATGATTCTGCAGTGCACCATACAATGCAGTAGCTGTGCTGTGCCTAGAGCAGCCCACCATCCCAAAAGAAAATTAGCCTGTAGTACCCTGAGAAGAGTAGAAAAGGGCTGTAGACAGCCTCAGTAGTGACTCAACTACTAGTATATTAGATGTACCTGTAGGCAGCTACGGGATATCAGTAAGTGGTAAACTGGTGAATATACCTAGACTCACCCTCAGTAGTGACTCAACTACTGAGGGAACAGTACCAAAATGTGCTCTAAGTGTGCACTCTAAGTGCTTATGTAATCAACCAAAAACAAGTATCACACAGGGGTGATTCAATCACCAACAAGAAGATGTCACCTGACTGATGGTGATTGCTGAGTAGTGCTGGTAATGGTCATGTGCAAAGACCAACAGATGTTGACAGGGGCTGACAGCAAATAAGACAAGAGCACATCAGTCAAGTGCTAGAGATGGTGTTCAGCATCAGCCATGAGCAGAGACCAGTTGGTGGGGTGCAGGGTGGCTGTAGGGACATTGGAACAGTGTGTGGGTATGTGGGATGGACTAGAACAGAAGTATGGGGATGACATACAGCAATGAGTGAATGTAGCAATGAGCTTTGTGAGGCACCCTCATTGGGGATCTAATGGTGGCATCCAGGGGTTGGTGGGGATTGAAGCACTGAAAAGGTGTTTGAACTTACCTATCATAGGTACAGTTCCTCAAAAAAGTATTGCACACCTGAAAAAGTTGGATATATCTCAATGGAAACAGAATATTTCCCAAGGCTGTTAGTGTATGAAATGTAGCTATATGAACTCTCTACAAGATGTGCTAGTGACTAAAATAAAATGGTTGAATGGGCTCATGATATGGCAAATATATGACAGGGTTGATATTTTAGCCCCTGAAAATAATCACTTTTCATTTTTGTCATTTATGTAGAAATGTAGTTCTAACTAATCTAAACAAGAGACAAAAAGAATTGGGAGGATTGCATGTCTTGTTGATGAGATATGGGGCTTACAGTTTGCATGATTGTAGGGGACTCATAGAAAATTAGCTCAAAATTGTCAACTTGTGAGCCTTGTATATCAACAACAACACATGAAATGCTCCTGATTCTTTTTGTCCCTTGTTTAGATTGGTCAAAACTATATTTCTTCTGAACTGACTGAGATCAAAAGTCATTATTTTCAGGGGCTGAAATAACACCCCTATCACATTCTTGCCATATCATCAGCCCACTCAACCATTTTACTTTAGTAACTAGCAAATCTTGTAGAGAATTCATATAGCTATATTTCATACACTAACACCTTTGGGAAATATTCTGTTACCATTGAGATATCCAACTTTTTCAGGTGGCAATACTGTTTTGAGGGTTTGTAAGTATGATGCCTACCATGTGATTTGGAAGAACTTCATTGGTAACAATGTATATAGAGAGGCATAAAGCACAGAGATTTACTACACATATACACACACCCAGCAAGTGGGCATCATTGTGCTAAGGATGCCATAGGCAGTCACACTTATTTTTCATGTAGACTGGAGAAGGTGTTTGGTGCCAGTGTTGGAACAGCAAAGACCCAATAGGTGCTACAGTCACTGGTGCATCCCCTACATTAGTGATGAAGTAATCCAGATGGATTCAGACAAGGTGGCAATTTCAACTATACAAAACACACCAGAAACACTACTCAGGTTATTGTGATGGGTGGAGATATGAGAAAACCCATGCATACAGGAGCTCACCATCAGAATTGGGAGGATTGCATGTCTTGTTGATGAGATATGGGCTTACAGTTTGCATGATTGTAGGGGACTCATAGAAAATTAGCTCAAAATGTTGATGTCTGGTTTTCACTTGGCATCATTGTGAGTGGACCTCCCTGGGTGTCAGACCAACCTGCCATCCTTCACATGGCATGAGCTGACCATTTGGGTATGGTGCCAGCTGACACCCCTAAACCTGCCACTAGTTGAGGTCCATCCATCAATTAGAGGAGACCCACAACACACTGTGAACATGATCACAAAAGGCTGTTATAGTAACAGTACATCAGCAAGATGGCAAAAGTTCTGATAGTCTGAAAAGTTCTGGAAAGTTCTGAAAAAGTTTGAAAAGGTCTGAAATCAGAAATTCTCAGAATATTTCAGGCTGTCAGATCTTCTTAGACTTTTTCAGACCATCAGAACTTTTGCCATCTTGCTGATGTAAGCACTGACAGAGACTGAGCTGGGAGGGATTGCTGACAAGAACAAACTGGTATTGCCACCATCATGGGGATGGTGATGATATTTTCTTGCAAGTCATTCACTTGCACCAACACCATCAAGGCCATTGCATGCTGGTTTGGCTTGCTGAGTCTCCTGCTTCAATACAAATCCAAGATGGAAGCAACCTTCATCAGGGAACTGGCAATTGGTCAGGACTGGTCACAACTGGTTTGTGACCAGTTCCAACTAAAATCCCATTCACTGATGTTCATCAAAATTATCACACTGACAGAATCTCCTTTCCACAGTGCTTGTGGTGTGCACCATTTGTATGCTACTGTTTGTCAACTGATTATTTTGTCATGGTTCTGTGCATAGTTACATCTAAGGAATTGGAGTTGGCAAGACAAAGAGACAACTGCATCCTGCCAGCTGGTACAAATTGAATGCAGGAAACCTTGTGAATTAAAATTGCACTTCAGGCTAGATACCATGTATTGTTGGGACCACAGTGCTGGATGTGTCAAGGTCCTCAATCAGTGACCCTTGTGAACTACTTAATGTAATGATATTCTGAATATTTCATCCAGAATAACTTTGGATCTTTTTAATCAGTAATTTTGGTGTGAATATACATTATCTTTGGTTTAACTTTTTTGTCCAAATATATTTTACTGCATATTACATGTTCAACCATAAAAAAGCCAGAATATTTTTCACATGGGTGGTAGCACACAACTCATCATTTTATGATTCAGTGCTTTGTCCATGAAAATAATGTCTATTTTCTATGCTTTTCTCTAAGAAAAAAGAAGATTATTGAGTTGAAAAACATGTTGGAAATCTATTTACAATGTTTAACACATGTTGTACCCAAATTCATATTGAAAAAAAACTCATAATTATTTCATTTGCAGTGATTTAAAATGCATCTATATCATTTTTTGAGACATAGTTGACAATAAAAATCCTGTGTTTTTGTACAATGACTTTGGTAAAAATATGCCAAATTAAAGAGTATCAGTTTCTTCTCTTTTTTTAGCATTTTTTTAGCCAAAAAATTGTGAAATGCTTGCAGTGTATAGAGGCATAAGGGGTGGTTGGAGGGGACTTGGACATGACCGCCTAGGTAAAACCGTAATTTATCCTCGATTTCCAGGGCGATGAACGGAGCTGTGGGAAATGGATTAGTCATGTGGACAGCATAATATGGCTTCATGTCAGCAATACCCCAAGCGCTTTCACATGCCTTATTGAGGAATGCTTCCCAATCGAAGACGGAAGCTCCAGTGGTTGAATAGCATGTTAAGACAGCGGCGGCTTGGGCAAAAACCCTTTGCTTCGTTCATTCTTCCAATTCCTCAGGTGGAGGAGGTGTCTTGACCTTAACCTGAGGGACGGATAACCTTGATGGGTCAACTCCAGCAGTCGGTCGGTTTCCTGCTGGGTCAGTGGAGTTCCACAGCGATGTCTGGAAGGTCCTCCACTCATCTGGCAGTGGTGAGACCACTTGACAAAGGTTCTGTCCTCCTCTCTCTGCAGCAGCAGCCACTTGGCATAGCACATCCAGACCAGTTCTTCCAGGTCTATCAGCCATAAGGCGACAAAAGGAATTAGCGATGGCAGGACCAAGATCTTGGTGCAGGATCTGAATGAGGTCATATTGCACCTCGCCCATAGTGGAGATAGTGGCGCGAAGGGTATTCTCCAAGAAGGTAGCATTGCCAGCAGAATCGGGGGTTTTAACAGTGACGTTGAGGAACTTCGGAACATAGGAAGCTACTACGTCTGATCCTTGGAAGATCTGACACAGCAACTGTAGATGTTGCTCTTGTTCTCGTGAGACCCCAACAAGTGGGTCCCCTGGGTTGTACTTCGTAAGCAGCCAACAATAGTCGAAGAACTGTGCCATCGTGGGTTCCATGACGGTGTCGTAGGGCGCAGCTGGGAGTTGATCAACGAGGGGGATCAAGGGCATAGGTGTCGGGGGTCTGTGCTGTCTGGCCTTGCCCTTACTTGGTTTCATGTGGCAGAGCATGAGGCTCCCGAGCGGGCAGAAGCCAGAGGCGTCAGAAACGGGTTCAAGTGTTGTGGAAGTCTCTGCGTCGGTAGAGGGTGGCGCTCCAGGGAGCAGATGGGAGAGCAATTCACATGGGAGGGGAAATGAACTGGAGGGGGAGTACATGGGAGAGGTTGTGGAGACCTCCATGTCACTGTCGGTGAAGTCGAAGTCGGTGGCAAGGGTAGATTCATCATAGTCAAAGTAGTCAGAACCAGGATTTTTGGTATTGACAGAGCGGGGGCTAGCCATTTAATTGAGGCGACGGGCGAGTTTGTATTGTTCAAGCACTTCGTCGGCATGCTCTTTTATATGTTCCTCCAGTTCCCACGTGTTGGACGAGTGTGGGAAACCGATCCATTTGACGAGGTACTCGTGGCCCTTTCTGCAGCCCTTGCTGCAGTGATTGAGTATCGTCTCCACTTCCCATTCCACTTCATCATCTACCAAATCAGGAAGAGGAGGTGGGGGCACATTGCCATACTTGGCGGTCTCGGTGAACAGATAGATATGGGATGTATGAAAGACCGGGTGGACCTTCCAGGTGGGCAGAAGTTCTAACTTGACAGCCACAGGCAAAATCACCTCAATGATGGGGAACAGGCCCAAATGTCTCGGTTCTATTTTCGAAGACTGTCCCTGTGTGTGCAGATTGCCTGAGTCTAACCATACCTGGTCACCTTCTTTGGGCACAGTGTAGGTTCCTTTCGATCTTGATCACATCACATCCTGTGCCCGTTCATGACTAAGCTGGGCAATGTTGCGATTGATCGCCAGAGATTGAAGCCGATCATCAACCGAGGGTGTGGCAGTGGTATGGACAACCAGGTAAGGGGAGGGATCAAAACCATACAGCAGCGAGAATGGAGTTTGCCCATGTACCGAGTGGATGCAAGAATTATGGGCGAATTCAGCGTCCAGAAGTTTACGTGCCCACAAATTGGGCAATTCAGCGCAGTAGCAGTGTAAATACATTTCGAGTTCTTGATTAACCCACTCGCTTTCGCTGTTTGTTTGTGGGTGGTAGGCAGAGGACAACTTCTGCTTTATTCCGAGTGACTTGTACAGCTCTTTCGTAAATGCCGAAGCAAACTGCGGACCATGATCAGATATAACCGATTCCGGTAGGCCATACCATTGATAGATATATTGTTGGAACAAGCAGGCAAGGCCCACTGAATCAACGGTTTTGTTGGTTGGCATGAACACCACCGCCTTCGTGAGCCCTTGATCCACTACTGTCAGGACCAAGTCATAGCCTTCAGATTCCAGAAGGTTGGTAATCAGGTCCATCAATATCTGCTGGAACGGGAGAGGGTTCTTGGGCATATCGTTTGGCATGACGGGCAGCGTGATCAGGTGTGTAATGACTTTGTTCGCTTGACAGATTGGGCAGCCTTTGATGTACTCATGAATGGACTTCCACATGCTGGGCCACCAGACTTCCTTAACCATCTTCTTCGACATTGCCTTTACTCCCAGATGTCCGGAGGCTGGGTGGTCATGGTAGCTATGTAAGCACTCCTTTCTGGTTTTGGGCGGAATGTAGAGCCTCTGTTTGAAGCATTTCGTTCTGTCGGATGCCTTTTGGACTTCGGGGTTTTCGTCGGAAAGTGTTGTATCCATTTGCATTTCACTCGTGGCGCAATCATACACTTCTTTTGAAATAACATAGACACCCCGTCGGCTACTGTCAACCTTTTTCATTTCTGCTTGTGGGTGTTGATCCGAGGCCATGTCAGCATTGACGGTCTGCTTGGAACGAACTTTGTCGGAATTGTCGGAATTCACCCCCCCTTCAAGCCACATGGCATCGGGTAGGGCAGCAGCTGTGACGGCAGGTTCTTCACCATAGTCGGGTCATCAGGAAAGTGCATCAGGCACTCCCATAAGTTTGCCGGGTTTGTGGGAGAACAGGACCAGATATCCTTGGAGCATGTCGAGCCAGTGCACCTGTCGTGGCGTTAACTTCTGCGGGTGGCGCCAATAAGTGAGATTCTTGTGATCCATGAAGATCACTGTTGGTTCCACCAGAGATATGAGGTAATGCTGGAAGGCATCGAGTGTGCACATAATGGCTAACATTTCCAGGTCAAAGACCTGATAACGTTGTTCAGCTCCCTTTAATGATTCAGACAAAAAGTGACAGGGATGCCACTCATCGTCCGGTCCTTTCTGAGCCAATACAGCTCCAGTTCTGACCTTGGAGGCGTCCGTAAATAATGCGAAGGGTTTGTGATGGTCGGGTATTTGTAACACGGGTGCCGAACACAACAGGGACTTAATCTTTTTGAAGGCATCATTTTCATCAGAACCCCATCGCCATTTCATATCTTTCTTCGACAGGTTGTGCAACGGCCTTGCCAATTGCGAGAGAGAGGGGATAAACCTGCGATAAAAATTACAAAAACCCAAAAATGAATGCACATCCTTTAGGGCCCAAACAGTAAAACGGTAGCCGGGTTTGCCGATGCTAGCATACAACATGTACAAACCAAGTTTGTGTGGAGTTCAAATTCGCGGACTTGGTGAGACTGTGGCATTGTCGATTGGATGACACCCATCGATATGGACATCCAATCCGATGCTGCCTCGAAGAAAGCCACACAAAAGCTCGCCTAGGCTCACTCACTCCCCATTTCTCACCCGCCACTCGCACAGACTTCGCAACAGGATGGTAGGCGCAGGTTCTGGGTCAAGAGGAAAGGCCACTTCTGTCATTTCAAGCTCTGAGCATCTGAGGCTACATGCCTCGTGGACCCAGGGAGACGTTGAGGTGCTTCTCAGCTATGTGGAGGATAACCGATCCAAGGCAGGCAATCGAATGGTTTTTCAAGAAGGGCACTTCAACAGTCTGTTACCCCTATTACCTGAGCAGGCCAACGGCCACCATAAAATGGCCAAAAATTGTTACGACAAGTGGGAGAGTGTACGTTCGTCCATGCATTCTCATATGTAGTATTACTCATATTATCCAAAGCTCAAGCGAGAGTACTACGCCACCTCAGCCATTGCAGGGGGATCAGGTCTTGCATATTCAGCGGAGAAAGGCGCGAATATCGTAACTGAGGCAGGGCAGCTTGTGATGGATGAGTTGATTGAGGTACGTCCCGTTCCATATATCAATACGATACATTCTAAACTATCCACTAGACTCGTCCAGAAGCAGCCCAGTTTCGTAGTAAGGGTTTCAAGTACTTGGAGCATATGCAAAGGTTTGTCCCCGCTGACAAGGCAAGAGGCACCAATGCGCACCACGCCACTGGTGCCCGAAACCCCTCTGCTTTCCCCGTGCCGCCTATCGTACCACCCCACCCAGCAGCTGTGCAGCCGGCCATGCAAATTCACCCATCGCAGTACCACCCAATGGCCGTGCAACCCCCCTCTCAGCTTACCTTTGTACCATATCAACCTGGGACCCCAGGTCAAGTCGCAGTCATGCAGACTGCTCAAGACGTCCGGCCTGTCGTAACCTCTCAATTTAATCCCACGATACCAGTTGTATCATGTATGACGCCATCTACTGTATCTCATGTAGCTTTACCTCCCCCCGCCAATTCTTCCCCCTCGTCTATCCCCATCTCACCACCATCTTCCGTGATGACATCACTCAGCACGTCACTCAATCTGTCATCCAGTATTTCCTCTCGTGGCCAGAAGCGCAAGACCGATGCCACTGCTGGGCTGGACGGCCAGTCCACAGTGGCTTCCAGTGTGGTTACCAGCGGGACCGGTTCTTCACGGAAGCGACGCGCCCAGGCGCCTCTTCAAAATACAATGCAAAGCTTTGTGGACGACATGAAAGACAGTACCGACAAGACACTCGCCACTATTGGCAATGATCAGCAGAGACAGGAGCTCAACGAGGCGTTTGCGCTGATTGCTAGTCTTGAGAAGAACCTCTCTGAGGCAAATTCGGTCCGTTTGCAGATGCTTCTCGAGGAGAAACCGTCTTTCATTGCAGGCTACAAGAATGCCACCACAAAGTCAACCACATACCGAATGCTGTGGGTCAAATTGAGGCTCGAAGCGATTGGCTGCAAAGTGCCTGAGTATGAGTGTCTGGAGGGTGGTCAGTAGATGCACAACATAGTCTTATCATGTACTCTTGCCCCTACGCTGAAATCGCATTTTTTTTTCATTTGTCCGACTCAGAACTTGCAGTGACAACACGCCAGGAAATATTTGATTGCGGGTAGTACAGGGGAAAAAAAAACATAGCAAAGAAATACATCAATCCAGCTGCTCGATGATATGAGGCAAACCCCATCTTGCGCGCTCCACACAAAAATCGTTCCACATCTGCTCCGTGATCGCGTCATGTACAGTGTTCATCTGCCTGCACGAGTCGGCATTCAACGGAGTGTCTTGCAGATTCCCCATGTTGCTGTTTTCAGGCATCAGAAGTGGCCCGTCATCTTCATCGATTCGATCGGGATCTGGTATGTCGATGTCGTCAGGATCGTGAAGGTGGATGATGTTATGGACGCAACACACAGCAGCGGGTAGCCGAGATTGGATCGACATGTCATACTCGGGGGGAGGAGAAGGGCACGAAAGCATCTCTTGATGATTCCGAAGTTGCACTCAATATCGTTTCGGAGCATGGCATGGTGCAGGTTAAATAATTCCTTCCTGTTCTTCGGCCTGCAAGGAGTGAATAAGTGTTGAATATAACATATCGGTACTCACACTAGATTGGCCTGTCCCCACTCCACTAAGTGATAACGTTGACTGTGGTACGGTACTAGAAGCTGCGGCGTCGAAGGATATCCTGCATCTGCAAGATAGTAGCGACCGTTGGGGATTGCAAAGTCCCGCAAGTGGGCGTTGTGATAGACGGTGGCATCAGCGGCTGATCCCTCCCAACCTCCGAGGACATATGTAATGATACCATCGAATGAACATGCAACGAGACAATTCTGGGACAAAAATCCCTTACGATTGCGCATAAGGTCCCGCTGACTCGCTGATGGCATACATGCGATATGTGTGCCATCAATGGCACCTATGGTGTCCTTGAAGTAGGGGTAGAACTTTGAGTTGTTGGCGATGCGAGGAGGGATCGGTGAGTCGGCATCGGGAAGGCAAACGTAGCTGCTGTAAATGGGGCCCTCTGAGAAGGCGTTGACCATTCGTTTGAAGTATCTGGATAGCATTGCGATCAGCGAACAAAGGAGATGTGCAGCCCAATAGACACTCACCGCGATATCGTGTCCATCGAATGTTGGAATTGCTCACTGATATGTCACCCTGACAAGCCTGTTACCATTGCATACAGAAATATCGCAAGCTGCTCCTCTAACGTAACATGCTTCAAATCTTGCAGGCCCCCTTCTCGAAGAATGGATGTCAAACGAAGAAATACGTGCTTGTGGACACCGAGTTCCGTTCTGATCCACTTGCGGTGTCCATTGAGCAGCTCGTCTACCCAGCCCTGTCCTGAGAGAGCAGACGTATGATATGGTTCTGGTGTAGTGGGTCGCCCGGCCTCCATTGCAGCCATGACGAAGCTGACAAACACACCGGCCACTCTGAAGTTCTGAGCCTGTTGCATGATCAACAACCTCCGAGTCCTTTCGTAGTTACCTTCCTCGTCCTCCTCTTCCTCGTTCTCTTCCACTTCTTCTATCACCTCCTCGTTGATATTGATGCAGTAGTCTTCGTGCATAGCAGATGTATATGATAAGACGACAAAGATCTCAGAGGGCAAGCGCAGCCATCTATCAACTTGGAAGTCCATCAAACTCTGCACAAACTTGGTTTGTACATATTGTGTACTAGCATCGGCAAACCTGGCTACCGTTTTACCGTTTGGGCCCTTAGGTTGTGCAGAGTTGGCCAGCTTTCCATGGCGTCGGTTTTGACTGACATGGTTTGAACATTTCCTTTGGAGATTTTCATCCCCAAGAACTCGATTTCTTCAGCTTCGAAGACACACTTCGTGATCTTCAGGCATAGCCGTTCCCTTTTACATATTTCAAGGAACTCCCTAACATACCTGTGTAACTTGGGGATGGTCTTGGCATGGACTACTACATCATCCATATAGCCACACTGTTGCCACTTATGCAGCTGATCAGCAAAAGTCGTGTCCATAAACCTTTGGAAGGTAGGCAGTGAGTTACACTGCCCAAAAAACATTACCGTGGGCTCGAAGAGACCTCGCGGCGTTAAGAAAGCGGCCTTCCATTGGTCTTCTGGTTTTACTCTAACATTAGTAAACCCCCATCAGATGTCGAACTTAGTGAAGTACTTTGATTCACATAACTCATCTACCATTTGTGGGATATTCGGTAGGGGGTATGAATCATGGATCATGTGGGAGTTGAGGTACTGGTAGTCTTGGACTAATCGCTTCTTCCCATCCTTCTTGGCTACGAAGAACACTGGGGCCGAAATGGGCAAATCCGAAGGTATAATTTTGCTGCATTGCAAATTTTCATCGATGAACTCATCAAGGATCTTGAGTTCTTCCAGCAACATCGGATATAATGTTGCCTTCTTCATCAGCTTCTTATTGTCCTTCCGAAACTCTTCTTTTGTTTTTATAACATGGTCAAGCCCCTCACGGAAGTGGGGCAAAGGGATATCAGTTTTGGAAAAGACTTTGGCAAATTTGGCATATTCTTGTGGGAGATTGGGGACCTCAGATGGCCCAAGGTTCATTTCCAGCTGAGTGGAAATCGTGGTGCGGTTTACAGAGGCATTCTTGTCCTCATGCATACCAACTTCGGTCTTCTTCAGCAGTTGCTCTTGTGGGGAACCACCCCATCCAACCACCCTATGCATCCGCCAATTAACAATTGGCATTTCCTTATGCAACCACGGCATCCCTAAAATTAGATGGTCCTTTTCCATTTGCCCAATGTAGCAAAGGATCTGGAACTCGTGTATCAGCTTTATGAGGTTTCGACACTTCAAGAAGACCTTCTTGTTAATGGTATATTTGACGTTGCTGTCGAAGGCGGTAATATCCCAGGTCTTCTTCATGGGGTAAGTTCGTAGTTTCATTTTCGAAACCAGCTGGGAACCAATTAGGTTGACTTCGGCACCACTGTCGATTGTGGCGGGTATCCTCGCATTTCCGTAATTGAGAAGCTCCAACATTCCATAAATTGACTGAGCACACATTTCTGATTCATCGGCGATACTATTACAGGAAACTCGGGCACTCAAAACATCTTTAGTTCTGGGCGATCTGTATGAGGAAAATTCAGAATGCCCCTTCAAAAATCCTTCTTCTTGGAAGGTTTACACTCCTCAATTTCTTCTTCTTCTTCCACATCTACTTTGTTGACTCTCTTCTTCTGAGGCTTTGGGCAGTCCTTGCTGAAATGGCCTTCTTTGGCACAATTAAAACAGTGCACCAATCGAACATGGCTCCTGCCATTCTTATTATTCTGATGTCGCCTATCGATGTCCATAGCATTCAGATCCCTCAAGGGTCTAGAGGGGAAGTGATAATGTGTGGGCTGGTTAGACCTGGCTTTCTTCTTATTGAGGGTTCTCTTCTGTTCGATTTTACTGACAGCTTGACCAGCATACACGATCCAATTGGAAACGGTTCAAGGTTCTTTATGATCAAGAACCCAATCCCTAATTTCTTTCTTTAGTCCTTGTCTGAAAAAGATCGCACTGTTAAAGTTGTCGTCATTGTAACCGGTACAGTTAAAAATGGATAGGAAGCAGGATACATAGGTTTCAAAAGGATCGTTGCCTTGCATTAACATTACAAGTTCAATCTGGGCCTTGTGTTCTGGGTTACCAGATACAAAAGTTGCACGAAGACAGGCTTCAAACTGGTCCCAGTCGTCCTTGTAGTATAGGCGACTGCTTCGGTCATGTTCGTTAATATAAACCTCAGCGAAAGCTGCAGCAGACCCTTCCATCATAAAAGACAGGGTCAATCCGATCCACAAATGATCAGTCATATACACATGCTGGTTGATCTGCAAATAGCCCTTAACCTGCGTGATCCATGTGAAGAATAGATCATGATTGCCATTATAGGTTTGGGGTTTATTGAGGTTAAATTTGCGACCTCCATTAGGTTTACTGGCAGAAGAATCAACGGTTATGGTAGTGAACTTGACACGGAGTTCTTCGACTTCTTGAGCAGTCAGTTCTCAGTTAAACAGCAGGGTAGATCCAGGCTTCGTGGCTTCCTGCCCAGATCCAGAGCCGATATTCAATCCTTTGGTAGTGGTAGACATGACGTGGATTAGATTCTCTTCGTCAACATCTGGTACGTGAGTATCACCAACAATAGATCCTAATTTGGACTTATTGTCAAAAGTAAGTGGTTCAATGTCTGTCTCTGACTCTGGCTCATTTTCTCGGTAAGCACCCAAGATAGCTGGGTTGCGAAGGGAGGACAGGGGAGTCACTGAGCAAGGTTGATCTGGGTAATGGTATTTGTACGGAGATCCGGTGGGTTTACGTGGAGAGTACTTCCGTTCGGGAGGTTGGGGAGGGTGATGTTTGCCTTTGCTTGGGGACCAAGCACTCAACGACTCAGGAGGCGGCAGTGGAGGTGGCCTAGAAGACACCTTGGGCAAAAGATAAGGCACGGTGTAGGGAGTGGGAGCTCCCTGTTAAGGGAATAGCTGGATATGAGAGGTTAGAGGTGTAGAGGATTTTATTTACCTTTCTAAGGGGCTTGATCCCCGTTTTGTATGTGGGATGGGGACTTAGTGGCGAGGCGAGAGGTTGATTAGTAAGCGCATGCGCACTGGACTTCGAACTTGTACTAGCTACAAGAAGGGGAAGCTACCACTATAGAGGCTGGGGATCACAGACTGGTGGGACCAGTCTGTGGCAGTCTCTTACTGCTACAGCCCTTGAGAGTGAGGCATGAGCAGCCTTAGGGAAGTCCTAAGGTGGTGGTGCAGCAGAGTTCAGTTGAGTTATTCAGGCTAAGTGTCTCAGTTCTTTTTCTGTTTTCTTTTCTCTACTAGTTCTTCTCTTCAACAGGATTCCCTACAGGGTCTGACTAGCCTTTAGAGTCACTCCCTGAGTCCTCTCACTTATTTCTCTTCATCTGGAGCCCACTGCAAGGGGATCCTGGTCTTGGGGAGGAGAATTATTTCTACTGACAGTTTGGGTGCTTAGGAGCGAAGCTAAGTATCCATTATTTCATTTTTAGGATTTAATCTACATTTTAGAAGTATCAGGAACGAGTATTCACAAGTTCGAGGCACGAGAGTAACCTTCGAGGCGAGACGAGAGAAGCTGTGTGGCGAGAATAGATTTTCCAGACACAGCTACATGATTTTCTTCTTCTAATTTACTTACTATGCTCTATTATAGGGACTACAAAGGCTAAGAGAGTCAGTCGAGGTGTGAAAGTTCAGATCGAAGGTCAGGTTCAAGTGCCGAGGGTCAGCTGGTGGTAGAGTGGCTGCGAAGCACCCCTCGACCCCTCAATGGAATGCCTCGAGGGAATGAAGAAGGTGCCCCAAGGTTCTCAGGGCACCCAGATGACTTAATATGGTTCTTGGAGGATGTTCGAGACCTCTGCATGCAAGCCGGCTGCTACGAAGATCATGAATGGGCTCGATGGTCCATTTTCTACCTTGGTATTGAGGAGTTCGAGCGATGGAGACACTTACTTCATGCTGAAAGGCCGACTGGGCTGACTTCCTTAAAGATGCAACTCGACTTTTTTCTTTGTTTAGGTGCCCTGCAGTTTGCTATTCGAAGCGCGACCTCTACGACCTAGTTGACAAGCAGAAGAAGGTCGAGATCGATTCATACCAAGCCTTACTCAACTACTGGCTAAGTTTCACTGACATCGCAGCGCAACTTCAAATTTCAAGTCAGCTTTCATGGATTGAGAAGGACGACCTATTCCTTGAAGGGTTCAACCAAGAGTTTCAAAGCGAGATTCTTCGAAGGCTCAAGTGGAACGATCGAAGGCAGTATGTGGACAACCCATGGCCCACATACCAGGTTGCTCGAAGAAGGGTACCACTTTGAGTTGAGGGAAGCGCACTTTGCAAGAGACCAGTGGAGTGCTTGAGAGGCTCAGTATGAAGCTGAGATACGAGAGTTGAGAGCTGCGATGACTGAGGAGCAATATCGAGAGCCAGAGAGATGCAGCGAGAGTGCGAGGCCAGGCTCAAAGGCCTCGCAGTCCTCAAGTTCTGCTTCGCTTGAAGTTCAGTCACTAACTCACAGTTTACAGGACTCTTCGAAGCCCTCGAAAGCGCCAGGAGAAGGCTCGAGAAGTCAGGTTGCTGAAGCAGAGGGTATCGAGGTAGCTGTGGCAGACCCAAGCAGCTCGGCCCTTGTCAAAGGTCGATGTGAGTCCAGCATTGAGCACATAGAGGTCACTTCATGTATTGCCAAAGGGTCACTAACAGCTGGACTACAGGGAGAGTGTCTACAAGGAAGACTAGAAGAGAAAGGCAAAGGAAAAGTACTGGGAGCGAAGGTGTCAGTTGAGCCTGAAACAACAGAAGCTTGGGGAGACTCACAAGTTTCCCAACCCGAGTATTTCCATTCATCTTTGCCACCCCACACTGACATTCAACCCCAGATTCCTCCCATCGAGCTTCGAGACACTGAGGACGAGCAAAGAGCGAACAAGCAACCCATCGAGGCAGAAGCCCATGCCCTCGAAGTACTGAAGCTGGTACCAGAGTCTAGAGGTGACCTATGCGAGGTCCCAGAGCGAGCAGGAAGTGTAGAAGTCGAAGAAACCGAGTCAGGAGTCGAAGCCGAGGGGCAGTCGAAGGTGGTGGCTTGGAGGAAGCCACCAGAGGTGAAAATAGGAAGAAAATCCCTAAAATCAGTTTCTCGGACAATAAAGGAGATCTTACCTGAGTTTTGGAGAACTGTCACATCCGTGACACGCATGTAAGGTCCGGACCGTAGTCCGACCATCTGAGGTGTCATTCCAGCCCTACGGGCTTCCATCGTAAAACTCCGTTCCATCTCTGATTTGACTTACGATCTATTTCTGTTTCTGTTGCCATATTTAGTATGTTTCTCTCGTGCTTCCAAGTGACTTGCTACACTACCATACCCGTACATCTTACTAATCCCCATACCATCCGGCTATCCGGCGACTACCGACTTACCTTACTAATAAGCTCACTAATATTGTTACTCATCCGTACTGCGTTCCGGTAGTCGCTACACCCTGGACATTGCTTTATACTTCCCTCCATACTATAAAAGACTTGTACATATGTCGTAGCACATCAGTTCAAATATCGAATAAGATACTCATTGATCTCACTCGACTCCAGATAGTTTCCAGATAGCTCCGACCTCTGGGACTCGGCAGGAAGAAGTGTACTAGGTTGTACGCTAAACTCCGACTACCCGGACTTTCTCTCTAGTCATCCTCTGCCCTCGGACCCTCTCGGAGACCGTTGAGAATTGGTCTTAACAAGAACTCACAGTGGCAGTAGGTCAAGTGGATGGACAATTTTACTGATATATTGGCAGCAGGGATGGACTAGGAGTCTCAGTGTAGAGACTTGCACGACAAGTCTGAGCGCGCTTAGTCAGCCCGCTAAGCGAAGTGGCACCACTGTGCTACGTGTCAACGACATGCACTCACTTGCACCTCGCACCTGCAGTGCTGCTGCTGTGGAAATCTATACCGGTTTGTCCCAGAAGTCCGAGAACTATTTATTTAAAGGCTATGAATCACTGGAAGGGAAGGTATGGTGTCTTAGAAGAGTGATACTGATGCTACAGGTTGAGGCTCCCCACTCTGGTGGGTGGAGCACTATTCTCAAGTCTACAGCAATTTCAAGCACTCGAAAACCAACTGAGGAAGCTGCCTCAAGAGTCAGAACACTGAAGATACCATGCAAGAAGAAGTGGATGCCTCCCTGTGTTGAAAGGGAGGCTCAAAAGTTGCGAGAGGGCCCTCACTCATGTGATGGGCATGTTCATGCATATTCTCCCTCTCATTTGCATATGGTGGACTTATGGTTCCTCTACCCCAGGTTATATGGAGTGCTACATCGAGTTTTCGAGGCTACGAGGCTGGGGATCGAGCCGAAGCAAAGCCCAGGCCCCCACTGGCACTCAGGACAAGACCCAAGCCTCACCCTTTGTGTTTTTTATGTTTTTCTTAGGTGTTTATACTCATGGCTATATTGTTTTAGAGTGCACGAAGGTTTTCTGAGGAGAGCGATGAGCACGAGACCCCCTCAAGGCTTGTTTGTAGGCCGCGCAAGCAGTTGACTCTCAACATTGAGCACAGAGCTCGAAGGCTCAAGTATTTAGTTTCTTTTGTGAATATGTTACTTATGGTAGTCTGTTTACAGGGTTACTCTGGAGGGTGTTCTCGGTCTTCCTAGAAGACACTCTCTGGAGCAGCAAGCCGATTCTGAGACCTCTCCTTCGATCTAGCAACCCAGCCCTGTCCCATTGGACCCTTACTCTCATTCGAGGGCTCATGTCCTCATGGTTAGTCATCGAATGGTGAGGGTGAGGATACGAGAAGGACCAGGGTGCCCTACACCATGGTTGTGGGTTGAAGAAGGGTACCCAGGTACAGTTGAAGCCTCGAAGCAACAATTTGAAGCCTCGAAGCATCTGCCTGAGGGCTCGAAGGCCCTCCCACCGGTTTTCTTTTGTTCTCATTTGTTTATTATATGCTGACAGCTTTTGTGAACTCATGGCGAGTATCTATGAGTATCTAGGACACCAAGAGAGAGCGAAGAGGTGGCAGGGCAAAGCCCCTCCTTAGTATATACTGATGCGAGCTCACCTTTTGAGCTTGAAGGCCCAAGTGTTTCATTTCTATATCACTTCGTTTTACTGACTACTACTTAATACAAGGATATTCAAAGCTCGAAGAACCCCTCGAAGGTCAAGAGGCGAGAAGGGTAAATATGCGACTTCGAGGTAACCTTCGGTTGTACACAAGAAGCAAGAATCAAAGTAGCAGAATATAATCCGAGTTTGGTGCGCCCTTCCATGTTTATTTTTGTTTAGTACATATATTAGTTCGTACGAGCTAAGCTACGAGCCTTAAGGGCTTATGAGGATGAGAGTGTGCTAGGCACACATTGTACATAAACTACTGACCTGTCTTATGATATTAGATTCGAAGCTTCGAAGCACACTCGAAGGCAGTCAGGCCAAGTGCCACTGCTGCTTCCGATACATACCTACCGCTTCATTCCCCCCCTTCGAAGGAGGGGGATAGGTTTGCTTTCTTTTATGTCTTATATGTCACTCATAGTCGGCTGTCTGAAGGACACCATGGAGCGACCGAGGGCACCAGTTTAAGTACACATATCTGATAGTTTTGTTTTCAGGTAAATATGATGATTCGAGACTGTCAACCACCTCGTGCAGGCTTCGAGCCTCCCTCGAGCCCCCTTTTGCGTGCCTCGATCATGACCCTTGACCCCTTCGAAAAGGCTTTGTGCCTCGATCTGGACCCTTGACCCCTTCGAAAAGGCTTCGTGCCTCGATCTGGACCCTCGACCCCTTCGTAAAGGCTTTGTGCCTCGACCTAAACCCTCGATCTGAGCTGGGTAAGCTTCGAGACCATGTCCTGCCCCCTTCCTTCCCCTCTACCTAAGTTCTGGGTATGGGAAGCGACTGAGGACAGTCGAGATTCGAAGACCCCCTCGGATGTAGGGAGTGGGAGCTCCCTGTTAAGGGAATAGCTGGATATGAGAGGTTAGAGGTGTAGAGGATTTTATTTACCTTTCTAAGGGGCTTGATCCCTGTTTTGTATGTGGGATGGGGACTTAGTGGCAAGGCAAGAGGTTGATTAGTAAGCGTGCGCACACTGGACTTCGAACTTGTACTAGCTACAAGAAGGGGAAGCTACCACTATAGAGGCTGGGGATCACAGACTGGTGGGACCAGTCTGTGGCAGTCTCTTACTGCTACAGCCCTTGAGAGTGAGGCCTGAGCAGCCTTAGGGAAGTCCTAAGGTGGTGGTGCAGCAGAGTTCAGTTGAGTTATTCAGGCTAAGTGTCTCAGTTCTTTTTCTGTTTTCTTTTCTCTACTAGTTCTTCTCTTCAACAGGATTCCCTACAGGGTCTGACTAGCCTTTAGAGTCACTCCCTGAGTCCTCTCACTTCTTTCTCTTCAGCGGTAGAAAATGTTGAGGGAAAGGTCAACAAAGCACCAAAACAGGAGTGTTTGGTGATCGACCAACAGACAGGGTTGCTGGGTTCTTACTCCACAGATGAAGTAGTCCAGCGAGAAGCAGAAGCATAACAAGCTACATGTCCAACGATTTGGCCAACCTAAAAAAGGTTAGTTCGTTAAATGGAACGATGTTAGACACTAGTCCTGCAGGCTAAACAATAGCCAGACTAGCGAAGACGCAGTTCTGAGATGGAGAGGGAATAGCAGTTGTCATGTCCGAAAAACGGTCACAGCTGTGAGTTGAACTTTTCACTTTTGTTACGCCGTGTGTTCCTCAAAGCACCTAATAAAGGTGTAGGAACGTAAAGAGCGGTGTAATCAAAGAGTCGCTCGTAGCACCAAAGAAATGGTGTAGCGACCTAAGGTTTACCTCGGTGCATAGTTACTTTGAGCACCCTTGGGCGACCCACACGTATTCCCAAAGAATGGAAATATATGAGTCGTGTTGCAAGGTAGTGAAAAGTTAAGGAAATACAGTGGTACAGTACGGGTTTATATACTGTAGCTGTACAGGCAATATAGCCATAATGGAAAAGTGTCCATGGCCCACAGTGGAGGGCAAGTATTGTACTTTAGTAAAGTGGGACATGGCACATGCCAACTAAGGTAAACAGAGACGAGGCATAAGGTACGTATGGATCAACGAGCCAATGGGAGCAGACACATGGAGTGGGTTTGCGGTACGAATGTCAACTATGCGCAGCAATGCGCAGCTATAGTACAAACGGGCAGCAGACACAAGGATGAGTCAGAGAAACGAATCAAGTCACAAACAGAAAGGAGATGGGGCCCTGTTGAAGGGCACATGACACAAGTCTTGATAAGGAGCTGGGGTTACGCCCAGCAGAATAGGGGAGATCTGATCACAAGATCGGTTACCACATGGCGTCTACCAAAGATAGAGGCCGGCTGGTCGATTAGGAAGAATGACGCGTATCCTGATAAGGATAGCGATGAGGGAACAGCCAAGTACAACGAGGATGGTGGGACAAAAGGTGCAGAGCCAGAGCTCAAGCCCGGAAATGGAAGGAGCCGGGTCGAGGCGTAACACCTGATGCATGATCCTGCCAGCAGAATTGTGGGTACAATCAATGTTACATAAATACATCAACCACCCTAGGTAAGGTGAGCTTTGGGAGTTTCTTTTGTTCAATGAATTTAGAGTCCAAAAAGATGCCAGTGGTGCCACTGTCCAAGAGAGCTTGCACAGCATGTGCATCTCCTTTCCAGGACCTAATAGCCATAGGAACAGAAACATGGTCCTTCAAGTTTAGCAAACAAATTTGGGGTTTCAGCAGTACTGTCACCTCTTCATTGCTTTGCTTTCTGGGAACTACCATATGAGAAGAAGAAACATTTTTTT
This sequence comes from Pisolithus thermaeus, assembly GCA_024663475.1. NCBI lineage: Eukaryota > Fungi > Basidiomycota > Agaricomycetes > Boletales > Pisolithaceae > Pisolithus > Pisolithus thermaeus. The sequence goes on from JANFAF010000077.1 coordinate 43,126, forward strand.
GGTTTATATAGGCAGAGGAATTAAGCAAACCATGTTTAATGTCTGGTTCCAAGCCCAACTGGGACCCCACTGCAGACAGTACATCAGAGTCCATATCTAAGTCCATACTATCTACAGAGAGAGGGGAAAACCTATTTACAGAAATGAAGTCTGAGAAGGAAACTTTTTTGTGTGTTTTACCATTTTCTACTTTTGTATTTTTATTCTTAAAGGAAGAGGGACAAGACAAGGGAGAAAGATGTCCAGTACAGGAAGAGCCTGCAGGACCTGACTTCACTGCAGCTCTGACTCTTTTAACTGACTAATGTGAGCAACAATCCAGTTGAAGCTCATCCCCTCCATTGCTTTAAGGTGGGGTCAACACCTTCAGAACAGACCTGCTGTCCTTTTCCCTTGTTCTGCCCATATTAGGGCACTGTGGTCTTATGTGACCAGTTTGGCCACAGATGTAGAATTTGTAACTAGAGAAGTCTTTTCTTGTGGGACTTCTTGACCCACTTGCAGCACCAATGTCCATGGACATGCCACTGCCCAAAGTAATGCCAGCCAAAGGCCAGCTAAAGTTTTGAGTCCAGCAACTACCAGACTGAGAGGTTTGGAGTTTAATGGCCTCCATTGCCACACCCATTGCCTGGACTTCAGGCTCAAAGCCCTTCCATGTGTTCTTTCTCCTGCCCTGTATATAAATTTGTTGGAGAATTTCAGGGTGCATTGCCTGTTCCAACATCCAGATTGTGTAGTCATTGGATACCCCAGACACAGTCCTTAGTGCATTGAATTTTGCCAAGAACTCAGTTCTGGTGTTTCCTTGACAAATATTGGCCAATTGTCTCTTGGCCCAGTCCACATTATGAAGAGGGCAGAACCTCATTTCAACTTCAGCCTGTACCTCAGCATGAGTCAGCCATCTTTGTGCTGCAAGACAGGTATCAATTCAGGCCCTCACATAAGCCCCTGCTATTGGTCCAGTCATATGAGACCAGACCACTAGCACATCTTCTCATTGAGTCTTAAACTCTGCTAAGGCCACAAAGGCCCACATCTTCGACCACTATTCCTCAAACTTTGAAATTGAGCCATCAAACTGGCCCAGATCTGCTATTCCCCATTTTGTGGGGTCAACAGGGGCTGTTGTACCTGCACCCCTAGATTGCCCTTGCTGCTGGGTGGCAACAAAGGCAGTGACCTGCTGTCCCACCATTACTGAAAGCTGCTGCATAAACTGCAGCATGTCTTCCATCAAGTTGTGGGGGTCCATTGTTGGCAACTAAGACAGTGTGTCAGAGAGGAGGGCAAATAGTATGTCTGTTCCATAGATTGTATGGAACATGTAGAACAAAGCCAAGGAGGTTAGGATCTTCCTCTTCAGGAGAGGGGATTTGTGGGGTGGGGGACTCTTGTTTGATATAAGGCAAGATTCATAAAAGTATGTACAGGAGAGGCTGACTCCTCTTTCTTGACTTTCAGAATTTTGAGTTTCTTCAGTGATTTTCCCTGGCCTCCATGCCAGTACTCTGTTGCCAACTACCATACTGCTATCATAATGCTAGTAGATATACAGTAGTATGCTTTCTACCTCCCAAGCATCAGGGCACTACTTTACTCTATGCATATCCACCCCCTAGTGTGGGTTATGCCTTTGCACTACCCTTGATGGATAGCAGGACTACTGACTATGGTTCTTCTTCAACACAACCTCCAGCTGAAAGGAGGACAGGACTAAAGGCATTGTCTCGTAAAAGAAGAGAAATAAAGAAAGCAAAGCTCCTTAACCCTGGAGTCCAGGTATAGTTTCCCTATATGCCTGGGAGCTAGTGGAGTAAGGCTGATATTGGTAATTGAGTTCAAGTGTATCACCAGCAACAAAGTTGTATCATGGTTACTCCAAGAACTGATAGAGAGCTCAAGAGAAAGGAGTTATTGAGCAACAAGCACACAAATGAACTCAATTGGAGTGTACTACAACAAGAGAGCTGGGTATTTATACTGCTAGAGCTGTTTGTACCAAAGAATGTCATAGAACAAACCAAACAAAGAGAGATAAATGCAATTGGCTGCAGCTGGACATGCTGAGTCAATGCAGCAACAAATGACTAAGTAAAGCATCTAGTGAGCATCTGTGTAACCCTAACCAGAGAGTAACTAAAAAAGGAAAACTATGCTATGAAAAGTTAAAGACCATTACAGTGGCATGGGTGGCACAGGGAGGGGGACATAGGCTGAACTGTCAGGCTGAAGTGGGGGAGGGACAGGATAATTTATGCAGGTATCTGTGGGAGGACATAAGACAAGAGCTATGTATGTTCTGAGATCAGCAGTTCACAATAATACTGCCAAAAATACTCACTAATTCATCATGGCTGCACTGAAGATGATGAAGCTTCAGGTTGGCCACCCTTTGACAGGCATGGCTTTTTGTTAGGCACAGGTGATGGGCTATCTTCCTCCTCTGCTGGAGTGATCTCATGCACAGGCTTGGGGGGACAAGACATATTTCAGCAGCAAGGTGTGGTGGGGTTGCTGGGGGTAGTTTCAGGGGTGGCCTTGCACAGAACTTTGGTGGTATGAGCAGTTGAAGGGTGGTGGGATGTCACAGGCATGCAACCTATCTTGCACTTTCTGCAAGGATCACAGACCCCACTACCTGAACTGCAAATGCAAATGACTTTGTGATTGATGCATGTCTGACATGATTGAGGATTTGGAGGTGGGGTCATACAATCTACAAGTTGTGCATGGCCATACTTTGATGAACTTGTGACAGGACTATCTGAATGCCTGGACCTACCTTCCCCCTTGCTGGCAACACTCTTTCTGCCCCTTTGTGCCATTCATGATCAAGAATGTGGCATTCTTGAGGATTGCCATGATTTGGATGTCAGCTGTCCTTGTTTTTGGGATCATCCATGCACAGGCTTGATGTCATCCATTTCAATATCCTCCTTGACAACTTGCTCTTTTCCCCATTGTCATCCTCCAGAGGTATTGGAATCACTTCCAACATGGCCACCCTTCATTCTGAGGGGTCTTGGGCTTTACCTTTACCTGATGGAGTGCTTCATGTCAGTATATGGCCTGTTGACCCCATGGGAGCCATGCAAGGCACTGTGGACATGGTCAAAGTTGATTGAGGTCTTGAAGGCATGGTGGATGACATTGAAGCTTCTGCCTCAGTGGCAGGTGCCAGTGGTTCCACCTGCAGTCCTGCATCATACCACTGCTTGACAGTTAGTAACCATGGGTGGCCAGTGATGGATTCCAGGGGGGGGAAGAGAGCATGATGCCAATCAGGGAATGGAATTCCAGGCATGCTGACATTTTCCATCCAATGGATGTACTTGTCCACACCAATCAGCAGGTGTGGGACATTGTCAGTCCTGTTGGTGATGGACCTGACAGACTCCTGTAATAGTAGGACACAAATGAACAGTGTGAGCTTTTTGTGATTGAATTATGATGCACCAATTCCTGCCTGATATCTCTCACTGCATTTCTCCACTGTTCAAGCTTTTCCACCTCTTCCAACCCACCCAGGTTGACAATCAACATTTCAAAAATGGTGAGGATGTGGTCGACAGTGTCCTGGAGTGCTGGTGAGTTCTTGACAAACATTGTGGTGGATGGATTGTAAGGGTAGTGGCAGATGGATAACAGGTATGGCTCAATGCAACTTAATGTACATTTCCCATGGATTGATGGTGTTGTGATTTCTACTTCTCAAAGTTAGCATTTATGGAACACCTTACAGGCTCATTATTCAAATTAGAATATTCTTCTGTCTATAATGTAGGTTGACTTCTGCCCCAAACACTTCTGGCCATATGTATACAGTAGGTTTGCATGTACTACAGCTGTTGGGATGTTTATCATTAGTTAACCATGAAGATGTTTCATGCAGGTGGATACACTAATGATGGAAGATCAGATAATTTATCAAGCTCATTTTCACAATGAAATGATGGCATATCCTGATGAGTAATTGATATTTCTGGGTAATTCCTGCTGGAACCATCAACACTACCCATTCAGTTGAATGTTAGGCTGGATCACCAATATTGCACATTATACAGTGTAGAAAATGGCTGTAGGCAGCCTCAGTAGTGATTCAACTACTTATATATTAGATGTACCTGTAGGCAGCTACAGGGGATCAGTAAGTAGGAAACTACTAGGTAATAAGTGGACTCACCCTCAGTAGTGACTCAACTACTGAGGGGACAGTACCAAATGTACTCTAAGTGTGCGCTCTAAGTGCCTATGTAATGAACCAAAAAAGCGCACCAAAAATAAGCATCACACAGGGGTGATTCAATCTCCAACACACCCCCTGAAGCTCCACTGTGTGATAAGTAGAAGTGCAGAAAATAAGAACTCAATGAATGTATACTCAATAATTCAATAAATGAGTGTGTAGTCTGCTGCTAACAGGGATGGAGTTCAAAGTCTTTCCAATTGTGAGATTGTTTTCAATAACTACAAGTTTGCACAACTGTGTAGTCATGTCCAAAATGTCAATCTAAGTTTTAAGTATTGAAGCCAACAGCACACTTGTCAAGACTTCAAGTTTTATCTTTACATTTGAGTCATGGAGGAAATTATTGTATTGTCATTGCCCAAACAATGATTTGGACTTCAAATTTTTGTTGGCATAGAGACCAAGGTTTATTGTTGAAATGAAAACAGGAGGGGATATGCTATCCAAAATTCTGAATTTTGTCCAAGTCAAAACTGGTTACCCAATCATCGCCCTGATCATCACCTGACTATCACCCCAGTGCTATCACCCTGACACTGCACATTTCTCATCCATCCATGCCTGACAAAGCATGCATGTGGAAGTTCCAGAAGTAGTACATTCAGGATACAAAGACAGGACAACCATATAAGAAAAGTGCTAGATGTAGTTCATCTGGTATTCTAGTATCTCTGTAGCCAAGGAATGGGTGAAGACTTAGTTACAAGCAGCAAAGGCATACCAAAGATCAGATTGTAATGATCTTTATAGGAATGGCTCCTTCAGGATCACAGGCAACTTCCACTCATTCAAATGCTTAGTCCTGTGAAGATTGAATGTAAATACTTGTACACCAGACAATGAATGTGACCTACCCAACACAGTGAAAGTACAACTACAGCCTCCTTGGAGACTGTCCACCATGCATAGTGGCTAATGACCCATGAAATATCCACATGCTCCAATCTCTTGCTAAGGGCAGATGAGTACATTCTAGCTGGGAAATGAGGGTAGGTGGCATATGGGTCAGACATACTAGTGGGCAGGACACACTGCATCTGAACTGCAAAATGGAGTAAGCCATTATGCTCATATATATACATGATGCACCCAGGGACAACCAGTGAAGTCTGATTCCCATTTGAATAGTATAGGATGAGTGAGTTGCCAAGGTGTGTTGAGCATTGGCTGTAAGTAATCCCATCACTGGTCTTGACATTGGCACACAACATGGCTTTGCACTGGTGAATAAGTTCTTCTAAGTCTTGTGGAACATGTGCTGCATTCCATGTCTCTGGTACCCTGACCTTGACATCATCAAGCAAATCAATATCATCCAGATCCACATGGGCATGTGTATTGTAGGCTTGGTCAAGGAGTATCTTGCACTCCTGTATGGTGGGACAGTTCAGGCGAGATAGCCAGGCCTGCAGCTTTGCTCCTTTGAGGTACAAGTGCAGCATAGTACTCTCCTGTTCACCTATGAAGGATTGAGGACAAATCAAAATAGAAAGATTAAGTACTTACCAGATTTATGATTACTGGGAAGACATTGCAGTATTCTGATTAATCATTCAAATGGGAACATCCACCAGGAATGTACTGGGCCAAAGAGAACAAGATAATCATAGATGTGAAATGCAGTGTGATGATTTGGTCAAAGGCTGAAGTGAGGGTGAGTGTTCTTTAAGTCCCCTACATAGCAGGTGATGCATGAGTGATATGCAAGCACTTGCTCAGAGCTCATTGTCTGGGAACATGCAAGATAAACTGCAGAAATGAGGTCCATGGTATGGTCAAGGATGACCTCGAGGTCTGACCCAGCATTACCAACTCCCCAAAGACTGATGAGTGCAATCAGTATGTAGACAGTGATGAGTGAATGCCACTCATCTGCTTTGACCATGCCTGGAGCCTGATCTCCAAAGTTTTTGGGCACCAATCTGAACCACAATGGCACAGAGGTGTCGCAGATAACATCGCATATGCATCCCAGAACTTTCACTGGATCAAGCTTTGGGGTACCTCTGTCAGTTGTACACAGGGGCTGCTCACAACACTACAGAAACTTTCAGCAGTGAGTTTCACAGACAACAGGAGTTCACACACCCATTGTATGAGTGCTTTGGCATAGTCGACTCTATATAGCCTCATTTGCTTCTTGGGAATGCAGTCTAATGTCTGACATACATATTTCAAAGCAGCTGTGTTCTTCCTGAGAAGGGTTTCTTGAAGACAAGCCAATGAGGTTGTAATGTTGACATCAATGTCATCATCTGCAGAGGGAACTTGAGCAACTAGAAGAGCATGAATAGCAGAGACCTGGGCAGCCTCCTTTGTAGTCATACATAGCATTGCTGCTGTTTCAGGATCAAGCTGCTCGAAATTATGGTAGAATGCAGGGATGTTTGCCTGAGACAGGATGGTATTTTCATTTGTGAGGCCAAGGAGACTGCATACATGGTGCTGTATGAGACCTTCAAGGATACAGTGCATTGAATCGACCACAAGTTGCCATGTAGGATCCCAGTAGGGTAGTCACCAGAGCTCAGAATAGTGAATGCCATGCTCTTTGAAGAGCTTTTCACACTCAGCAGTTGTCAGGGCAACTCTCCACTGTTTGTCATAATGCCACAGCTTATCCTTGTCCCTGGATACCCACTTTTCAAAATCTGTTCTACCATAGTTAGTTTTATGGTAACAGTTGCATGTGCTACAGAAAAAATGACTGCCAGTGCTGGCAAGAGCAGCAAGATGGCACACAGACAGTAGATTGCAAACAACAAGTGCAATGGCACCTCATGTGACCCTTCCATTGTGGTGATTCATGGTTCTTGAGTAATGAAACCCTTGCTCCCAGGAAGTAACAAGTTGGGTGATAAGAGGGTGAATGTAGTGGTTCAAGTTTTCCAGTGAAGGTTGCCTTGGGCCTGGAATGATACTGGCAAGATACATATTTTCAGGTTTGTATCACATGTCAAGAGGAAAGTTTAGGCATGCCATGGAAATGATGCCTGACAAGGTGCTAGGCCCATGCAAGCTCATGCCTTCTGGGTTGAAAAAGTCAACATGCAAAGCAAACATGTAGCAACCTTCATCTCCCATATCCACAAAAAGTTGTTCACCCTTTGGACCACCAAATTCTCTTAAGAATTTGGCTTCAAAAGGAGTCTTGATGAAATGGGGTGGGGGAGAGGAGAGGGATGTGGTGAGGTCATCACATGATGCATCCATCATTGTCTTGAGGTTGCTCCTCAACAACAAACTGGCAAGATAGTCATTGAAGTCATGGTGAACAAAGGTCCTCTTTGGTTGATGGGTACCATTGGGCTGAACATCCAGTAGTGGCTCACTACAAAGTGTTTCAGGATTTGGATAGTGAGTACAGTACTTTGGATAGGTGGGGATTGCCAAACCTGCTGAATACAATGGTGCATAAGTACAATGACAGCTGCACACCCATAAGTCACTGTCTTGGACTTGATATTAAATTTGCTGAGGGGCACCTCGATGGTAGGTGGAAGCTGCCAAATGACATTTTGATGAGACATGCTAAGCATGCCATCAGATCATTGGAATGCTAAAAAGAGCAGCAGACACTGCAAGCATTTCACAATGTTTCTCCAGAAAATATGCTGAAAAAATACAGGGAAGAGATACTCTTTTATTTTAGCTGTTGGGAAAGAAAAAATGCAGAAAATATGTTCTATTCTCTGCCATAAAACATGAATTGATGCTAGTGCCCATTAGTGTAGAAGCTAATGGTCATTACCATCAATCTATGTTTCTGCACAGAGAAGATACTGTAGTGTTATATTTGCATTTTTTCTGGCATATCATCCAAAATAAAAGAGTATCTCTTCTCTTTATTTTTCAACATGTTTTCTGAAGAAAAATTGTGAAATGCTTGCAGTGAGAGACAGAGTACCCATGAGGAAGTTGCCATGGTGCTGGCTGATTCCCATCAGGATGCTGCAAGCAACACCAATGAGGACTACAACCTGAGTGACTATGTCCATATGCTCTATTGGTGGAGTATTTTGATTCTCTATTGAGGAGTGAACAATCCAATATTTTTACTGACAGCAATAATACTTACCAGTATCAACATTTACTGGCTCCAATTTTCCTGATGAAGGAGAGGGGGATGGCCTTGCCTTGACTTCAAGCTCAAGCTTGTCAAGAGTAGTTGTGACCTCTCTCTTGTGAGCATTGACAGAATTGGCCTTCCCTCTGATATTCTCCCAGGAAAGACAGAGGCACTGCAGGTCACTGGTCACCTCAGCAATAGAATCTTCTGAAGGATCTAGTAAGAGATGAAGGCACCAGTTAGCATGGTCCTCAATATTGGACAATAGTTTCAATGCCTTCACAGAGTGTGCATGGCCATCCTTCCTGGATACTTGATGGCCTGCAATCTGAGAGGCAGGGAGAGCTGTGAAAGGTAGCATTGATGTCCTGGAAGTTAGACAAAGATGGCTGAGGCTTTCAGCAATGTCAGCAAAAGGAAGGGGGTCCAATGTCCCACCAACAATGTCCTTGCTTGGACCTGATTCCTGGTATTTGGATCACAAGTTCCAGAGTTTGTTGGCAGGGGATTTCAGATCTGGCCCATCATCAGTAAGTGTTAGAGCAAGAAGGTGGCTAGCAAGTTTATTGGGATGGGCAGTGTGGGCAGTGAAGGTCTTCTCAGTAACAGCAGGGGATGCTCTGTGTTTGGACTTTTCCTCCTGGACAAGCTTCAGATGGGCAGCTATCAGCTGCAAATCCATCAAGATACCATTGGTATCTCTCTGAATGCACTCTTCACACTGACATCATTTGTATATGGCATATGATGGAGGCATGTCACAGAGGAGGGGATGGCTGACCAAGGTCATCAGTGCATAACCTGAGCCCATCTATTAATGCATGGAGGTGGAGGCATACTTACACAGGAGGGCTTTTGTGGACCTTGTTTTCATACAAAGACAATTAGTATTGATGCAGTTGCAGAAGGCTCTGCCACTAGACCTTGTTTTTGGGCATGACATGATGGACAGAAGGGGATTGTCATAAGAGGGACAACAAAGGCTTTAGGCATAACAAGAATAGTCAGATCCAGGTGATCACAGAAGACATCTTCAATGGACCTTGATTTATGCTCAACAATACAAGACCTACTTATCTGAACATGGTGCAGGAATGGTAGGGTGCTGTGAGAACTGGACAACCAACTTGTGTGACTAGAAATCTATACAACTTATCCAAACATAAATTTAGGCTCAGAACAAATTGAGGGTCACAGGAATATTGACTAGAACTACCCATAAATCAAATGCTGCTCATGCCCTCCCTTTTTACCAGAGCTCCCCAGCTCTGCAAAATGGCAGCCATGATCAATCCACAGGTTACAATAACAGTTATACCCAAGAGGGAGTCACAAGGCAAAAGTCAGTGTACAATGTCAATTACAGCTGCAAGAGTGAGTCGCATTATGATGCCAAGTAAGAGAACAACAACCACCCAATGCAGCAGGGGAGCTGGTACATGGTACTTGGGTGGGCATTGCACCCAATACTTCTCCCTGTGCAAGTGCAGGTGGATAGTAACCTATAGTATGGTCAAACTTGCATCCACTGTGACTACTGAGACTCATGTTCATTCTTTGCAGCATGGTCTGGAGCTGAGACATGTGGAGCTGAGATGTGTTTGGATCTCCAGTTTAATATCCTGATGAAGGTGTGTAGTGATGGCAATGACTTATTTTGTTGTTCAGGTAACAAGGGTAACAACAACAGGGTAACAACAGGTGGCTCTCATATTTAACTATCTTCAACTATCAATGTATTGACATTAGGCACAAGGAGGAAAAACAGGTTAAAGAAAAGGCAACATAGAGCTTTACAACTGAGATCAGGACTGCTCCCACATGCCAGGCATGAGTTTAGCGGGCAGATTAAGGTGCTCAGTGGCGGGCATGACAATGCAGCTGTTGCATGGGGTCTTGGGGTGAATCAAACAATGTTGACAAACCAAAAGAAAGCAGAACTTACAGAATACATCTCCTCAAGTGGCCATTCTATGATCTTGAGAGTGAAGTCAATGGCCTCAGAAAGCCCAATTTCTACCTGGTTACAGAGACCAGCTTCCAGCTGGCAAGCATACTTCTTCACATGGTATTGAACCACCCTATGAATGCTCTCCTTCAACCCAAGAGGGATATGAGAACCTGATAGTGGGCATGGAACTGAGGCTGGGGAACTATGTTCTGAGATTGATTGGTGGGCTGAAAACCCATTGATCATATTATTCCCTCAGGATAGTTGTGTGGGTGAATAAAACAAAGGTTGCTTACCTACAGGCTCCAAAGGCAATGAAAGATCAACCTCCCCAAGGGTGTCCAAAATCACTGCACCTTGACAAGTAAGGTGGGAGGGGCTGGAAGAACTCACATTTTGAGGAGTAAGTAGGGAAGATGAGGCAGTGGGTGTGGACTTGGTCAAGTCATTTCCACCTAAATTATAAGGAACTTGAAACTATGGAAGGCTCTGACAAAATGTGACAGACTTATCAACTGTGCATGAATGGGATCCATAGGCAGAAAGTGGTCCACAGCAGTGTGGAAGCTCTGTGAACAAGTTTGTGTGAAAGAACTGTGACTCTGACCACCTACATATCTCGTTTGTTGAGGCAGATTTGTCCCAAATCACAGCCTTGCTATGAGTGAGGTGGGTAGATGAAGTAGGTCTACAGTCCTGGTAGGGCTGAAATCTGGTAATGGTATGCAGGCACATTGAATGAGGAGAGCTGGAATCAGATTTCATGATGGTCTGGTGGTTTGGTGGGGGGTAAAGACACATCAGTGTTATAAGGGAAAGGGAGAGGCATAACAAATTGATTGACTACTCAGCAGCATCAATGACAAAAGCACTTAATCAGTCGACACCTGACAATATGCTCATGCACTGAATGAAAAATCAGTCACTGCCTGACAATATGTTCATGCATTAGCATTGTGTAAGCTTGATTTAGAGCTGCTGACTTGTAATGAATATCCATCGCCTGACAATAAAGTCATACAACAAGATAGCCCCTTTGAGACAGAGTTTGTCTCTACATTTAATTAATTTAAGTTGTTGGTTGGTAACAAATGGTACTCACCACAGTGCATCAAGAAAACATGCTGGGCAACAATAAGGCTTTCCATTGGCATTGATAACAACATTGCTGGGCCAAACAAAAAGAGTGAATGATTCTGGGTCAGATAAAAAATGAACATAACAATCAGCAACTACAATACAGTTATCCAGTTACCCATTATTCTGCACACAATAAATAGATAATGAAGTCAGGTGAGATAGCCACAAGAACCATGCTGCTGATCAAGTCAGTTCCAAAGTATATCTTGGGAGGGTGCCTGTCAGCCCATCTCTGTCTAGCAGTCTCAAATGATGGTAAACTCTTAGCAAGCAGAGGTCAGCAACAATTATACAGCCTAAAGAAAATACTTACAACTATAGGTTTTGATGGACTATGTATGTGGGACCTACAAACTAAAGTGGAGCTTCGCAAGCCCTGCCAGACATGCAATACATGGGATCCCATCACCTGCACAGTGTGGTTGACTCTTGAAGATGAGAGAAATGATATACTCTGTTGTGGGACTGGGCTTGGGTATCTCTTGCTCTGGAAGCAAGGGTTGACCTCTGCAACACCAGAATTTGAGGAAACCCTGGCAAGATGGGTAGGGATGGGTCAAGAAGTCATGGCTATTAGCTGGTGCAAAAGAAGCAATCAGCTCATCACTGCAACTTATGACAGACAAGTCCAGCTTTGGACAGTGGGTGCAAAATATATGCTGACCAATATCTTCAGTGTTGAACTACCAACCACTGTTCCATGTGCCATGTATTTTCATGGCACTGATGTTCTCATGTTTGGGATGTATGATGGAGAAATGTGAGTAATCAGTGGAACCATGAAAAAGAAACAACTCAGAGTTCTTGGGTTTATAGACACATGCTGTGTGGAAAAGATGGTGTAATTCTTGCAACAAAGACTATCAGGAGATTGATGTAAGTACAGGTACATGGTTACATATGCAAATCTTACAAAAATACTTCAGAGGAAACATCACTATTGATAGTGCTCACATGAGCTTCATCATCAATAACACTGTAAATGGATTCAGTCTTCACAGAATGGAAGATGGTGTATGTGCTAGAACATATGACACAAATCCCAAGAAAGGATTCCCAAAGCAAGTAACTATTGCAGAGAGAGAATTAGTGGTCATAGGTGGAGGGGACAATGGATTAGTCTATGTGTTTGACAAGGGGACCAGAAAACTGGTTCAAACACTGTGGCACTCCACCAATGGACGAGTGCAAACCATCACCATAAGATAAATCTCATTTCCATGGACAGTAACTGATGTACATACCAAGACACATGATGCAGGTGATGTTCACTATATCCTGGCAGCAACATCAAGCAACAAAAACAACATCTCGATATCTGTATGGAAAAAACCAGTGACATCTTCCAAGCATCATCACAAAAAAAGGGGGGGACCTACTGCATTACCCATTTGCCAGTTGGTTTGGCAAATGATTCCACACCTTATGGCACTGGCTGCCATCATGATGTTTGTGCTGCAAATGAGGGTGGGCAGTGAAGTTTACATGAGGACACAGGGAAAGGGGCACCTTGTAAATCCCCTGCCATGGAAAAGAAACCCAATGCCAGCCTTCCCAGTATGGTCAAGGGGAATCATATATGTTGACAAGACCCAACAGACAAGCACTGCATGCCCTGATTTCAAGTTTCATGGGGAAAGTACCATTGAAGAAAGGAACACAGGGTATGGCAATGTCCATGTGGGGTATAACATTGAGGAAGGGAGTGTGGGGTGTGGCGATGGCAATGACATGGGGGAATACAAACCCAAATGAGTCCTTAGACAACCTTTGTAGGCCAAAAACTGTAGAAATTCAATGACTTACCACTGCACTGTGATAATCTATGGTTTGAATGGGCTATGGACAACCAGAAAGGTTTTTGCACATCAGAATTTGCAAATGACTGACCTCAGGAATGAAATGGCAACAGTTGAGGGCACAAAGGTGTCTGCCTATGGATAGTCAGAAGTCTCTGTTGCAATGGATGACAGGTATACACACACTGTTATAAAGGCTTCATAGTTGGTGATGACATGGAAGACGAATACTAGATGTATTGCCTACTAATAATAAGTGTCTGCAAATAAAAATGTATGCACATACACATGACACCATGAGTATGAATTAGCAAGACTGACTTTGACTAGGTTCATACTCAAGCTCTGTGACATTTTACTTTACTACACAATGCATGCCATGTAGGATTTACTATGCTATGCAATGCACACCCTGTAGGATTTACTATGCTATGCAACACACACCCACAGTGGAAGATGTACTATATGCACACACAATAATACTATGCTAAGATTTACTATACTACACAACACATGCCCACATATATGTTATATATGTTAAACATTATAGTATAATACCAATGATGACGAAGACAAGGAAGGCAAAAAAAAGAGGTGATGGAAGAAAAGAAAAAAGTAGTAAGTGAGCTTGATGGCCTTTTAAACTGAAACAAACACAGACAGGAAACACTGAATCCATGTTCTAACCAAACATGGTCACATGCTCCTGTTGCTGTGGGCCATGCTTCGCTGATGACTCAGTCAACATGTATGCAACAAAAAGTGTATGCAAATAAGATCTTGAGATATAGCTACTGCTGTTATCATCAGACTAGGCTTGGTGTAATGCAAACAGAATATTGTCAGACTAAGTTTGATGTATAGTTTGGAGTACAGACCTTCATATCTACTAACAACAGATGGTCAGGACAATGGGACAATGAACAATGCCTTTGCACCATGGGTTGGTTATAAATTGGGACAAGTTGGAAGAGTTGTCAGTTGGCCCTACAAAGAGAGGATACAGGTATCAATTCTTGCATCACCTAAATATGAGCAGTAGACCTAGGTAATACCCAACAGGCCTGCCCAGTAGTTTGTTGCACCATGCAAGCATTTCCAGCAGAGCATGTTGAAGACTGGAGCACCAGACAGACAGAAGGGACATCAAGAAGAATGATATGTATTATGATACAAGATCTACATAGATAGTGGTCTTCTATTCTCATTCAATGAATCTTGGGTCAGGCAGTGTATGATGCAGCCTGGTCACCATCAAATTTCTGAAGTCTCAAAGTATTCAAATGTGAGAACTTACCATTACAACCTCATGAGCAGAGGGTTTGACCCTCACATATGGGTGGAACCTGTATTGGTGTGACAACTTGTAGGAAGGAAGCCTTCCACCATCTGAAGCCATGCTGGACTCAGAGATGACAAATGACAGGGGGGAGATGGTGAACAGTGAGGGAGAGATGGCCAAAGATGAGGAGGAAATGGCAAATGAAGAGGAGATGAAACATTCATTGTATGTATCGCCATATAATGCAGCCTAGTTACTATCAATATTGTGAGGTCTCAAGGTAGCAAGAACTCACCATCACAATCTCATGAGCAGATGGTTTGACTCTTGCATATGGGTGGAACCTAAAGTGGAGTGATGTCTCATAGTGGGGAAGCTTTCCTCTGTCCATGTCATCCGAATAGAAAAAGAAATGGGGGAGTGAGGGTAGTGAGAGTAGAGAAGAAAAACCGTGGGACAAGGGAGTTTGAAACTTGAGCATGCCTAAAATATGGGAATGACCAAGTGCAATTTGAGGAGTCAGCAGTCTGTGGATGAGGGAGTTTAAAACCTAGGCATACAATACCTAAAATATGGGAATGACTGAAGCACAATTTGGGAAGTTAACAGTGGGGGGACACAGGCACTGTAGTTGAAATTACACCATTGCATGCCATTTCTATGACACTATCTCATGGGACACTTTGCAGTATGACACCCAGCAATGCCAAACATTGTCACACCAGCAGTTTTGTAGCCCTTGTAAAACTTCTATCTGCAAGCTCAATGCTAGGCATGACTAGTGTGGTTGATGGGCACTGTCCAGAAGAACTTGTTCAGTACACAGTTAACTATGGACATTCAAGTGATACAATAGCAACAGCAATGAACTTGAGGCCCATTGGTGTAAACTGTAAATGGAGTGGATTCAAACTAGCCACTATGAGTGACTGCAGGATGGTGGAGGGATGCCAATAAAGCACATACCTATGACCACCTCTTGTCAAGAAGAGATCATTGGCAGCAATTAATTTATATCCTCAAATTGCTATCCTGAGGCTGTTGGATGAGGAAAATGATCAGAAGAGATGTGCCAATTCATCATCAGAACTAGAAGTCCCTGCACACAAATAGAGATCCTCGATCTTTGGGAAAGTGGGTAACCACCTGCACAGTGTGTCATCTGCTTCAGAGCTCAGGACCCAAAGAATGAGACCCTTGACTTTGGTAAGACAAATTTGGGAGCTATTCTCTGGCAAAGCCAGTGCACAGGGATCTGCCTTGGCAGGAATTTGAACAGAAAGCTTGTTCACTCCAGACAAATGTTCAACACATAACAACACATCTGATAGAAAACAATCCATGAAGCTGGATGCCCCAAGTCGAAGCCCAAGATATTCCAGAGTACCTGGTATATAAGCATAATGCAGAAGGGAGAGTATGTGGGATGGGGGGAAACTACCATCAAGGAGAGGAGCACAGGATACAGCGATGTCTATGCAGAGAATAACATTGAGGAAGGGTGCACAGGGTGTGGCAATGACTCGGGGGAATATGAATATGAATGAATCCTTAGGGTTCAAACAGACTATGGACAATCAGAAATGTTTAGTAGATCAGAATTCACAAATGACTTACCACAGGAGTGAAATGGCAATGATCAGTATAGGGAAAGAGTAAATGTGATAAGTCAGCAATAGGTGCAGTGATACAGAGTATGGGCACAAAGGTGTCACCTGTGGATGGTCAGAAGTGTCTCCATAGATTGTGGATAACTTACTGCTGCAACAGATGACAGGTATGCGCATACACTGATATAAAAAACTTCATAGTTGGTGATTGTCAAGACTGGTTCTCAACGGTCTCCGAGAGGGTCTGAGGGCAGAGGAAGCTTAGGGCAAAAGTCCGGGTAGTCGGAGTTTAGCGTACAACTTAGTACACTTCTTCCTGCCAAGTCCCAGAGGTTGGAACTATCCAGAAACTATCTGGAGTCGAGTGAGATCGATGAGTATCTTATTCGATATTCGAACTGAGGTGCTACGACATATGTACAAGGCTTTTATAGTACAGAGAAAAGTATAAAGCAATGTCCAGGGTGTAATGACTACCGGAGCACAGTACGGATGAGTAACAATATTAGTGAGCTTATTAGTAAGGTAAGTCAGTAGTCGCCAGATAGCCAGATGGTACGGGGATTAGTAAGATGTATGGGTACGGTAGTGTAGTGAGTCACTTAGAAGTGCGAGAGAAACATACTAAATATAGCAACAGAAACAGAAATAGATCGTAAGTCAAATCAGAGACGGAACAGAGTTTCACAACGGGAGCCCATAGGGCTGGAACGACACCTCAGATGGTCGGACTACGGTCCGGACCTTATGCGTGTGTCACGGATGTGACAGCGATGACACAGAGGATGAATACTAATGTATTGCCAACAAATAATCAGAAGTGTCTCTGCAAATAAAAAATGGCTGCAGATAACTTACTGTTGCAACAGGATGATATGTATATGTGCTTGCAACATTTAACTGGCAATGCACATAGGATTGATTACTGTGCAACACACATACAGCATGTAGGTTTTACTATACTATGCAATGCAACACACCAATCCTATGCATACTACACAATGCAATTGTCAAGTCTGAGCCTACTCCGATGATCCCTGATGCTCACAGAGGCCACAGGAAGTACACAGAGGTAGGCCAATGTAGGCCGATGCTTGGCTGATGGGGCTGACAGGTAGTGATGTTGGCCAAAGGGTGGCCGACAGTGGTGGCAGTGGTTTGGGAGAGGGCATCAGGTTCAGCTTGTGTGCTGCCCCCTTGTATGAGCCCAGCCCTCAGATTTCAGATAGAGAGGGGAGTCAGGGAGAACCCAATGGAAGGCAGAGAAGGCTGGTTGAGGACCACAGAGGAGGGAGGACTAAGTTGATATTCATACTGAGGAAACACCACTGAGTGTGGTGGGCTTATATACAGTTGGCACACCATCAAGGCAGTACAGTACTGGGACATTGGAACTAACATATGGGGTATGGTAAATTTTCCAGGGGTAAACAGGTGTCAGAAAACTTCAGCTGGGGAATGGTACATGTGACAGAGGTAAAAGACAGGACAAAGGAAAAACACCTAAGAGGAATGGTATGGACAGAAGGGCTTCAGAGCACCCACTGACAGCCAATCAGAAGATAGACCAAAAGCCTAAACAGGTAGCAACCCTGCACCAAACCATGCAGTGCAGTAGGTGTGCTGTGCCCAGGTCAGCCCATCGACCCAGAAGGAAGGTGACCCCTAAAAGGGTGAGGGGTGTCACCTGACTGCCAAACCACAGTCATGTGGTGGACCCAACAAGGACCAACAGTGGCTGACAGAGAACCAGTGGGAGTGCACCATACAGGCGCTAAAGGGAGTGGACAAGTGCAGAGAAGAGTGGGGGAGGGTTGGTAGTCCAGAACAGAGTCATGGGGCATGACAGCAATGCACATAGGATTTGTGGTGCAACACAGGCATGCCATGTAGGATTTACCATACTCTGAACACACAACATACATGTATGGGATTTACTATGCTCTGTACTCTGCACACACAATATACATGTATAACCAGGTATATACTACCAGTGAAAACAAGAAGGGCAAAAATTAGGAGTGATGTATGATGGTAGAGAAGAAGAAACACAATAAGCAAGCCTGACAACTTTTAAACTGAAATGAACTCAGCTGGGAAACCCTGAATCCATGTCTAACTAAACATGATCACATGCTCCCAACATTGCTGCAATTGTACACAACCTGCTTTGCCATGCTTTGCAGATGACTCAGCCAACACTCCACTTCAGTCAACCCCCTACAGGGACCTATTAGGTTCATATATTCTTATAGATGTTATGACCTAATAGGTGTCAAATGGTTGGGAATACCTGACACCTGGGGATTCTCCAGAACATGCCTGGGGAATTTACCATAAAACAGGAGTGGCTGGGGTCCTGATATGATTTTCCCCATGCCAAATTGACCTGTCTCAGGTGGCAGCTGGATCTTCTCCAACCTAAAATGACCAAGCTCCCAATATGATGCTGGGCATTCCTCCATGGCAAATTGACCTGGCCCAGGTGGCAACTGGATCTTCTCCAGGCTAAATTGACCTGCTTCCAGTCCAACCCTGGCCATTTCCCATGCCAAATTGACCAGTCCCTGAAGGCAATTGGGTATTGTCCAGATTAAAATGGACCCCCCTACTTGGCTAAACATGGGCATTTCCCATCCTCTTTTGACCTACCCTAGGGTAGCAGTTGAAACTTTCCCAGGGTAGGTTGACCCCTTCTCTAGTCTGTACCTGGACATTCCCCATTAAAATTGACCTATTCCTAGTGATAACTGGACTTCTCCTGGGAATTCCCAGGCTGAATTGACCTATTCCTGGTGATAATTGGGTTATACCCAGGGTCAATTGAGCCCTGTTCCATTGCAAACATGGGCATACCATATGCTACATAAGTTGGGCTAGCCTGGGTGGCAGCTGGCCATTGAACAGGCTACACCTGGAGATTCCCCATGCACATCTGACTTACCCCTGGGGTAAGAATTTCTGGCATCTCCATGCCAAATTGACATTAGTATGACCATGCACAGCACCTTGGAGATTCTCCATGACAGGTTGGAGATTTGCCAGGGTGGGCTTGGGGAATCTCCATGACAGGTTGGAGATTCTCCACAGTGATTTGGAGATTCTCCATGACAGGTTGGAGATTCCCCAAGGGGTCATGGAGATTCTCCATGGCTGGTTGGAGATTCTCCACAGTGACTTGGAGATTGTCCAGGGAGGTATGGAAATTCTCCATGGCAGGTTGGGGATCCTCCATGATGGGTTAGAGATTCCCCAAGAGGACATGGGGATTCTCCAGGGGGTGCTTGGGGAATCTCCATGACAAATTGGAGATTCTCCACAACAGGTTGGAGATTCCCCAAGGGGTCATGGAGATTCTCCATGGCTGGTTGGAGATTCTCCAGTGAGTTGGAGATTCTCCAGGGAGGTATGGAGATTCTCCATGGCAGGTTGGAGATTCTCCACAGTGACTTGGGGATTCTCCATGACAGGTTGGAGATTCCCCATGGCAGGTTGGAGATTCTCCACAGCAACTTGGGGATTCTCCAGGGAGGTATGGAAATTCTCCATGGCAGGTTGGAGATTCTCCACAGTGACTTGGGGATTCTCCATGACAGGTTGGAGATTCCCCAAGGGGTCATGGAGATTCTCGATGGCTGGTTGGAGATTTTCCACATTGAGTTGGAGATTCTCCAGGGAGGTATGGAGATTCTCCATGGCTGAGTGGAGATTCTCCACAGTGACTTGGAGATTCTCCATGGCAGGTTGGAGATTCCCCAAGGGGGCATGGAGATTCTCCATAGCCAGTTGCAGATTCTACACATCATGTTGGAGATTTAGGTCTATATATTACAGGTATGTACCTGTAAATGGTCTGTTGGAGTTGGGAACTCCCAGCTGGTGTTTCAGCACAATAGAATGGTCAACATTATTCACTTCAGCCAAGGTGGTCATGATGAAGGGCTAGGGTCAGTGGCAGTAGCAGAGACCCAGTCAGGAGTGGTACTAAAAAAATTATGGACTAAGTGCAAAGAGCTGCCAGTGTCTCAACATGAACTCAGAGGGAACTTAGAGGCATGACTTGAAAGTGACAACCCCAAAGAAAATTGTATTGCCCCAAATGAACTGCAGCCAGTTATATCCATTTCATACATCTAAAGTATGATGGGTAAATGAGCCAAGAGTAGAGAGGAGACTGAGAATGGGATATGATGCACAAATGAGCACTGCACATGAAAAAAGAGATATTTCACAAATGGTGGCAGATACTGGGATGCAGTGGATATCATCAGTAAGGTGCCTGGAGGTAGGATGAATCCTCAAAAAAGTGAAACATATGACATGAAAATGAACAGGATATATGGCAAAAGCCAACACTCTATGGGTTGGCCTGCATCTTCAGGGTTGTCTGATAGGCAATGTTGAGTAGAGTCATGTCTGAAAAAATAGAAAGATTTGGCAGGAAAATGGGGGGCATACATGGCAAATACAATGGGGGGAAGGCTGACTGCATGCCAATCAACAACCACAGGGGAACATGCTATAAGATGTGAGGACACAGTGAGGGGACATGTGGAGAACATGAAGAACAAAAGACTGGGTGAATATGCACACCTAATCCCAAGATATCTTTAGATAGTCCCCCAATACCTTTGTGTGCAAAATTGGCTATATCTCCTGAAAAGTTAAATGCAGCAGTGACATAAGATGGACCAATAGAAAGCCCTCACCCAGTTGAAGAAGAATTCCAATTTGCAAGAGATTCAGTGGAAAAGAACAGAGGTGGAATGTGGCATATAAAATGGGGGGAGGAGGGACAGGGAGTCAAACCAAACAACCAATACCCCTCATGGTGGGCTCCAGTCATGGAACACAAAGAAAATATCCCAAAGCCAGATAAACAATTTTCTAGCTTGTTTCATCTGAACACCAGTGTATACTTAACCTGTAATCACAGTCTTTATTACCATAGTGAGTAAGTATACTAAGGGAGACCAAAAGTGACCTGCACATAGTGTTTTCCCAGCCCAGCTTCTGAGGGCTTGGGGCCAGGGAAACCTCAGGCCAGGCCATGAAGCCCCACAAGCCCAGTATGAGGGCTTTGTTTGGCCCAATAGCTGGGGCTGTTGGCTTGGGCATGGCTTACCAGTGCAAAAATGATATTTAATACAAAGTATCTCTACACAAGTTGTACTCAGTGTGCAATGGGAGAAACTATAAGAAACTCTGGGACATGATATAGAGCATCTAGGAGGGTTGGACTAATGAAGAATTAGAGAAAAAACAGCACACCCAGTCCCAATATATTCCAAATTTCATCATACAGGGCCTTTCTCCATAAAAAGGGCAACATCTCTGGACACGCCAGTGCAACAGTGACAGAAAATATATCAGCTGGAGGGCCTATTCGAGTAGAATCACCTTGTAGAAAACCGGGAGGTTCTGTGCAACGGTTCAGGAGAAAATGTGGTGCGAGCTCAGAGGCAGGGGGAGAGGTAGTGTGTTGAGGTACAACTGCTCAGTGGAAATCTACGAGACCTCTGGACGTGGTAGAGGGAATCAATGGGAAATGGGAGAACGCTGAAACGAGAAAAACGGCGCACCCAATGGATCCACCAGGGTGCTTCCTTAGATGTGTATCACTGTTGGAGGACACCGATGTTCTGCTGACTAATCCACATTTGCGCTCTACACCCCAGTTCTCCCACCTAGACCCCAGACACCCTGCCCCTACTCCTTGCTACCCTTCCTCCGGCACTCGCCCCGCACCTCCCCAGTACATGTGCCCCCTCTCACAAGTGTGACCCTCCGGGGTTGCCCTCTTGCAGCTGACGACCCAACCCTTCTTCTTCGCCCTTGCTTCCAACATCATCTTCCAACCCAAGCTCGAAACCTGCTGCTGCTTCTTCGTCCTCCGCCTCCAGCACCCCTTGTATCTCCGCCAATGCTGCATCATCCCTCAGGACAAACAAGCGCAGTCTTCGAGCATGGGTTAACCCGTTTAAGGGGAACCCTTCGAGTGTGACCAGTTTGTACAAGTTGCCCATGCGACCCATGACCCGTCTGGGTGCTGACCATCGTGGCTTGAGCTTTCTTGTCATTGAAAAGGACATGTCTAGGGTGGTATCGTACACCTGTACTAGTTGCCCTTCCTTGAAGACCACTTCACCTGTAACCGAGCGTAACACCCGTTTGTCAAATGTAGCTTTTCTTCTTACCGCATGCAACACCACTTGGTTCGCCCCATCCAGGCGCTGCTGCTCCATGTAGGCCAACTGTGTGCCTACCGCCTTTACATCTGGCTCCTGCACTGCATCGCTGACTGGCATCCGACTTGTGTTCATGACCAGCCCCAGCAGCAACTCCTTCAGCGAAAGTTGGAACACAGGTATGATCCGCTCGTTCATTTGTCATATGGCCTCCTCAAAGTGATCCGGCCAGTGCTTTGTTACGTCCCCAGCACCACCACCCTGTTCTTCGTCCTCTCCAACCTTCGGCGCCCCCATCCTTTTTAACCTGCCCAGCAGTTTGCCGTTCGCATTCTCCACCAGCCTGTTGATCCATGGTGCATATGCCGCCACCACATGGTGAGTGGTTCCATGTGCCTCGCACCAAGCCTTTACCTCACCATTCTTGAAGTGTGACCCCCCGTCTGTCATGAAGGTTTCTGGTGCTCTGAACAAGTGGGTCACCACTTTTAGCCTATCTAACGTTGTCTTTGCTGTGCCATGCACCTTGAGTTTGAAGCCCCAAACGTACTGCGAGTACGTGTCTAAAATCAGCAGTATAGAGTGGTAACCTCCCTTTCCTTTTGGCATGGACAGATAGTTGGCCACTACTAGTTCAAATGGATGTCGTCTTGTGATCAGGTACAGCAGTGCATGGAGGTGCGTTGAGCTGAAACCTTTGCACTGCGCGCACCTTGTTAACGCCTGCCATATGGAATGGTCCAGCCGTGGACTCCAGAACCTGTCCATTAACTTTAGTTTTACTAGGTTGCGTCCCCAGTGCCCATTTGTTTTGTGTTCTTCTTCTGCTAGGGCTATTGCCTCCTCTTGTGTGACGCACTCGACATGTGGTTTTGCTCGAAGTGACCTTGTCATTTGTATTCACCACAAACGCCCACCTTCCACCTGGTATCCCTCCGCCCGGTGCCGCGCTCTCTGGCAGTCTCTTTCGTTTGTGGTCGTTTTGAGGTTGAAGATCGCATCTATGACCTCTGAGAAAAGTGGTTCGTTAGCAAACCTTTCTTTCAGTGCTATGAACTCTGGATTCATCTCAACCATGAACAGATCATTTACTATCCCCTTTGATGCCTCCCAGTCTTCGCTTACTGTCCACTCACTGCCGTCGTTTCCTGTCCTTGGCTTCTCTGCGTGTACTTGGCTTAGTGCGTCTGCTGCCACGTTTGTTCTTCCCGGCCTGTGCCTGACATCCACTATTTGGTATGCCGATATGCCATCCCGCCACCATGCATGCACCAGCGACAACCTGTCGTTGCACAGTGTGTCTCTGAGTGCCGTACAGTCCATTTCCAGTTCTACTGGGAAACCCCATATGGTGTTGCTGAAGTGGTCAACCCCAAACTTCAACACTGCGAACTCGAGGATGTACAGCTTATATCGCTCTTCGATGCTCAACGTGCGTTTGGAAGCGAATCTGATCAGATGCACTGCCATTACCTTCTCTCCATTTGCTAATGTTGTTTCGAACCTCTGTGAGAGAACTGCTCTGAATCCATCCTTGCATCCGTCTGTGGTCAGTATGAATGGCATGCTGTCGAACCTGGGTGCCCTCAACACGGGCTTGGATGTTAGTACTTGTTTTAACCGTATGAATGCTTTGGTTTGCCTAGTCATCCAGTACCATTCTAACAGTCTATCCCGTAGGTACTGTTTGTACTTTCTTTTGCTTGCCTTTGCTTCTGTCGCTGGTAGGTCCAGGTTTTGCTGCAAGTCTGTTAGTGGGGCTGCTAGTCTTGCGTAGTCCTTAACCAACGAACGGAAGTAGCCTGTTAGTCCTAGAAACCTCATCAACTCTAGCAATGATTTAGGTGTGGGCCACTTAGCAACCACCTCCAGTTTGGCGACATCCGGTCTGATTCCTTCCCTTCCTACCCTGGCCCCTCCGAACACTACCTCCTGCATGAACAGTAGCATTTTCTGTGGCGACAGCGATATGCCCATCTCCCGGCACCTGGTGAGGAATATGTGCAGGCGCCTTAGTACATCGTGGAACTCATCTCCTCCCAGACCATTGTCGTCCACAAACGTTTCTAGGCCTATTTGCGTCGCCAAACCCTTGAACATGACCGCTGTCATATCTGCAAAGCATGAAGGTGAGCCTAATAACCCCATCAGCATGTGTTGGTAGCATTGGTAGCCTCTTCCCTCCATGTAGATGCACAAGTATGGCTGATACTCTTCCTCCACCTTGATCGCATAGAACCCTGAAGCTAGGTCCATGATACATACGTACCAGTGCTCCGCTAGACACTGTTGCTTCGCTCTGATGTCTCCCTGTGGCATCGGTGCGACTGCTGTGACCTTGTTGAGCTCGTGGAAGTTCTGGCAAACGCGCCACTTCAGTTTCCTTTCTTGGCCGGTTACCTTGGCTTGCTCGTGACTTGGCTCCCATTCCCTTGTCGCTTTTGGCTCGGTTCCTCTACCACCCTTCATGCTCTGTTCCTCTATGATCTCTCTGATCTCCTCCATGGTGAGTCCTGGTGCTCCGTGCACTTTCTGCACCAGTACGGTTGGATGCACCGCCTGCACTTTGTCTGACCTGATGTCCCATAGGATCCTGGCTTCGTTGAACTCATCCAGGACGGGTAGGTACCATGCCTTTTGGGCTTGTGTTAGCGGTTTCTGATTGACTTTTAGTGGGAACTTAGCATCTTTAGGTATGCCTAGTCGAAACTTCATGAACGATACCGGCTTCACCTCCTTTACCGATAACGCGAAAGTATCTGCAAACTCAGCTATCGTCTCCTGTACCTGTTTCAGCTGGTCTGGTGGTAGCGGTCCGCACCTGACTGCTTTGAGTATGGCCTCTACTCTCGGTGGGTGGAACGGGCCTTCTTCCATGAGTCTTGTGAACACCCTTCCTGCTCCTTCCTCTGACAAATGCACGCCACAGTTCTCTGCCATGTCCTCGCCTCCTTCGACCCCTTCTACCTCTGCCATATCCACCTGTTGTACATCTGCTCCCGGTCCTGCCTCCCCTTCTATGCTCACCACTACCTTTCTTGGCTCCTCCTCCGGTGCAGCAGGTATCTCCGCTGGCAGGACGTGCTGCAGCGTTTTCCACCTCGCATGGTTCGTGATTACTACGTAGCTGTCTCCTTGTGGTAGTCACATTAGGTCTTCGCCGTAATCGTGAACCACCTTCATTTGATCCAACAACGGCTTGCCGATAAGCATCCTCCACGATCCGCCGCTTGGGAACACCTCGAACATCGTGTCTGCCTTTGCTGACCCCCATCGCAGCATGCCTGACCATGTGCCTGCTGATGCTACGAGCGATCCATCTGCCATCCTCAGCACCTGCTTCGATGGCCCTAGGCCTTTCAACCTCCTCTTTACCCGATTGTATGCCTCCAGATCTATTGCGTTTATCATTGCCCCGTTGTCTACCACAGCAAGAAACCTGACCCTTTCTCCTTCAGGTCCTTCTAGGCTTGGTACCGCCAGGAAAGGGCAGCCAACTTGTGCTCTGATCAGTTGGCCCGTCGCATCCAATGCGTACACGTCAGTAACTTTATTCTCGGGGCCCTGTAAGTTACTAGTGCGTGATTCGTGCAGGCTCCCTGTCACCTCCGTTTGTGTGTCTATCGAGCTACCCTTTGGCTCGCTCTCTCCATATCCCTCTCTTCCCTCTTTCCTTTCTATCTTTTCAGACGGATACTCTCCCAGGGCTGTCGACCGTCCGTCGTTCCTCGCAGCCCCTAGAAGTTTCCCTCCACCGTCCAGCCCCAATGCTCCTCTTGATGACCACCTGACTCTCCACCTCCCCCATGCCATTCCTCTTCTGCTCCCACCGTGTATACACGTGGTAAATCCATTTCTGCACCAACATCCACCTGGGGTATGCTTGGCCATACGTACTGCACCGGTGTGGGGATGACTCTGGGTTGTGCTGTTCTTCTCAACATGCCTGCTATCAGTTGTCTCCACCGAATCTCGTGTGGCTGCAGAGTTTCCTTGGCTGTGCATGTGTTGCCTACATGCAGTGGATCCATGGCCATACCACAACTGAAGCACTCCCCTGAGCCTAGTGCTGCCATCCCTGGTTTAAGTGGGTAAGGTCTTTCTAATGCTGGTGGTACCCCTTCTCTGAACATTCAGTGCCACATTGCTACGTCGGCCTTGTAAAGCCTTTTTCCTGCTTCTGTATTCGCATGCTGGGGTACAACTGAAGCTTTCTCCAGTATTTGAGCTTGCATTAAGGGAATTCTTGGCACGAAGGGGCTCCTGCTAGCTGGAGTGGGTAACGTGTTCGTCCTTGTATGCTGACTCCAGTATGTTGGGGTTGCGCCCTCTCCCCCTGGGCGCACCACCACTCTTGGCTGATAGTTTTGCGGGACGTGTCACATTGTTAACTGACTGATCTGTTGGCACAGCTCTGTGACCTCGTCTCGCAGCTCCTGCTCTCCCCTCTTTGTTTCCTTATGCCTCAGCATCTTTTTTACTTTGACCCTTCTTACCGCCTCTACAAACTCATCCCATCCCTCATACTCATCTTCTAACTCGTTTTGTAGGACTGTCGGTGCTTCCTCCACCACGCATTCGATCAGCTTGCCTTCCGTGTCTCCCATATTTAGCGCTAGCTTCATCACCTTTGTCGCCCACACAACGTGCCCATAATCTCCTCCATTTTCAGTCTCGACCCACTTCCCAATTTCTTCTTCACTCAACACTACAGCTCTGATACGTTCGCGCTGCTGTGCTTTTGTCCACTTTGGCCTCTTGGTCGGTGGCCATCTCTTTAGGAATGCTGCTTTTAGCGCCATCATATCCGCCTTGTCTTCTGATGGTAAGTCTGCAAACCATTCATCGGCATAGCTCCCTGCTGCCAGTTGTAGCCCGAACCGGTCGATTTTCATTGCCTCTGACCACGTCGAGGGTAACAACAGTTGGAATCCCGTGAACCAGTCCGCTGGCTCTCCTCTACCCGAGTAGTCTCCTCGAAACAGTGGTATGACTTTAGCTGTTTCATTGACGTTTATGATCTGGTAGGCCATTGTGGTAGTTGCTTGCCCTGGCGCATTCGCCCCGGCTGTTGGTGTAGTCGGAACTTGTCATCTTTGCGCTGCGCTCCATCCTGGCTTTGCCCACGTGTCCTCTTGTTCTTCTTCAAACAAGGGTGGGAATATCGCTGGTCATAGATGGTAGCCTTGTGTATCTAACGCTGCACTTGTGCTTCTGGCTTGCCCTTTGGCTTGTGAACGTTCCATTATAGTTGACGTAGGTCTGCGTGGGGTGAACAGCTCGAAATCCTCAATACCCGCCGCAGGGGAGGACGCGACACTGCTCTCTGAGGTTCCTGTTCCACTATCCATTTCCTTTCTGCCACCTTTCTTTTCTAGTCCTCATAGCTTTGCCACTTCCTGTAACGTATATGATGCTAGACGTGCCTGATTTCCAGGGGTTCGAGTTCCCCTCTCATCACCAGATGGATCTGCCAGGGTGCTTCCTTAGACGTGTATCACTGTTGGAGGACACCGATGTTCTGCTGACTAATCTACATTTGCGCTCTACACCCCAGTTCTCCCACCTAGACCCCAGACACTCTGCCCCTACTCCTTGCTACCCTTCCTCTGGCACTCGCCCTGCACCTCCCCAGTACACCGATGACGAGTTATGTCAAAATTCGTTGTACAGTACCTTCCACTAGAAAACAGGCAATATCTCGGGAAGCGCCAAAGCAAACGCAACAAAAAAGATACCGCTGGAAAGGCCTCTTCAAGTAGTCCTAGGCCCGAAATTTGTGAGAGATTTGGGGCAACAGTTCAGGAGAAATCGCGTGTACAAGTTCAGATTTAGGGGGAGAGGTAGCGTGTCGAGGCACAACTGCTCAGCAGAAATCTATGAGACCTCCGTACATGGTAGAGGTAATCAAGGGGAGATGGGAGAACGCTGAAATAAGAAAAACGGCACACCTGATGACGAGTTATGTCGAAATTTGTCGCACAGTACCTTCCACTAGAAAATGGGCAATATCTCAGGAAGTGCTGGAGCAAACGCGACGAAAAACATACCGCTGGAAAGACCTCTTCAAGTAGTCCTAGGCCCGAAATTTGCGAGAGATTCGGGGCAACAGTTCAGGAGAAATCGCGTGTACAAGTTCAGAGGTAGGGGGAGAGGTAGTGTATCGAGGCGCAACTGCTCAGCAGAAATCTACGAGACCTCCGGACATGGTATAGGTAATCAAGGGGAGATGGGAGAACGCTGAAATAAGAAAAATGGCGCACTCGATGACGAGTTATGTTGAAATTTGTTGTATAGTACCTTCCACTAGAAAATGGGCAATATCTCAGGAAGTGCTCAAGCAAACGCAACGAAAAACATACCCCTGGAAAGGCCTCTTCGAGTAGTCCTAGGCCTGAAATTTACGAGAGATTTGGCGCGACGGTGCACGAGAAATCACGTGTACAAGTTCAGAGGTAGGGGGAGAAGGTGGGTTTACCAAGCAAAATAGCCCCCTTGCAGTGGGCTCCAGATGTAAGGTCAAATGGATAGGGACCTGGGGGATATAAAGAGGTCTCCTAGCAGTAATGGGCTGGTCAGCTTGACTCGGGAGGTTAGCGGTGCTCGGTGTGAGCCAGAGTATGAAAACGAGTGAATGCACATGTCAATTACATCACCACCTTCCCACACTGCTAGCTATTTGCTAATTAATTTCGGACTACCGAACAGTGTGTACACTTGATTAGTAACTAGGGGCAGCCCGCAGCCTGGGCCTTCCCCACATTGTGGCTGTGTCATACTTTAATTGCTCCATCCTCCTACAGTCGACTCCCTTATAACACATACCCCCTCGGGATAGGCCAAAAAGTATGTGTTATGAGGGAGTATGTGGTGTCAGAGAGATCAGTTTTTGACATCTCAAACTTCACAGATTAGCTACAGACATGTAAATCTAGTGATTTTCTATGGTAGGAATGCTAGTTAGGCTGAAAAAAATGGGTTATTTTGCTATTGACCATCCCCTGTGTATCGAGAGCTCATGTCCTCTGCCCAAATGAACCCAGCATCAATTCCAGCTTGCAGGTGAATGGATCATCGATGTCCTTGACATATTCCCTCAAAAGCAGAGAGGCCTGGATTGCATCCTTCTGTGTCGGACCCAGTGCAGCTGTGGGAGTGCTTGAGTCATCATTCCCATCGCTGACCTCATCACTGCCTCCCATGTTCAATTCCTGCACTGCCTTCACACCCATGACTGCCTCAAAAATGTCCTTGTCAGTTGCCTCAAAGATATTGTGCATCTCTGCAGCTGGGTTGAGAATCTCTGCAAGATTCATACAGTTTGACCTCTGGAGGGCTCTGGTCACCTCCAAATCATCCAGTGCACTGCCAACAAGTGCCTCTGCTTGTAGAGTGGGGTCGGTGTGAGTTTTGGAAGCATGGATGAGAGACAAGATAGGAAGAGATGGGTTTACAGGTGATAAGGGTGAGCTGGTGGTAGGTAGGATGCCAGCTTTTTGCCAGCAGTTTCGGATTGATGTTGTATCAACCTCATTCCATGCTGAGCTGGCCAGCCGCATGGCTTCAAGTTGATCAATATCATAGATTTGCGAAGGGGTAATGCCAGCTTCATACAAATCAATGGCATGGCAAATGAACTTTGCACAGTAATTTGCCTTGAAGCAATGGATAATCCCTTGGTCATTGGGCTGAACGTGCGAGGTAAGATTAGGTTCGAAATTGGCGACATGGATGTTGGTCAGTGACTGGGGGATGATGTGGGCTGAAAAGTTGTCCTGCAGAAGCAAAATTCTTCGGCCCTCATTCCGGAGTTGACTGTCCCAGTCCAGCAGCCACTCCTGATAGATAGCTGATGTCATCCAAGCTTTTGCATTGCTCTTGTACAGGAAACCAAGCTGTGCTGCTGTCTTGTTTTTGAATGTGTGTGGTTTCTGTGCCTTTCCGATGATGAGTGGGGGCAGTTTTTGTGAACTGTCTGCATTCGTAGTGAACAGATAAGTAAGCTGGACTTTCTTCCCTTTGACACCAGAGGTTTGCTTGTTGGATAATCCACGATCAGGAGGCATGCTGTCAAATGCATTTAGAGTCAATAAGCATCTGGAAATAAGAGAAAGCTCATGCATAGAACAAGGAGGTCTTGTCAGTATTGAAGATGTCACATGGTTTGTAGCCATGCTCCCTGATGAGCTCCTGGATGCGGAGCCACTCCTTTTCAACAGTTGCAGAGGCCACAGAAGCAGCCTCCCCATGTCGTTTCATCTCCCTCAAATGATTCCGTGCTTTGAACTGGGTTAACCACCCCTCACTGAGGTTGAGACATTCGTCATCGGGGACACCAACAAGGTCAGCAAAATTCTTCCATTTTTGGTGGAGAATCTCGCCAGTGAGAAGCACATTTTCTGCCATTGCCTTGGAAACCCATAGGTCCAACATCTCCATAACCTCAGGATGTTGGGTTTGACAGACTTTTTTGGCTGAGTGGGAAAAATTTGAACCACTTTCATATTCTGCTCGCCATTTGGTTTCATCTTTGAGCCACACAGATATTCATGGCTGCTTCAGATGGAGGCTGGGATAGATTTTATCGAAGTGGGCAGCTGTGCACTTCTGGTTTTTGCCATTGGCATGATACCAATCCAGAATTTCAATTCGCTGTACAAGAGTTGCATTTTCCTTTTTGTGAAATTTTGCAGGTGGATTGTGAGGGGGAGCCACACTGCATACAGACTCTGCTGTATTAGGGCCTATGCATTGAAGGACTCAGTATGCTGCAATGTACAAACCACAAAAATTTTCAAAAGCCTTATGCTTTCGCTTTTTTGAAGGAGCATCATCTTTACTGCCACTCCCTGCAAGCCTTTGTAGCTTCTGCACAATTTCTTTATCCTGGGAGCTCAACCTTTCAAAGCCTCGCTCATAATCAGATACATTATCCAGTCCCTCTACCACCTGTTCTTCATCAACCAAATTCCCATCACCATCCAGCCACTCTTGGTCAACCTCAGAAATTGGCTGGCCAGCTTTTAACTTGGTGGTAAGTTTGGCCTTCCTGTCTTGAATCTGATCCCAAAGTTTTGTTAAGCCCTTTTTTAGGATGTCAAATGGTTTCATAATGACCAAAGTTGCGAAGTTGATGTGGTGTTGCCATCCCCAGATGGTTGGATTACATATAAAAATTTCCTAATATAGTATAGAATTCTCACGATGTATGGGTTTTGACAGCAAAGAAATGGTATGTGTTATGCATTACAAGGGAGTTATGGGTTTTGGTCAAATTTACCCACATACCAACTCGGGATATCCAAATATGTATGCACTATGAGGGAGTATGGGTTTTGCGAGGTATACGTTATAAGGGAGTCGACTGTACTCCGCTTTTTTGATTATGTAAGCAAAAAAGCGGTCTCCCGGGCTTCATTTCTGCCTCACCACACTTCCTCCTCTCATTGTAATGTGCTCTAATGTATCTGAATACACCTGGAATATATCAACCATTAGATAGAAACAAATCTCATTCAATTTAGGGCAGTGAATGGGTTTCAAAATACATAGGGGGAAAAAATGTGAATTCTGTTCCAAATTCTACAGTTCTTCACATATCACCATGAAATGTTCAGCACAGGCCCCACTGACATATGTCTACAAACTGTTAAAATAAGAAGTCCCCACAGGCATCCCTTCTGGAGTTATGATCAGTTCTCCCTCTCCCCCTACAGACTTGTATCCTTCTCTCTGGTGTGAATTCTGATAATTTGGAAGCATGGGAGGAGCATAGTACAATATATCTGTAAAGGCATATGGGTGGTTTAGATGACAGATAAGATGTGGGTGCACTTTTTCTTCTTTTTCTTCAGGTGGGTACCACACATTATCCACATTAATAACATATCTCGAAATTTGTGGGGATGGTGCCTGTCACATATATCAACTCCTGTACAAAGTTTCAACTCCAGCCAATGAGTATTGAAGGTACTGTAGGGCAGCCGAGGTTTTGGGACCGTGGGAAATTGACTGAAGAGTTTAGGAGACTTGCAAAACATATCAAAAACTCCTCATAGCACACCACAGAATGGGGTAATAAAGAAAATAAGTTTATATCCAGACTTCCACAGGTATTCCACAGACTCTTATTACATTTACATTTCCTATATCTGGCCAGAATATATCCAGTCCCAAAGTGTACCATGAGTGGACTTCAATCTTGCAACAACTATTTGCAAGATGCTCCATCTGTGTTTCGCACTTGTGACAATTTTGAGGAGAATATAGCACAGAAAATGGTGGGAGTACATTCACACATGTCACAATATGAATTTCCCAAAGTATGAGGTTGATAGAGCAGCTCTGTGGTGTGCTATGAGGAGTTTTTGATATGTTTTTACTGTATTCATTCTATCAAGTTTCAGAAACACAGTCTTCTGCATGCACACATATTAGTAAAGTACTCTGCCAGCTGTGAGACATCCCTGGACATTGATACTGTCATTAGTGCAGAAATTCCCCCTGACCCTTGTGATGCACAATTAGTATGGACATATATGATGCACAACCATCCCACTGCCAACCAACCACCCTCCATGTACTGTCAGATCATCAAGGCTGATGGCTCTCACATGTGCCATTTCAACTACCCACACCTGCTGCAGCCCACCATGACTGTTGACACCAACAGTCATGTACACTACTGATGATGACATCCCAGCAACAAAATGATTGTACCTCACTGCCTACCACTCCTCTGACAGTTTAAGTGTCACCTAAACTTTGAAGTCACTGGAATGTCACACATCTTTCAGTATCTGTTCAAATACATCCATAAGGGTGAGCAATAGAATCCCACTGCATTGCTAACTTACCAAGAATTGCCAGGACCCAACTATGCAAGATACAGCCTTGACATCACAGATGTGGCAGCAGCAGACCCTGTCAATGAAATACAGGACTATTGGAACAGCAGGTACCTATCTGCAGGAGAGGCAGTCTGGCACATACTGGGTTACCACATCACCCACAAAGAACCTGCAGTCACTGCCCTGCCTGTCCACCTGCCTACATCATGTTCTCATTACCAGTACCATGGCATCTCTGGGCTGTGTAGTATGCTATCTCTCCTAGAATGATATTTTGTAAGACTGGTGGGTCCCTTCCATGACAGCAAAGGAGTGCTGCATTACTCCAATGAGCTCACATACATGGAGTATTTCACACTCTTTCACTTGACATTGCAACCCCCCAAAACTTTGGGGTACTATGAAGAATGAAGGAGAGTAAGCAGAAGTCCTATGATGTACATCGTACTATGAAGTGCCAAACATCAGCACATATGCCACATAGAAACTATCTGTCCCTTGCAGGGAGAAATTTTCTACCTCCATACCATACTGCAAAACTGCCTGTTGCTTTCATTCACAGATGGCCTACCTGTCGACCACTGGCAATTCGAAACATACCAACAGTCTGCCATGGCACTCAGTCGTTTCTCAGAATGTGGAGAGGCTTATTATGCCATGCAAGAAGCAGTGCATACACTATACACCCCACAACAGCTATGATGCCTCTTTATTCACCTTCTCATCAATGACTGTGTGACTGAACCTCTGAACATGTGGGAAGACTTCAAACACCAAATCTCCCTGGACTTTATGCTGCTGCACCACAACAACAAAAGCATGGCACACCAACTATCACTAGGCACTGTGGGTGAGGCACTCAGAGAACATGGCAAAAGTCTGCAGGACTTCAGTCTTCCCCAATACACACTGCCATCTGCCAAGGTTCTCCACAAACAATGAAAGTGGTCACTACACATTGTGCAACATGATGTCGATACATGCAATGTGTACACACTAATGACAGGAGAACAAAAGGAGGTATTCAATGCCATTGTCGAGGCTGTGCTCACAAACACTCCATTGCAGATTTTCATCAATGGCAAAGCAGGAACAGGAAAAACATTCTTGGTCAATGTTATATGCAGTAGGCTCTGCTCACTATGACATATTGTTCTCCCAACAGCAACAGCAGCATCTGCTGCACTACTCTACCCCAGAGGGAGAACCACACATTCGACATTCAAGGTACATCTTCCCTCCATAGATTAAGCATGACAATGCAGCCATATTCGCCAGGTACCTGTCAATGAAAACAACAAACTCTTATAATCCTCCATAACTATCGACTCTCTGCATGTGCAGCTCATAAAGGAAACATCACTCATCATCTGGGATGAAGCACCCATGGCCAACCATGGCATACTTGCATGCATAAACAACATCTGTCAAAAAATCATGAAAAACAACTTGCCCTTTGGAGGAAAGAACATAGTACTACTGGGTGATTTTTGCCAGACATCCCCCATGGTATGAGGTGGTTCTTGCAGACAAATCATCAACACATCAATTTGTTCATCACCCCTGCGGAAACAATTTTCAATCATGCATCTCAGGAGACCCATATGCAATGTGCAAGACCACACCCTTACACAATTCATAGATGCTATAGGCGACAGCAAGGGCCTGGAGGTGTTGGAGATTCATATGGTACACTTTTGTTTCAGACTTGTGCAGCATATTTTCACTCTGGTTCAGCACTGACACTTGTCAGCATCACATGACAGACATGTACATAGATATGATACAGACTTGTCTTTTCTTTCTTCCTCAGCATGTTATTGAACAGCTGAGGTATGTTCACTATACAGCATATGTTAGGGCTTGGAACTGACAGTTCATACTAGACCTCTTTCTGTGTCTAGGTTGGCATTCCTGTACATGTAGTAGCATGTTATCAAACAGCTGGGACCTCTTTCTGTGTCTAGCACCTATAGGTTATGAGCCCCAAGCTGGCCCAGTAAAAGGCAAGCTCAACTTGTAGATGCTCAGACCAGACAAGACAGGAAAAGTTAGAACTCCACGCACAAGAAGTGGGATGCATACAGGCACATACACGAACTGTGACATGGGGAAGTTTGAGAATATCCCTGAACTCTGAGGAATGGAGAATTATTACGAATGGCGATGGCAGACTGAACAGCTGCTACTCGGACAAGGGGTGTACAACCATGTCAGTAATGGAACAAATCCATTTGACTTCATGAGGTATGGGTCAATGTGCCCATGTCCCTTATTCCCAGCAGCACCAACTCTCACTGAATGAGAAGCAATTCAGACATGGTTAAAGGATGATTGCCTGGTGAAGTCCATCATCCTACAAAAGATAAATTCCTCAGTTCTAACATTAATCCCTGATGATGTTGGCATCACAGCATGGGAGGTGTGGAGTACACTTGCTGACCTCTATGACAGATTGGATGTGTCCTTGCAGTTTTCTCTGCATGCCCAGATTGCATCTTTACAGATGAAGGGAGCCACAGATGTGGAGAAGTATGTTACATCCCATGTGCATGCTAACAGTAAACTGGCTCAAATGGGAGTGAAACCTTCCAAAGCTGATGCCATATATGTGCTACTCTGTGGCTTGCTGAAGACCAGGATATGGCCAGTCATTCGAAAGAATGTGGAGACAGAACTTGAACACAGCAAGCAGTTCATGCGGATGTCAGGTTTACCACCCTTCAGAGGTGTTAGTTCAGCTTTGCAGGCAGCCTGGGGAGCTCCGGTAACACCTGTTCCTACAATGCCTGTTAATCCTAGTACCTTCACAGCACAATGTAACACAAACCCATTTCTCACTCCAATGCCAACCTATCAGCATCAGACAGTGCTGTATGTTCTGATATCTCCAGGGGGAGCCTACATGTTCAGGCATGCAGCTCAGACAATCATTAAAGAGGCTTTGCAGATGGTAAATGAGTCACCTGCACCTGGACTGGGATCAGAGTATGTGAATGCAGCGGTGCCAGGAAAGTGCAGAGAGGTTAACCCTGTGACCAGTCTAAGGAAGACAAGGAACAACCCCAGTGGGACTGCATGCACTACACCCATCTGCCAGGGCAGAAAAAGAGTTGATCACAACTGGAACAACTGCTATCAGGCAGGGGGTGGAAAGGCAGGACAGGCACCATGGCAGAGGGAGAAGATGACTATACCAGGTGGTCAAGTAGCTGTGGTGGCAAGTCCTATGCCCATCATTTCACAACCTACCCTGCCTCAGACCAACATGGCACCACTGGCAGCAATTGCAGTTCCATGTCCTCCTTCTGGTGGTCACTTTCAAGATCTTTCCTGTGTGGTAGTAGAGGAAGCACTGGAACAGAGGGGACTGTCAGCAAGCGACACTCCAAACCTTGCATCTCTGGCAATGGTGCTGTCTTCCACCATCCTTGACTCTGGGATGACAACACATCTCATTAGGGACCTGTCATTCTTTTGGACATTCACTTGTGACACCACAGTATCCATGAAGACTGCCAATCATGGAAGCCTAGAGACTGAGGGTTATGGTGATTGTGTGGTGATATTGAAACTGGGAAGTCAGCAGGTTCATCTCAGGTTACAATGCTGTTTGTATGCACCAAATGCTGTGGTGAACCTGCTCTCAGTTGGCCAGATGGTCGAACATGGGTGGGAGCTGCAGTTTAAGGGGGATCCAAGTCGATGTGAGTTGCTTCACAGGGAGGAGTCTCTTGGATGCATCAATATGAAGGGTCAGTTGTGTTTTCTCAACATTGAGTTTGTTCACCCACCAGTAAATGAGTTGACTGGAACATCAAACTTCACCACCTTCACACCAAGCTGCCTCATGTGGGATCTTTGGCATGCTCAACTAGGGCATGTGGGTGGGGACATCACCAAACTTCTCTCTGCAGCAAAGGGAGTTCAGGTCGCTTCATCTACCTCTCAGACACAATGCAAGTCTTGTATTGTTGCCAAACACTCACATCAGCCATACCCAACCTCTGTATCGCCACCTACTTGGGCCTTTCTCAAGCTTGTCCACATGGATATTTGTGGGCCATTTCCAGTTTCAATGTTGCATGGAAAGCAGTACTTCATAGTTTTCCTAGATGACTACACAAACATCATCAATGTTCATCTGTTAGCAACAAAGGACCAGGCTCTCGATGCATGGTTAATTGTTAAGGCATGCTGGGAGAATAAGTTCAGTACCACAGTCAAGGCAGTTCAAACTGACAATGGCAGAGAGTACATGGGAGCCAGCTTCATGGGTAGTCTGCTGGAGGCTGGGATAGAACATCAAAGGTCTGTTGCCTATGCACATCAACAAAATGGCAAGGCCAAGTGAAGTATATGTACCATCGAGGGGTGGGCACTAGCAGCCCTTTCTCAGGCCAATCTTTCTGCTGGGTACTACGGTGAGGCAGTGTTGATGGTTGGCTATCTCTGGAACTTAACAGGGATGTGTACACTTCCTGGAAACAAGAGTCCATTCGAAATGCTCCATGGATACAAACCCAACATATTGCATCTTTGGGTTTTTGGATCTCGATGCTTCTACTGTGTGCCTCCTGAGCATTGCTTGAAGAATGGTCCTCACTCTGCTGAAGCTCTTATCATGGGGTATCCAGACAGAGTGAAGGGCTGGAGGATACGAGACTGCACCACAGGGGCATTTCTCAACAGTCAGGATGTCATCTTTGATGAGGAGTCAGTTATGCAGTCAAGGGACTCATTGGTTGCATGGTGCTTACCATCTAACCCCTCATGTCCTCCATCTCCAGTTGGCTCCATGCCACTTGCACCCTCCACTCCTCAGGAAGATGCACCAGATGAACCTTGAAGGTCAACATGCCTCAGAGTCTTAATGGAGAAAGGCAGGGCACTGGCTGAGGAACTTCCATTGTTGGGAGTTCCAGGCATGAGTGAGGGGGTGTTGGGTAGTGGCAATAGTGAGGGGGTGAATGAAGTAGATGAGGATGGAGGCAGGCTCTTTCCAGAACATCAGGTCAATCTCATAATCATGGAACAGTCTCACCTTTCAATCAGAAGCAATAAGCAGCAGGATCCCAGTCAGCTGGGGTATGACATGACAATTCCTCCAGCAACGTATGAAGAGGCAATGAAGTGCTCAGATCATGTTGGTTGGAAGGAAGTGATGGAGAAAGAGTTGAGAATGATGAGGGAGATGGGCATGTGGAGGCTAGTGGAGTTGCCACCAGGTCGAAAGCTTGTGGGAAATCGATGGGTGTTCAAGTTCAAACTGGTCGACCTAAAGGGGGGTTTGAAATACAAGGCATGCCTTGTTGCACAGGGATTTTCTCAGGTGCCAGGTGTCGACTTTCATCAGACGTACACTCCCATTGCATGACAGGCTTTGGTAAAGCTTCCCATAGCACTGGTGGCACAAAACAATTGGGAGTTGGATTGCTTTGATGCCAAGAGAGCCTTCCTTCATGGCAAGCTCACAGAAGAAATTTACATGAAACAGCCACAAGGGTTCAAACAGTATGATAAGAGTGGGGCACTTCTCATTTGCCTGCTGTTATGTTCTCTCTATGGACTCAAACAGGCCACATTTGATTGGTACATCATGCTCAGCAATCTTCTCAGGGAGCTCAGTTTTTCCAGGTCAGACATTGACCTAGCAGTTTTCATCTTCGATAAGACTGGGGAGGATGGATGAAGGGTGCTGTGCATTATCGTCTGGCATGTCGATGATGGCCTTGGCAGCTGCAACAACAGATATTTTCTTAACTGGGTGAAAGGTAGAATTGGTGAGTGCTTTGGCATTAGCGATCTAGGACCCATCTCGTTGTACCTTGGGATGGAGATCAAGAGGAAATGAGAGATGCAAGAAGTGTGGATCCACCAAGAGTTGTACATCAATCACATTTGTGAGGAGTATGGATTGGGGGACACATACCCTGTATCACTTCCGATGGACCCAAATCATCCATTTGGACAGGATACAGATGTTCATCCAGACATACTGGACCTGGACCACACCTACAGGAAGATTGTTGGAGAGCTCACCTATCTCGCTACCTGCAGTTGTCCAGACATAGCACAGGCAGTTCAGTGCCTTGCTCAGCAGTGCACTCATGCAGAACCACACCACTTTGCTGCAGCTAAATGTTTGCTTTGTTATCTGAAAGGAACAAGGTCACTTTGCATTCATTATGGTAACCCAAATGTCAATCATCTGCCTCATGCATTCAGTGATTCAGACTGGGCAATGTGTCCAGCAGATCGTATTTCAGTCATGGGTTATGTCTGGTATTTTTATGGGGGTCTGGTTGTGCACGTTTCTAAAAAACAGCAGACATTAGCTCTTTCTTCCACCAAGGCAGAGTATATGGCACTCACTGTATGCATACAGGAGGGTCTGTGGCTACATTTGGCACTGAAGTCCTTGTGTCAAGCATTCACTCTTCCTTTCATTGTTCATGCCAACAACACAGGGGCCATCTCGCTCTCCTCCAGTCCAGTTAATCACTCTCACACCAAACACATAGACATCTGGTATCACTTTCTTTGAGAACACATCACTGGCAGCACATTCACACTCAAGTGGATCCCCACATGCCAAAATGTCACTGACATTCTCACAAAGCCTCTCTCTTGGGTCTTGTTCCAAGGTCATCAGGTAGGTCCCTCACTAGTGTCATGCTGAGGGGGTGTGTTGGAGATTCGTACAGTACACTTTTGTTTCAGACTTGTGCAGCATATTTTCACTCTGGTTCAGCACTGACACTTTGTTGGAGATTGAATCACCCCTGTGTGATACTTATTTTTGGTGCGCTTTTTGGTTGATTACATAAGCACTTAGAGCGCACACTTAGAGTACATTTTGGTACTGTTCCCTCAGTAGTTGAGTCACTACTGAGGGTAAGTCTACTATTTACTTAGTATTTCCATACTTACTGATAGCCTGTAGCTGCCTACAGGTACATCTGATATAACAGTAGTTGAGTCACTACTGAGGCTGCCTACAGCCATTTTCTACACACTTGTCAGCATCACATGATGGATGCATACATAGATATGATACAGACTCATCTTTTCTTTCTTCCTCAGCACATTATCGAATGGCTGAGGTATGTTCACTATACAGCATACATTAGGGCTCAGAACTAACAGTTCATACTAGACCTCTTTCTGTGTCTAGGTTGGCATTCCTGTACATGTAGTAGCACATTATTGAATGGCTGAGACCTCTTTCTGTGTCTAGTGCCTATACTATCTAATGGTTGATATATTCCAGGTGTATTCAGATACATTAGAGCACATTACAATGAGAGGAGGAAGTGTGGTGAGGCAGAAATGAAGCCCAGGAGACCGCTTTTTTGCTTACATAATCAAAAAAGCGGAGTAGGAGGATGGAGCAATAAAGTATGACACAGCCACAATGTGGGGAAGGCCCAGGCTGTGGGCTGCCCCTAGTTACTAATCAAGTGTGCACACTGTTTGGTAGTCCAAAATTAATTGGCAAATAGCTAGCAGTGTGGGAAGGTGGTGATGTAATTGAAACATGCATTCACTTGTTTTCATACTCTGGCTCACACTGAGCACTGCTAACACTGCAGTGGTTTCAATGTTATCACCTGCTTTAAAGAGTATTTGAAAGCAAAAACAACATTTTTTAAAATCAATCGAATTACCAACCTCTCATAGGATTTTATTCCAGGAAGACTTCTAAGTTTTATCCAAAGTCTATATTGGGAGAAACCTTAAGACATCTATGAAAAGAAAATTGAAAAATATATATTGTGGGAATGTCAAAAGGTTGTTGACAATAATATCTTCCTAAAAAGATAACAATAACAACTAAAGTTTAAATTTAGAAATGACTTCATGGATGCACCTAATTCCATATTATGCAATACATTACAAGGTCATCAAAATTTTAAGTTTTCTGCATGATCGAAATGTGTTACCAAAGTAAACAATTAGAAATCAGTTTAGATATGCTGAGAAGACATTGCGCAGTGAGTGGGCATAAGAGGGCCCAATGACTGCCCAATAATCACCACACTAGGCATTCTTTTTGTCAAGTATTCAATGCGATGTATTTTTTTATTTAGGTGAGAATAGACCGACTCTGGTATGACACCAGGCATATGTATCTACATATCCATTATGCATGTGAATTGGAGACATCAAAAGACCAGTGTTCTCTGGCACGGTTGTATGAGTGACTTTTGCCACAAATGATGCTTCAAAAGCTTCACACTCATTTGGTCATTGAGATATTATTCATACACTATTCATTGTGTTGTATAGTCTACATATGTACTGACTGCCATGCATGTTGGGCCAATACTAGGTGCCAAGTCAAGTTAGTACTATAAATCTGTTGCAGAGGGTAAATGATTCACCTTTGCATCGATGACCATACCTGCCCATATACCAGCAAAGTAGGGTGATCACTAGACTATGTGTGGCACTCTACACATGGATGACTTACCTGTGGAGAACACTAAATGCCAAGGGTTCACCTTCACATCAACGATTGTACCTGCACATATACCAACAAGGTAGGGTGATCATTAGACTAGGTGTGGCACTCAAAGCGACCAGAGGGAGGCACCC
Organism: Pisolithus thermaeus; assembly: GCA_024663475.1. Lineage (NCBI taxonomy): Eukaryota > Fungi > Basidiomycota > Agaricomycetes > Boletales > Pisolithaceae > Pisolithus > Pisolithus thermaeus. The sequence goes on from JANFAF010000077.1 coordinate 84,871, forward strand.
TGGGTACCCATCTATTCGTAGTTGAGAATTGAGAGTTGAACCTGGCATCAGCACAGATGGCAGTGGCAGCAAGGATTGAAGAGGTAGTCTCAGGTGATGAGGAGGAAGAGGAAATTCAGGTCCTCTGGGGAGAGCTTGAGTCACTGGATGCTGGTCTCAAGTATGCCTTGGCCATCAATGAGAAAGACAAGTCACAGTGCCGACAGAGGTTTGATGGGGTGGTGATACCGAGCATGCCATCAAAGAATCCTGGGTCATCAATGTCAAAGGAAGGGACCTCAAAGGGCAAAGAAAAACAAGCAATGAAGAGACTGATGAAGTGTGACCAAAGATGGGCAAAGGAGATCTGAAGGGGGTGAGATCTTCCAAAGGGGCTTCTATAGCCTGTAAAAGAGAGTTCTGTCTGAGAGAAGAGAGGACATCTGAGGCAGTCTGAGATCTGTCTGAATACTGAAGGCACTTGCAATGGCCTTCTCAAACTCAAACTCGAACTCGAAACCCGGTACTCATTGTTCTTTTTTTTTTTGTAAGTAGTTACAGAGGAGTGTAGGTGCGTGCGGGCTTATGTAAGCTACCTCACGTGCCTAAACTCGAAGCTAAGAGAAGTCTAAGGTAAAAGAACAAAAACAAAAGAAAATAAAATAAAAGAGTAAAGTAAAAGTAAAACCAAAAGCTATAAAACAAAAAGAATATCATAGTGGGGAGTACTCACTCCCTACATCCGCGGGTCACTTGAGAATTCAACCGTCCTCGGTTGTAAGCTGACAGTACGAGCTCGAAGGTGCTGACAAGTGGGGGTAGCCGGGAAAACTCGCCGAAGGATGACGGCTGCACGAAACCTTACGAGACTCGAGGGGACGGTGAAGGGGAGTGTAGGGAGGACATAGGAAAAGAAATCGAATGAATACGCGCACCCCATCCCGAGATATCAGCAAAACCGGCCAAAGACACCTCGCCACATGAAAATCCAGATTTCTCGACAAGGGCTGCACGAATCGCGACAAGAGGTATACCATTCGAAAGCGCTGATCGAGTAGTATCAAGTCCCAAAAAAGCGAAAGGCGGGGCGAAGAACTGAGGGAGATGCGATGCGAACGGTGCATAGGGCAGCATGAGAGGCGGGAAGAGGAAGCCGCCGAGCAACGACCGCTGAGGCAATCGATACGAAATCGCGGATAGTGGTAGAAGACACCTAGGAAGAGATGGTGAAAAAGGAACTAGACCAATTGACCTGCCTAGTCCCGAGATATCCACCAAGTCGCCTCGTACCCCTTCCACACACAGAAACTCTCATATCTCCACAACCGTCGAGCGCGTAGGGATGAAACGGGTATCTCCAGGTAGCCATAAGCACGTAGTACCACCATGCCAAAAAGCGAGAGGCGCGACGCGAAAGTGAGTGAGACACGCGATCCTGACCTCGTCACCCTGCTCAGACACGAAAACTCACATAACTCCGCAACTACGAATGCGCACGCGACGTCTCGAATATCGTCTGGTAGATGTCGTCTAGGGGATGCACGTCTGCAAGAAGCGAACGATTCGGCGCGGAATTGCATGAGTTACAGCCAAAGCGAGGTAGGGGCCAGGAGGGCGGCATCGCGTTGGTGAGGAACCGCTAGGTGGAATGCTACGAAACTCCGGGAGGTGATGGAGATGCTCGAGGAGAGTCGGGAGAACGAGGAATCGGGGAAAAACGCGCACCTGTTCCCGAGATATCTGCTAAACTGTCTCATACCCTACTGTCCACTGAGAAAACCCATATCTCCACAACAGATGAGCGCGTCCTCAAGAAAAAGGTATCACCGGGTAGCCATAAGCCAGTAGAACCACCATGTAAGAAAGCGAGAGGCTCGACGCGGAAATGAGCGAGATACACGAACCCGACCTCACTACCCTGTCCAAATACAAAAACCCGAATAAGTTCAGAACCACGAACGCACTCGCGACGTCTTGTATATCGTCTGGTAGGTATCGTCTAGTAGGTTCGCGTCTGAGAGAAGCGAGTGATTCGGGCAAGAACTGCGCAAGTTAGGACCTAAACGGGGTAGGAGGTGGGAGGACGGCATCGCGTCGATGGGGAACTGCTAGGTGGAATTCTATGAAACTTTGGGAGGTGATAGCGACGTGCGAGGAGAGTTGGGAGATCGTGGAAACAGGGAAAACGGCGCACCCAATCCCAAGATATTCCAGATTTCGTCCTACAGTGCCTTTCTCCAAAGAACGGGAGATATCTACAGATGCGCTGGGCCAGATATGATGAAGGGTATACCATTTGAAAGCTGTCATCGCGTAGGACTCGAATCCCAGATTGCGAGAGGGACGGACGAGTGGTTGTCGAGATATCGAGTCGGCGAGGTGGGGGGATGACAAGGCACGCGGCTGCCTAATACTCGTATGGGGGACTCGAAGAGCAGTATATTCATAAAAAAAAGAATAAAGCACAATAAAAAGATTCCAACGAGCTAAAGCAGCCCCCTGTTGACTCACTAGAACCGGTATGAAGGCCAAGGTGTGCGGCTGCGGCTGGGAGACCTTCTCGAGTAGGCTGACGCATGAGTACTACGAGATGACTGAGTCTCATAGGAGGCAGAGGCTGTTGTTCTCTCGACTAGCCAGCTGGTGGGCCAGACCGGAGTGGGCTCATCCCTCGAACTTTCCAGTAGACGCGAGTATGCAAGTTGTGGTGCAGGTGGTGACGAGAGGATATAGTAGTACTGGTAGTCTCGGGGGTAGTCGTGGGAATCGGGGCTGTCCGGCCTACTTGAGTACGAGTACGATCGCAGGTTGTCAAGGTTGCGAGAGCGAGAGGGAGGCTCGGGGCTGTGCGGCCTGCTTGAATATGAGTACAAACATGGGTCGTCGAGATCACAAGAGCAGGAGGGAGGTTGACCACAAGAGTCCGATGTAGGTACTGCTCGAGAGGGTGCACATGTGCTCAAGGACTCACTATGCCCTCGACTGGGGGCCTGGGGCTGTTCCGAGGCTGAGTGACGACTCGGCCCTTCCACTGAGAGTGGTGCACACAATGGTTGTGCTGAGGGGGGGTGAGGGTGCACTGGCAAGTGGGGCTGAGACACACCTAGAGGAACTGTTTGGGCCTGTGGCTTTCAACTACCCACATCCTCCAAGGGTAGCTGGCCTTGACTCAAAGGAGGCTTTTGATTGTCATTAGACTGATTCCCTAGATCCCAGCAATCCAGACAGTCCTTGAGAGTGTGCCCAGGTACTTCTTGTGGTATCTCTTGTCCTGTAGGTAGTATGACATGACCTTTCACTAGTAGACACTTTCCCACAGCTAGATACTTCTTGCACGAGTCACAATTTGCTCGAATATGACCTTTCTGGCCACAGAAAAAGCAAAACGAGTATGTGCAGCAGGGTGAGCAACTTGTGGAATTGGTAGGTGGCTGTGCATGCGAACTACTGGCCTCTCAAAGGCCTCCACAGGCTTGAAGGAGTGACTTAGCAACATTCGCGACTCGGATTACATCTTCGAGAAGACTTTGAAGGTCCTTTGAGGAGTACCAAGGGGGTTTCAAAGCTTCGGAAGGTCCAGGATGAGGGGAACTCAGGCCTTGCATGATGTCACAAGGGAACTCGAAGGCAGGAAAACAATATAAACTGAGAATACCAGAGGAAAGTGTGACTTGAAGAGGAATGTGACTGAGGCTGAGAACACGAGACCTAAAAACACGAAAACAAGGATGAACAAGATAAGAAAAATGTCACCAGGCTAAGACAGAAGCCCCTTGTGGTGGGCTCCAGATGAAGAGACTGATGAAGTGCGACCAAAGATGGGCAAAGGAGATCTGAAGGGGGTGAGATCTTCCAAAGGGGCTTCTATAGCCTGTAAAAGAGAGTTCTGTCTGAGAGAAGAGAGGATGTCTGAGGCAGTCTGAGATCTGTCTGAATACTGAAGGCACTTGCAATGGCCTTCTCAAGCTCAAACTCAAACTCGAAACCTGGTACTCATTGTTGTTTTTTTTTTTGTAAGTAGTTACAGAGGAGTGTAGGTGCATGCAGGCTTATGTAAGCTACCTCACATGCCTAAACTCGAAGCTAAGAGAAGTCTAAGGTAAAAGAACAAAAACAAAAGAAAAGAAAATAAAAGAGTAAAGTAAAAGTAAAACCAAAAGCTATAAAACCAAAAGAATATCATAGTGGGGAGTACTCACTCCCTACAGCAATGAGACCTCCGAACATGCCAAATGACCCTTGAGCAGGGTCTGGAAGTCCAGGCTTCTGCTACAAAGCACCTGCAGATGTTCCTGGTGTTGACAAGAAGATTCTCAGAAAGATACTCAAGGTACCCATCTTGGTACCTGTAGGGGACCTTTTGGCCATCAGACAGATCCAGAGGGCCATATGGGAGTACACCTCAGTCAAGAGGGTACCAGCTGAGGGATTGGCAGCTGGTGTGATGGCAGCAGTTGAGACCGAAGATAGTGGAGAGGGAGAAGAGGTGGTCAAGGAAATGGCTGATGAAGCAAGGGTTGCGAGTATTGAGTACAAAGGAGATGAGCCTGAGATCCAGAGGTTGTCCATGATGCCTCTCAACTTTGTGGCTGTCAAAGTGGCTGGGCAGGTTAAGCTCGAAGGTATTCTAGACAGCAGGTCACAAATTGTCGCTCTGCAAAAAGAGATTGCTGAGGTGCTTCAACTCCCTATTGAGAAAGACAGGAGCATTACGATGGAAACAGCCAACAAGGGCAGGGAAGAGACAGAAGGGGTCATTAGTGACTGCCCAATTGACTTCAGGGGAGTAACGGTGTGTGTACCAGTACAGGTTGTCAGGAATGCAGCCTTTGATATACTTCTCAGGTGACCCTTTTCATGTGCTCTTCGAGTGAAGACCAAGGACTTCCCCAATGGCAACCAGAAGATTGAAATTACTGAGCCAGGCACAGGAAGACACATTATTGTGACACCCAGGCAGCAAGGGCGCTTCATGAGACTTCCACAGTTCTGAGACCCAATTGCAAACACCAAGTATCTTTGTAGGATGGGGGGTAGATTGAAGGTTGTAAAGCATATCAAACCCAAGCAGGGTTTTTAGACATTGTCAGGGATTCGAATTGCCAATGAGGAGACATCTGGATGGGATTGGCTGCCCCCGTAACACTGGGTTATTTGGCTCAGCCTATAGCAGTGTACAGTGATGAATGGAGCACATATGATTCTAGATGAAACTTGCATACACATGACTGTGTACATAACATGGCATCCAAGCTAGATTTAGAGGAATCAAGCACTTCAGTCAACCACCTATGGGGACCTATTAGGTCTATATATTCTTATAGATGTATTAGCCTAATAGGTGTCAACTGGTTGGGAATTCCCAACCTCTGGAGATTCTCCAGGCCTGCCATGCAATAGGTGCTGGAGAAAATTGGGGAAATCCATTTCTCCAGAATAAATACATTTTGGGTGTCAATATATTGGAGTGGCTGGGGTCCAAATATGATTTTTGCCGAGATATTGCCTGCATTTTCTGGGTATTCCCCAGGCTGAATTGACCAACTTCCCAGTCCAATCCTGGGCATTCTGCATGCTGATATGACCTACCCATGGTGGTAACTGGGATTTCTCCAGGCTAAATTGGCCTACATGCCAGTTCAATTCTGGGCATTCCCCATGCCAATTTGACCTACCAATGGTGGCAACTGGGATTTCTCCAGGCTAAATTAGCCTACTTGCTAGTTCAATTCTGGGCATTCCCCATGCCAATTTGACCTACCAATGGTGGCAACTGGGATTTCTCCAGGCTAAATTAGCCTACTTTCCAGTTCAGTTCTGGGCATTCCCCATGCCAATTTGACCTACCAATGGTGGCAACTGGGATTTCTCCAGGCTAAATTGGCCTACTTGCCAGTTCAATTCTGGGCATTCCCCATGCCAATTTGACCTACCAATGGTGGCAACTGGGATTTCTCCAGGCTAAATTAGCCTACTTTCCAGTTCAATTCTGGGCATTCCCCATGCCAATTTGACCTACCACAGGTGGCAACTGGGATTTCTCCAGGCTAAATTAGCCTACTTTCCAGTTCAATTCTGGGCATTCCCCATGCTAATTTGACCTACCAATGGTGGCAACTGGGATTTCTCCAGGCTAAATTAGCCTACTTGCCAGTTCAATTCTGGGCCTTGAAGGAAATGGGGTATTCTCCAGACTAAAATGGACCCCCCTACTTGGCTAAACCTGGGCATTCCCCATCCTCTTTTGACCTACCCTAGGGTAGCAGTTGGGACTTTCCCAGGGTAGGTTGACCCCTTCTCTAGTCTGTACCTGGACATTCCCCAGTAAAATTGACCTATTCCTAGTGATAACTGGACTTCTCCTGGGAATTCCCAGGCTGAATTGACCTATGCCTGGTGATAATTGGGTTGTACCCAGGCTCAATTGAACCTTGTTCCATTGCAAACATGGGCATGCCATATACTAAGTTGAGCTAGCCCAGGTGGCAGCTGGCCATTGAACAGGCCACACCTGGATATTCCCCATGCACATTTGACTTACTGTATCCCTGGTGAAAGAATTGCTGGCAGCCCCATGCCAAATTGACATCACTATGACCATGCATAGCACCTTAGAAATTCTCCATGACCAATTGGAGATTCTCCAGGGGGGCTTGGGGAATCTCCATGACAGGTTGGAGATTCCCCAAGGGGGCATGGAGATTCTCCACAGTGACTTGGAGATTCTCCATGACTGGTTGGAGATTCCCCAAGGGGGGCATGGAGATTCTCCACAGTGACTTGGAGATTCTCCATGACTGGTTGGAGATTCTCCATGTCATTTTGGAGATTCTCCAGAGTGATTTGGGGATTCTCCATGACTGGTTGGTGATTCCCCAAGGGGGTATGGAGATGCTCCATGACTGGTTGGAGATTCCCCAGGGGGGCATGGAGATTCTCCATGGAAGGTTGGAGATTCTCCATGGCAGGTTGGAGATTCTCCAGGAGGGCTTGGGGAATCTCCATGACAGGTTGGAGATTCTCCACAGTGAGTTGGAGATTCTCCATGACTGGTTGGTGATTCCCCAAGGGGGTATGGAGATGCTCCATGACTGGTTGGAGATTCCCCAGGGGGGCATGGAGATTCTCCATGGAAGGTTGGAGATTCTCCATGGCAGGTTGGAGATTCTCCAGGAGGGCTTGGGGAATCTCCATGACAGGTTGGAGATTCTCCACAGTGAGTTGGAGATTCTCCATGACAGGTTGGAGATTCTCCACAGTGGGTTGGATATTCTCCATGACAGGCTGGAGATTCCCCATGGCAGGTTGGAGATTCTCCACAGTGAGTTGGAGATTCTCCATGACAGGTTGGAGATTCCCCATGGGGGCATGGAGATTCTCCATGGCAGGTTGGAGATTCTCCATGACAGGTTGGGGATTCCCCAAGGGGGCATGGAGATTCTCCATGACTGGTTGGAGATTCCCCAGGGGGGCATGGAGATTCTCCATGGAAGGTTGGAGATTCTCCAGGAAGGCTTGGGGAATCTCCATGACAGGTTGGAGATTCTCCACAGTGAGTGGGAGATTCTCCACAGTGAGTGGGAGATTCTCCACAGTGGGTTGGAGATTCTCCATGACAGGTTGGAGATTCCCCATGGCAGGTTGGAGATTCCCCAAGGGGGCATGGAGATTCTCCATGACTGGTTGGAGATTCCCCAAGGGGGCATGGAGATTCTCCATGGCAGGTTGGAGATTCTCCAGGAGGGCTTGGGGAATCTCCATGACAGGTTGGAGATTCTCCAGGAGGGCTTGGGGAATCTCCATGACAGGTTGGAGATTCTCCACAGTGGGTTGGAGATTCTCCATGACAGGTTGGAGATTCCCCATGGCAGGTTGGAGATTCTCCATGACAGGTTGGAGATTCCCCAAGGGGTCATGGAGATTCTCCATGGCAGGTTGGAGATTCTCCATGACAGGTTGGAGATTCCCCAAGGGGTCATGGAGATTCTCCATGGCAGGTTGGAGATTCTCCACAGTGAGTTGGAGATTCCCCAAGTGGTCATGGAGATTCTCCATGGCAGGTTGGGGATTCTCCATGGCAGGTTGGAGATTCTCCATGACAGGTTGGAGATTCCCCAAGGGGTCATGGAGATTCTCCACAGTCACTTGGGGATTCTCCATGACAGGTTGGAGATTCCCCAAGGGGGCATGGAGATTCTCCATGGCTGGTTGGAGATTCTCCACATCATTTTGGAGATTCTCCACAGTGATTTGGGGATTCTCCATGACTGGTTGGTGATTCCCCAGGGGGGCATGAAGATTCTCCAGGGAGGTATGGAGATTCTCCAGGGAGGTATGGAGATTCTCCAGGGAGGTATGGAGATTCTCCATGGTAGGTATGGAGATTCTCCAGGGAGGTATGGAGATTCTCCATGGTAGGTATGGAGATTCTCCATGGTAGGTATGGAGATTCTCCATGGTAGGTATGGAGATTCTCCATGGTAGGTTGGAGATTCTCCAGGGGGGGCTTGGGGAATCTCCATGACAGGTTGGAGATTCTCCACAGTGATTTGGAGATTCTCCATGACAGGTTGGGGATTCCCCAAGGGGTCATGGAGATTCTCCACAGTGACTTGGGGATTCTCCATAACATGTTGGAGATTCTCCAGGGAGCTATGGAGATTCTCCATGGCAGGTTGGAGATTCTCCATGGCAGGCAAAAAGTACCCTGTACATAGTACTTTCCCAGCCCAGCTTCTGAGGGCTTGGGGCCAGGGAAGCCTCAGGCCAGGCCATGAAGCCCTACAAGCCCAGTATGAGGGATTGGCCTCACCCAAAAGCTGGTGCTGTTGGCTTGGGCATGGCTTACCAGTACAAAAATGATATTTAACACAAAGTATTTCTACACAAATTGCACTCAGTGTGCACTGGGAAAAACTATAAGAAACTCTAGGGCATGATATAGAGCATCTAGGAGAGTTGGACTAATGAAGAATTAGGGAAAAAACACCACACCCAGTCCCAATATAATCCAAATTTCATCATACAGGACCTTTCACCAGAAAAAGGGCAATACCTCTAGACATGCCAGTGCAATAGTGACAAAAAATATATCAGCCAGAAGGTATATTCAAGTAGAATCACCTTGTAGAAAACCAGGAGGTTAGGTGCAATGGTGAAGAATCTGAAAATAAAATGCTGAGGATGGGTGAGAGAACTGAAGGGGTGAGGTCTTCCAAAGGGGCCTTTATAGCCTGGAAGAGAGAACTGTCTGAGGAAGGACATCTGAGGCAGTCTGAGATCTGTCTGAACACAGCAGAAGGCAACTCAAGGCCTTCTCTAACTTGAACTCAAACTCATAACTCAGATGGCCTGGCCTGAGGCTTCCCTGGCCCCAAGCCCTCAGAAGCTGGGCTGGGAAAGTACTATGTACAGGGTACTTTTTGCCTGCCATGGAGAATCTCCAACCTGCCATGGAGAATCTCCATAGCTCCCTGGAGAATCTCCAACATGTTATGGAGAATCCCCAAGTCACTGTGGAGAATCTCCATGACCCCTTGGGGAATCCCCAACCTGTCATGGAGAATCTCCAAATCACTGTGGAGAATCTCCAACCTGTCATGGAGATTCCCCAAGCCCCCCCTGGAGAATCTCCAACCTACCATGGAGAATCTCCATACCTACCATGGAGAATCTCCATACCTACCATGGAGAATCTCCATACCTACCATGGAGAATCTCCATACCTCCCTGGAGAATCTCCATACCTACCATGGAGAATCTCCATACCTCCCTGGAGAATCTCCATACCTCCCTGGAGAATCTCCATACCTCCCTGGAGAATCTTCATGCCCCCCTGGGGAATCACCAACCAGTCATGGAGAATCCCCAAATCACTGTGGAGAATCTCCAAAATGATGTGGAGAATCTCCAACCAGCCATGGAGAATCTCCATGCCCCCTTGGGGAATCTCCAACCTGTCATGGAGAATCCCCAAGTGACTGTGGAGAATCTCCATGACCCCTTGGGGAATCTCCAACCTGTCATGGAGAATCTCCAACCTGCCATGGAGAATCCCCAACCTGCCATGGAGAATCTCCATGACCACTTGGGGAATCTCCAACTCACTGTGGAGAATCTCCAACCTGCCATGGAGAATCTCCATGACCCCTTGGGGAATCTCCAACCTGTCATGGAGAATCTCCAACCTGCCATGGAGAATCTCCATGACCCCTTGGGGAATCTCCAACCTGTCATGGAGAATCTCCAACCTGCCATGGGGAATCTCCAACCTGTCATGGAGAATCTCCAACCCACTGTGGAGAATCTCCAACCTGTCATGGAGATTCCCCAAGCCCTCCTGGAGAATCTCCAACCTGTCATGGAGATTCCCCAAGCCCTCCTGGAGAATCTCCAACCTGCCATGGAGAATCTCCATGCCCCCTTGGGGAATCTCCAACCAGTCATGGAGAATCTCCATGCCCCCTTGGGGAATCTCCAACCTGCCATGGGGAATCTCCAACCTGTCATGGAGAATCTCCAACCCACTGTGGAGAATCTCCCACTCACTGTGGAGAATCTCCCACTCACTGTGGAGAATCTCCAACCTGTCATGGAGATTCCCCAAGCCTTCCTGGAGAATCTCCAACCTTCCATGGAGAATCTCCATGCCCCCCTGGGGAATCTCCAACCAGTCATGGAGAATCTCCATGCCCCCTTGGGGAATCCCCAACCTGTCATGGAGAATCTCCAACCTGCCATGGAGAATCTCCATGCCCCCATGGGGAATCTCCAACCTGTCATGGAGAATCTCCAACTCACTGTGGAGAATCTCCAACCTGCCATGGGGAATCTCCAGCCTGTCATGGAGAATATCCAACCCACTGTGGAGAATCTCCAACCTGTCATGGAGAATCTCCAACTCACTGTGGAGAATCTCCAACCTGTCATGGAGATTCCCCAAGCCCTCCTGGAGAATCTCCAACCTGCCATGGAGAATCTCCAACCTTCCATGGAGAATCTCCATGCCCCCCTGGGGAATCTCCAACCAGTCATGGAGCATCTCCATACCCCCTTGGGGAATCACCAACCAGTCATGGAGAATCTCCAACTCACTGTGGAGAATCTCCAACCTGTCATGGAGATTCCCCAAGCCCTCCTGGAGAATCTCCAACCTGCCATGGAGAATCTCCAACCTTCCATGGAGAATCTCCATGCCCCCCTGGGGAATCTCCAACCAGTCATGGAGCATCTCCATACCCCCTTGGGGAATCACCAACCAGTCATGGAGAATCCCCAAATCACTCTGGAGAATCTCCAAAATGACATGGAGAATCTCCAACCAGTCATGGAGAATCTCCAAGTCACTGTGGAGAATCTCCATGCCCCCCTTGGGGAATCTCCAACCAGTCATGGAGAATCTCCAAGTCACTGTGGAGAATCTCCATGCCCCCTTGGGGAATCTCCAACCTGTCATGGAGATTCCCCAAGCCCCCCTGGAGAATCTCCAATTGGTCATGGAGAATTTCTAAGGTGCTATGCATGGTCATAGTGATGTCAATTTGGCATGGGGCTGCCAGCAATTCTTTCACCAGGGATACAGTAAGTCAAATGTGCATGGGGAATATCCAGGTGTGGCCTGTTCAATGGCCAGCTGCCACCTGGGCTAGCTCAACTTAGTATATGGCATGCCCATGTTTGCAATGGAACAAGGTTCAATTGAGCCTGGGTACAACCCAATTATCACCAGGCATAGGTCAATTCAGCCTGGGAATTCCCAGGAGAAGTCCAGTTATCACTAGGAATAGGTCAATTTTACTGGGGAATGTCCAGGTACAGACTAGAGAAGGGGTCAACCTACCCTGGGAAAGTCCCAACTGCTACCCTAGGGTAGGTCAAAAGAGGATGGGGAATGCCCAGGTTTAGCCAAGTAGGGGGGTCCATTTTAGTCTGGAGAATACCCCATTTCCTTCAAGGCCCAGAATTGAACTGGCAAGTAGGCTAATTTAGCCTGGAGAAATCCCAGTTGCCACCATTGGTAGGTCAAATTAGCATGGGGAATGCCCAGAATTGAACTGGAAAGTAGGCTAATTTAGCCTGGAGAAATCCCAGTTGCCACCTGTGGTAGGTCAAATTGGCATGGGGAATGCCCAGAACTGAACTGGAAAGTAGGCTAATTTAGCCTGGAGAAATCCCAGTTGCCACCATTGGTAGGTCAAATTGGCATGGGGAATGCCCAGAATTGAACTGGCAAGTAGGCCAATTTAGCCTGGAGAAATCCCAGTTGCCACCATTGGTAGGTCAAATTGGCATGGGGAATGCCCAGAACTGAACTGGAAAGTAGGCTAATTTAGCCTGGAGAAATCCCAGTTGCCACCATTGGTAGGTCAAATTGGCATGGGGAATGCCCAGAATTGAACTGGCAAGTAGGCTAATTTAGCCTGGAGAAATCCCAGTTGCCACCATTGGTAGGTCAAATTGGCATGGGGAATGCCCAGAATTGAACTGGAAAGTAGGCTAATTTAGCCTGGAGAAATCCCAGTTGCCACCATTGGTAGGTCAAATTGGCATGGGGAATGCCCAGAATTGAACTGGCATGTAGGCCAATTTAGCCTGGAGAAATCCCAGTTACCACCATGGGTAGGTCATATCAGCATGCGGAATGCCCAGGATTGGACTGGGAAGTTGGTCAATTCAGCCTGGGGAATACCCAGAAAATGCAGGCAATATCTCGGAAAAAATCATATTTGGACCCCAGCCACTCCAATATATTGACACCCAAAATGTATTTATTCTGGAGAAATGGATTTCCCCAATTTTCTCCAGCACCTATTGCATGGCAGGCCTGGAGAATCTCCAGAGGTTGGGAATTCCCAACCAGTTGACACCTATTAGGCTAATACATCTATAAGAATATATAGACCTAATAGGTCCCCGTAGGTGGTTGACTGAAGTGACCTATTGGCTGGGGATGAAAGAGAGCGCTGAGGGATAATGGCATAAATCCCCTGATGACTTCACCAAAGATGATTTCAGGTGACTGGTTCCTAGGTGTGGATTGTTTCCATGAATGTGTCTTCCCAGTAATGACAGCGTAATATAGGCATTCAAAGGAAAACTTCCCAAAGATCTTGAAGTTGGCAGACGAACTAAAGAGTTTTGGTCAACATCAATATGCTACAGCTGCGCAGGTGTCTCTAGCATGGCTTCTCACTTGCGGTAACAACAACATCCCTATTCTGGGAACAAGAAGGGTCTAGATAATGTCTTATCATCGCTCACTCTGACCCTTGAACTCGGCAATTTCCTTATGCATGTTGCAGTACTTGGAGCAAAGTATGGGCAGCATCCATGCCCAAGTACAGGAGATTCATGGCTTCGTGGAGCCAAAAGCTGATTGGACAATCAGGGACCAGTATCTACCCACTGGTGTAAGGTTACTGTCAGTGACATTCCTTTTGTGACATATGTAGCGTTGACAGCAATCATCGTAAGAATGAGGACTAAAGTCTACCAACCTTGTATGTACCTGAATCTCCACGAGAGGATGGCGTTTCCGCCAGGGTGCTTGCTTGCATGGGGTGGGGGGTCCTAACTGGTGGTTTACTAAGGTCATGTCTACATGTGCACATGTGTACATTGTAATACATCCTCTCAAACACACTTTCTCGATATAGTACATAGCACACACTATTTGCTAGCGAGGTATCTGCAGTGGCACTTCCTGAGTGTATGATGAGTGTGGAACTGCTGGCCATCGTTGACGCTGTGATCATCCTTAATGCAAAGCAGGGCATGCAATGCGAAGATATCGATAAGGCATGTTTGCCAACAGATACAGAAAGTGCAAGTTGGCTGAGGGGGCGAGACAGAAGAATGAATTGTGTTGGTAGACCATGTAGCTGCCAGTCAGTTCCGACATCCTGTTTTCTGCAATGGTATGTGATATCACATAAACTCAATAGCCCAGGTGCTTATGTAATGTTCTCCATCCACAACTCATCCTACTCTCCAGTCTCAGTTTTGATGGCTGCATGTCCACTTGTGAATGGGAACAGTTGGTTGGGGATCAGAATCTAAAACCTTGACCTTGGACTGTCTGTCTGTAAGCACTAGCATGACGAAGCAAATGGCACAAGTTCCTTTGCTTTGTGGTTGGTGTCCCTATTGGCCTCCACTGTGCCACTCTTCCTTTGTTGTTGGGCAGTTAAAAGAGAGGATACTTCAGGATATTGACACATTTAGCTCCTGGTACTCTATGCCCAAACTTCATTGTCGGATGCCCCTGCCATTATGACAATCCCATCCTTGACTTTGCTCGTGGCACCCACGATTGTTGGTTAGTATGGATCCTCAATACCTTCTCAGTGATCTCAATTCCAAGTGCAGTGCTATTTGCTCTTCGATATTGCCGGTTGTGAAATTTGCAGTCCACCACTGATGCACAGTTACAGTTCCAATACCAAGCACCATTCCCACTCCGCACCACTGATCCTTTAGCCATCAGTGCGGAGATCACGCATCTCCTTGAACGTGTTCGGTGCCTGCAGGAGCATCTGAACTCCTTTTCGTCTATCACAAAGCTTCCAGTGGAAATCCTTCTGGATATCTTTCGACATGTTGCAGACTCGGAAGCTGGGAGTCACTCGTTGGTAGCCTGCAGTCATGTGTGCTGCCAGTGGCAAGCAATCACTACTACCTCCCCTCTACTTTGGGCTCATGCAATCAATTTAGCTGATGATAGTGAGGAGTGGGTAGCAATGATGATACAGTGCTCTGCACTGCATCTGCTGGACATCTCTTGGGATTACACGTTCAACTGCTCAGAGATTATCCTCGGATTGGTTGTTCACCAACGGAACATACTAGCTGTGGCAAGCAATATCTCCTGAGCATTTTCCATACCACATCGGGTCCATGCCATTAATTTACGCCTACCTCTTGAACACATGACGGAAATGGTGACATGCATCCCAACTTTTATGCTCAACCTGAAAACACTTGTCTTGGCTGGCTACAGCCCTTCCGAAGGGCTCACTGGGTCAATCACTCCCATACTGGAGCTCAGAGCACCAGCTCTTCACCATCTGCGGATCGAAAATTTCGGGATCTCCTGGTCGCTATTTCATCCTGAATGCTTTTGTAATCTGCGGAATCTCACTCTCTGCTATCTTCCCACAGATTCCAGACTGTCTTTGTATGAACTGATGGCATTCCTAGCGGGTATGCCTCTCCTCTGGGTCCTTGTCATTTGTCAAGCTCTGCAGCAACCTGTTTCTTCATCTAGCATTTCAAGAATATCATTTTCTTATCTCCATACCATTATCTTGGAAGCTACCGCAGTGCATATGGTGTTCCTGCTGGGATCTCTTGCTACCCCTTGCCTCCGATTACTAGAAGTTCACTCTGGAGATATGAGTGCCCCAGCGAGTACTGTGGGCTTGAATCACCTGTTGTCAGCTATGGGAGCATGCACTCGATCGACTGTGTACCACACAGTGGAGGTCCATTATGATACAACCTCAATCCAAGTCTTTGGCTTTCCGGAGGTGATTGGTTGCGACGACATGCCAACTGAGCCACATGTTGTCCATTTATCCTTGGAATGGTCCAGTACCGTCCCCTGGGATGCTACACACATGGTGTTTCCCAAGCTTTTGTGTCATCTCTGCCTCCCGCATGTGCGGTCTCTGTGCTTCATCTTCGGTACAGATGGCCATGACAAAATCCCAATTTGTACCTGGGCCAAAATCCTTCTCATGTATTGGGCTGTGCAGCACCTGAGCATCTATGGAACATTGTCTACTGGCCTATTGGGTGCACTTCTGCAGCATCCTACCCATTTCTTGGGACCTGCCCCTCTTGACCACGATCACTGTGCCCTTTTACCATGTCTACGCTCAGTTGTTCTGACAGTCGACATGACTTTTATGACATCACTTAACCACTATGCAGCAGCACTATCTGATATTTACCCAGTGGTACAAATTGTGCTTGACCACTGCTGATAATACGAAACTTGCTCAGCTTGATTTGGTTACGAATTTGGCACTAGAACGCCTGCCCCTGACTCAGCCAAAGATTCTCACTTGGGACTTGTCGATGTTCTGTCCAATTGTAGTAGAGGGAGCAACCAGTTGCTGCCTGCACCACAAAAAGTTTAGCAGTGAAAACTGTGTCAGATCAAAGATGTAGTCAGACGAAATTGGGTAAATGAAAATCTCCAGAATCCGATGTGAACAGATGAGACCTTTCACCTGGCCACATCGAATTCTCTGCATGAGGAGGGCGAGGAGGGCCAGAGGCAGGTTGACAGAGGATGTCATCGCATTTATGCACGTACAACTAGATCTCGTCCGATCTCATCAGGTCCTCCATCCATATGTAGAATATGGCGATAACTGGCCTCATCTATTAGGATTATATTGCTAGGGAAATGCCACTGGAGGGCAGCATTACAGCAAACTGTGAAACAATAGACCAGATCTGACCAAAACTTATACAGGCACTCTTGTTTAGTTGTGGAGCTCGGTGACGTGAAGCCAAACAATGTCAGTCAGTCATGTGAGCACAGGATTACCAAAACGAGCAGCAGAGGGCCCATGCTATGGTTAGTCGAGACAACTGGAGCAGCTGAATATTGACTGTTTTATGACTGTACCAGTAGCTTTATTTCTCATGAGATCGCTCATTCATGTCAACATTGTAACCCACCACTGCTTCACAGCCTCTGGTGTGTCAAAGATTGCCTGGTCATCAGGATTGTGTTGTGGCCACAGTGATGTGAGTAGGTTTGCGCTGGATGACCCTCAGTTGCTCGTTTTGGTAATCCTGCGCTCACATGACTGACCAATGTTGTTTGGCTTCACGTCACCAAACCCCACAACTAAACAAGAGTGCCTGTGTAAGCTTTGGTCAGATCTGGTCTATCATTTTGCAGTTTGCTGTAATATTTTGTTTGATTTTTTTCGATCTTAGAAAGGACTAATACGGGTCGTCAGAAGACATGCAATTCAAAGTTTTCGAACATAGTTGGGACCAGGCCATCTGTAAAACCTAAGTGCACAAAGGGCAGCTCTTTGGACGCTTAGCCTATCGGAAGTAACAACACAGCCTGAGCCTATCAACAAGCAGGTGAGTGCTGCCACCCAGCAGTGCCTCCTGACTTCCCCCCCTCCCCAAATTGGGGGAAACCAACTGCGACTGAATGACCTTCCTTTTATAGGTCCGTGGGAACAAGCTTGTAGGGGTTCTTGCTGTATGTGCATATACAGATGTAATGAATGCGGAGTTGGAAGGTCCTCTTAGATCCACCAATATGTGGCTGACTAGTGCCGATGGTTGGTGAGTTTGTCGTTGGGTCCTGCAGGGTACGTTTTGTGATCAACGATGGTGTAGGCAATCTACCGAATGCTGGTCAAATTTCCTGATAGCGACCGCATAGCCAAGAGGTAGGGTGGGAGAATCTCAGGTCCACCAATATACAGTTGATTGTCAGTAAGTTTAGGTCCGTTCGTCCTGTTGTATTCTCATCTCTCCCAATTGTGTAGTTATCTATTTCCATTGTCCTGAGATTGTACAGCACGGGTACCATTGGTTATGATCGGTTACCACTTGGTACCAACTGGTCATTTCGCTGAAGGCCCTTTCTTGGCTTCGATGGGACATTATGTCAATTCGAATGCTTCCTGTTAATAATTCATCTGATCCTTGGCCCTGGGCGACGAAACTGACATCATAACGTTACTCCATGTTAGGAGCATCGACTGCATTAGGGGCTCTCTCAACTGGGGTCGACTCTCATTTATTCATGCCATCCATATCACATCAGGCTGTCTCACCTTTTTCACCCCCAATTTAATGCTCGACCATCCTGATGGAAGCATCTCACCAATCATCATCCATTTCTAGAGGACATGAGTATAATGTGCACCTAGTCACGAGCATTCGTTATGCATCGCAACATTACCTCTGCACAACTCGACATGGTTTATGTTCATCATTAGAATTTGTCCGTTGTATCCAAATCATTTCTTATCTCTAATCGTCTCGACGGGTCGTAGATGCGAACTATAATACATGTTGCAGAAAGCTATCCATTCTTTGTGACCTTTTCAAGTGTCACTGATGAATGAGTTCAATGCAGGAGGGAAATGGACCTGACTTGCTGAAAGCACCTCTCGCATTTCCCTGGCAACAGCACTCATCCCATCCAGCAGTCCATGCAGAGTAAAGGCTGGAACAGGTGCACTTGTGGCATGGTTGCGGCATGTGGGACAAGTACGCTGTGAAGATGGACATCTTTCCATTTGCTTTGAGAAGAAACTCTCCAGGCATGAACCACAGTAGGTGTGTACACAGTCAGGTAGCCTACAGTAATTGTAATGCATTAGGGCAACTGGGTTCATGGATTATCGGTTTTCAGTGACTCATGTGAGTGGTCGGCTGAGCACACCAAGGCATATGGTGCAGGACAAGTCGTGCTCAGCTATGGCAAATATCTCGGAACGATCCATCAGTGGCTTCGTACTCAAACGGTGCACCACAACCATTACCTTTTGAATAGTCTCACGAAATATGTTTCTAGTATTAGCGAGCTCCCCACACAACGCTGTATTGCAATCCATCTGAATCTCGCATGTTTAGAGGGGCCTGAATCGTAAGAATAAATGAAATAGAAGACACAAACCAGTGGTCCGATGATCGAAATGGTCTCTGCTTGAGGCATAAGGGCATGGTGGGAAATAACAATGAAGCCTTCTTTGTCTTCCATCATGTTAGAGCAGGTATGTGAAGGCTTCTGTGTACAGCTGGAATATAAGAGTGGGCAGGCTGCATGTGAGTCGGAACCTGCCTTTAAGCATCATCACCGAAGTGTTGATGCTCCCATTGACCTGGAACACAATTGCAAGCATCGTTACACCTAATGATCACCAACCCAACAAAGCTCGAGGGCATCACAACAAATGACAAAGTGCAAAATCCAACAAACTCCCTTTGTCAACACTGCTAAGCTAGAGCACACCAAGGAGAAGCTGGCGAGCAAACCGATGTGCAGAACACAAAGGAAGGGTGGGGAGACAACAACGTTAATGTGAGAATTGATGATCCGATTGCCATCAGGGGTTTATCACAAAGATGCAGCCACGTTGTTGCAGCACCAAAGCAACCTGTCAAGGTTATCAGTGAAAGACTTGTGAAAGAAATCAGTTACCATGGACAGTGCTGATCTCCTCTCAAACAAATGAAATACACAGTTTCCGGTGGATCATTCACTGCATTGAGCACAGTCCAAGTATCCAACCTATCATGCTTTGTCCCACTCATTTCGATGGTGTTCCCGCATTGTGTTCGTCCGCCACTCCGAGTTTAGACAGGTTCTCAAGGATCAAAAAGCCCATGCTATGGAGTCGAACGGGAGCCCTTCCTTGTCAGTCATTCTTACCTATTGTCGTTCGTTGCTTGTGATTGTTCAATACCTCCTGGCCTCCGTACTTTCTGGTAAAGTCATGATAGTGCCAGAGCACCCTATCACATTCTTTGCTGAGCTTCCTCCTTGCCCTGGCATCATTCTCGAGCGTGATGTAAGGTTGGATGCTACCCGTTAATAACTCGTCCTTAACATTTTCGTAGGACGTCCCCATCTTCTGCCAGCTGTTCCTGGTTTGTCAGCAGCATTCCAAACTGCACCATAAACCCCCAAGTGTCGCGAGGCAAGTGGCGAGTTTCGTGTTCAGGCCTTCTTAAACTAACCCTGTCACCACAGTTATATCACTGCTGTTGCCCACTGTCACTTAGGCAATTCTAATTGTCCAGTGGAGAAATGTTCAATTATCTGGTGGGCTTTCCTCCCCAGTCGAAATTCCAATTTGCTCATACGAGTGTAGTGTGGTGCCTGCTGAGCTCCAAAATCAACTTCCAGTCAGTCTCCAACGTCGATCCAGCAGGCTGGATCCTGCTGAGACCCATTCAACAAAACCAAAGCGCTTCCAGGATGTGTGCCATCCTGCCTACACTCATATTCCTGTCGTTTCTCCCGAGCGTGTTGCCCCTACTGCATTGAGCCATGACCCACCTACCCCTTCCAAGGAGAAGTCTCCAGAGTCGATGGTCGTGGATGATTCAGGTGCCACAACACAGTCGCTAGCAAGCGTGAGTAGGCTCACTAGGGTTGATCCTTCAGCAACGGACACCATGTGTAGTCCGGCAGCAACTCCTTTGTCTGCTCCTATCTATCCAGGTCAGCAGCCACACCCCCCTGCGGCTGTCCCATCCAGCTCCCCTCATAAGTCAGCCTCCTCACTGTTATCGTCTGATGAAAATTGAACCAGGTCTCACAATATAGCTGCGGTCAACCCAATAGCCCCTCAGTTACTTCCAAATGACCCTGATTCCAGGACACCAATTCCAGCCTCTCCCACTACTGCTACGGTCATGTACTGCACAGAACAACCAAGTTGGCCCTTAAAGCGCATGGAGAAGGCCATCAGGAAGCAAAAGGAATATGTAACCTTCTACAGGTCCTCTTCAGGCGGACCATTGGACTCACCTCCTGATGTCCCGGAAGCCTATGAACACCCTTGGAGAATTGCAGACTTGTATGTTCACCACAATCAAACTGAGAACACGTTCCAGATATGGATGAGGTCTGAAATGAAGTGGATCAAGGTGGCAGTGGACACCCACCATCCAACATTGTCAAACTACCACCTGAAGTTGCTGGACAATGGTGAACCATCCTGGGTTCTCAGAAAGATGATGGTCACTGACAGGGGGAGGGTGAAGAGGAAGCAAGAAGCCTTTACAACTTCGAAGCTTTCCAATATATAATTCAACTCCCTCACTTGTTCTATCATCTCTACTGGATATATTGGGCGTAGTTCATAGCAAGTAAATAAGATGTGTGTAAAACCCACTGTAGAAATGAAATCTGGTCACTGAGGTGTCGAGTGTATTTCAACAGCTGGGTTACTCTCTAACTTATCGTGGAGACTTATGAAGTTATGCTTCCTGCCACTGACATCCAACCTAGTTCCTTCTTGCCATGTGATTTGTGTGACGGCGAATTCAATGTTACCTTGTGGCCACAAGGGGAGGGATTGGCACAGCAGCTCAGGTAGACCTCATTCATGCTGCCACGAGATCTGTCAAAATGCCCACTCTCTAATTTCAACGGGTATCCACCCTCACTGTTACACACAGGCTGTTGACTTGTCCAATCGAATCTGCATTGGGTGGGGAGCGTCAAGCGATGTAAAAGTTGGTTTGAGTCGCAGCTGGAGAGGCCACTCATCGGTTCCCATTCGTGAGCCCACTCGACTAACCCTGGCACGAGTTCTTGAGACAACTTGACAAGGAAACACCGGTAAGACCGTTGTCCCAGAAAAGCTATCCTGTACTGCAGTTGTGCAATGCCAATTACAGAGCATCCCTTCACCCACACTGTGTATGTCATGAGCTCTCGAAACACAGCGTCAGAAAGACTCATATTGACTGGTCACCAGTCATCATGGTCCTTTGAGGCACAGCTTCTAGCGGCATCTCTCCACCCGTGATCTCACACAGAAACACAGTTGCTGCTGCCTGGTTCTGGGTTCAGCCACTCCATGGGCGATGTCACTTTCAAGCATCTACAATCGTTTCCCTGGCCACAAAACAAACCGGGACTCGTACATGCAAATGTGTGCTGTCTTATTTCCTTCTCCACCTTCATTCCAGCAGGTATCCCATCTCCCTTTGCACTTCAGCGCTTCAGCCCTGTTTTCACACAGAAGACCAAACAGGCACTTATCACCCATGAGACCCAATTGAGCTCCCGAAATTGCCAGGTCAGGGAGTAGTGCTTTTGGCAAGGCCGATCACTATCTCTCCCCAACCATCTACAAATTCCGCCAACCCCCGGCGATGGCACAATATGCCTGTAGGATGCGAAGACAGGTGTTCTGAGTGGCAGTGCTTTTCAAGGGTGCACTAACCCGGTCCACATCAGTGCCTTCTCACCAGATTGCAACCAGATTTCCTCGGGTTCTGCAGCAACACCTCTTTAGGTGTAGAACGTCGACTGGTACATCTCCACACTGACGGAGTGATTTTGCTATAACGTAAGTATATGCAAGCTACAGCCATTCAATGCACTATAGTACTATGGAAATGTATGTCATTCAACAAAACAAAACTGAAGCGGGACCAAGAGTGAGTGATCGTTCCCCCCTACCATGCACCTGTCGCTAGTCTCGAAACCAGTTGAGCCACTTCAACCATAACCAGCCCGCCATGTGTTCGCTGATGGCGAACACGGTCTAACCCATTTCATACCACTTGTGGCGGGACTAATCTACCCTGCAAAGCACCACATGACTTGTCGTGGCATTGTGCCACTCCTGCTGTGATCTTTGTTCTTTCATAAAATACCATTCACGATGCCAGCATATGTCGAGCACAAGACCTTGGTCAGTGAACATGGTGATTCTGTGAACACTATTTCATTTTCTCCCTGCGGGAGATATCTCGCAAGTGGTTCTTCTGACCATTCTGTGTGTATATGGAATGTGCACAGTGGCTCTTTTCTCTTTCGGGTTGTATTTGATAGCACTGTCAATGTCCTCCATTGGCACCCCACTCGTGAAGAGACATTGGTCTGCGGCTGCGACGATGGCTCAGTGTTATCCATGAGTGACTTCAGGCCTGTAGGAAACCTCTTTCAGAGTCATTTTAATCAACTAACGGTGATTATTGCATCAGAGTGGATTTGAGAAGAAGCTTATCCATCTTGGTGTCAAAGCTCCTGTCTTCTGTATGGATATTGATGTGAGCACGAATTTGTGGGCAATAGGTGTCAGTAACCAAGTTAATATCACGACTGGAGATAATCAAGGTGCATGCCACCAAGAATGCTACCCATTTCAGTCCGGTTAAAATCTGCAGATGAATATACTGCTGCAACTCAGCTACCTCCTCCCCCTGAAATCGACACCAAGCACACTGAGAATGATTTGTGTATCCAACCACGTTCCCTTCACTTTATTGGTGGTGGTCGGAAGCTTGTTGTGTCCTACCTCAACCATGGTATAGTGTAAGTGTCCTGCAGAGGTAGTTTCAGATCCTGCTGAAGCATTTCAGGACATGGGATATTGCCAAAAAGGCTGTTACATGGCACGTCAAGCCTCCCTCTATTTCTCAAATGTGAGTTTTATAGGTGCACGAGACGTTGTCATTCATATATCTCAAGATCACAACAGTGCCAGCTCTGCTGTATGCCACGACATGAATGCCCTTGTTGTAAACATGCTGCAAGATGGTATTTGTCTTTACAAAATAGGTAGCAAGAGGGCCATCTGGAAATGGGACCATGAGGCAGACTGCGATGTACAATGTCCTTCATCGATTTCGTTTCTGCATGGAGGGCGAGCTGTGGCCTCGGGTACAATCACTGGGAATGTCTGTATATGGAACATGGATTCAAAGGATTTGTATCAGGTTCTTCTGCATGGCGGTAAGTGTCCTGGATGATGCTACTGGGCTCTAGTGTTGACCACATCGGTATAGGTGATGTTATGCAAGCAGTGGCGGTAGGCATATTAGGATATCGAATTTCCAGTCTGATGCCCTAGCTAATTTCCCTACAGACTTACCAACAGGGTGCATGGAACTATATTGCTGTCAGATCTGCTTTGAAAGGGCAGGACAGCTATATTAAGATTTGGAAGGCAAACATCAGTTCATACCTTCCTGACCCATGCTCACTGTAATTAATTCTGGACTTCACAGCCTCCTCCTTGGATATCCTTGATGGATTCTGGCATCATTTGATGGTTCGTTATAGTAGGTTGTGTTTAGGTACACTCGGCTCACTATTTTTTTGAGGTCCTACAATTCTCTATGGATTTGAGCGACTACATGCACATAGCATTGGCAGTAGTGTTCGCCATACTATGGGCCACCACTGCTTTTTCTGCCGTACAGTTTGTGTGGTTGCATGTCCCATGGAAAGAGATCAGCCAGGGCATCGTCGGCTTTGTACACATGTTTGATTCATTGTTCACACTAATTTTAAACAGAATCCCTTTAGGTGCAGAATGTGGCATATATAGTGCTGTCGCTCGTGTTATGGCTCTTATCAGAGGGAAGTTTCATCTTCCTTACAGTGAGAGGCTTCATTCGTGAAACAACTGTGGCGATGCTGGATTGCCTGTGGTTGGCAGTTCAGTCATTCCTTGATCTGCCTCCAGCAGTCCATCATCTGCAGGGGTAGTGGTGTCATAGTTTGCCAAAGGTAGCATGATGGACAGATGTTGTAGATCACTTATGGAATTGTCAGTGGGCTTCGTACTATCCATAGTCCCCATTCTCACATGAAACTCATTGACGAGGCAAGCATCAATATCTCCCCCCTGTGCTCCTGAAGCACCAAGTAGATGATATGTCATGTGGCACTGTTGAGCTAGGCTGTTTCAAGCTTCTGAGGTGCTACTGCGAAGGTGTTGCTGGAACAGCTTACCTCCCATATGTTCTATCCTGTGCTGCTATGTTCTTCGTTCAGTGGGTGTCAATTTCCCAGGCACAGTGCTTCCGAACATTGTCAAAATCTGGTAGAATTGAAGAGTCAGCACAGGAACATATATGGATTCATACGTCCTGACTGCAGTCCTGGGAAGGGGACGCATCCGTCCAGTAGGGGAAAGGTGTTCACCAGAGGATGCGAGGGAGAAAGGGTTCAAATAACTATACACTGTCAGACGAACTCAGTCAGGAGTAAATCAATATCACCACCAGAGCGAGGGAGGTAAAGTCCAGAGTGACTATACGCTGTGATGCAACTTGTTGGAGTTAGGTGGGGCTCTACGAAAAGCACTGTACATGGGAGCAATATGGCGAGAATAAATCGTAGAATTGCCCATAGAAATCAATGCCTTGATGCACCAATCCACCTCATGGTAGAATCGACGCCTCATATGCCTGGGTCACTCTAGTTCATTGCCACACACACCATAAATGGAACCTGTGGCATAAAGGATGTAAGCTGAAAGCTGCATCAATGTGGATCTGATATGGACACAATGGTAAGCCAAGACATGCTAATCAGCACATGCATGCGGATGCGAAATTTGGGGGTGCAAATGTGCCTTTATGATGAAATGACAAACAAAGGTGTGACATGCAGACATAAGTATGACATCGGCGGTGAGGACAGGTCCCACACACCAGGACATATCAATGACAAGTGATGACAGGCGATAAGAACCTAGTTAAAAAATCACTGTTGGGACGAAACCTATCGAAGTCAGCAATTGTGAGGCATTTTTTCTGGTAGCGAACGATGTACTTTGGCAGCCAAAGAACTTCATTATAGCTCGCACTAGCAGCACAGGAATGTCGGTTTCGAGAGGATGTCATCCAAAATTCAGGTCATCATTGCCCTAGTTTGTGCTCATGTCTGGGGCATCTTCACAGTAGTGTAGGGTAGGGCGAAAGAGAGGGGACTTGCTTGACAAAGCACCTCAGGAGCTTGCGTCCTTTGTCGCCTCTGTCATCATCTGTCACCATGTGTCTTTCTCGGCATAAGTCCGGGTTCACGAAATGCAGGAATTGATTTGTAAATATGAAACGTTGTCCTTTCTTCAAACAAACTACAGGATATGAAGTTTGCATGGGAGGAGGTACTCTATGGTGGCCAGCGTGTTCATGAAGAGTGATGGCATCAACCGTCAATATGGATCTGAAGAGGTCCCAAGAGAATGCAAAGGGGATGAAGTCCAAGTAACTATGTGCCGTCAGATGAACTCACCAAATCAGAGCTAAGTCGATGTCACCTGACTTGTCGGACTTGTGTGGAGTTCTACAAAAAGCAGTTACACAGGAGCAATACGGTGGGAATAAATCATAAAATCATCCATAGAAATCAATGCCTTGACGCACCAAACCACCTCACAGTAGAGTTGACGCCTCATGTGCCTGGGTCGCTCTGGCTTGTTGCCATGCGCATGATGAATGGAACCTGTGGTATGGGGGATGCAAACCGAAAGTCACATTGATGCGGAAGAGATATGGACACAAAGGTAAGCCAAGACATGCTAACCAGCATGTGCACGCAGATGCGAAATGTGGGGATGCAAACATGGCTTTATGATGAAATGACAAACGAAGGTGCAACATGCAGACATGAGTATGGCATTGGCGGTGAGGACAGGCCCACCAGGACATATCGATGACAGGTGATGACAGGCAATAAAAACCTGGCTCAAGATCGCAGTCCAGACAGGGCCCTGTATTGTGTGAAGAGTGGATACACAGACAGATGATGAGAAGGTCGATGTTCTTGTGTTCGAGCAAAAACCATGAACCATCGTAGTCAGTGGTAGATTGGCATGTGTAAGTGGTGTCGACGACATGGTCCAAATTTAATCGGACTTGCCATCAGATCTTGGCTGTGAAATGTGGGGAGTGAACTTACTGAACGATCATGATGTGAAAATGAACCCAAAGTGATGCCTTCGCGCTCGAAGCATTACTTCCAGAGACTTTCAGATGATTCTTGTTGTGACCCAAGCTACCATCACCGAACCATGCCTGCCACACACTCGTGATCTGATTTGTGCTGCCTGAGTTCCTCATCTAAATGCTCTTCCAGCCTTCCACAGAAGTCTGAGATTACTTACCAACATGGTTGATCCTGTCGTATGGTGCCATGTATCTTGCTACGGTAGCTTGATGGACTGGTTCTGTGACTGCATTAGAGAGTAACATGATGCTGAGTGGAGAAATATCCCTAGGCACCTGAGATGTCACCCTGTTACTTCCAAGACATAGTAATGGAGCTGTACGAAGGAAGGTATATCTGAGTCCTGCCATGTGAGTACCCCCTGTGCCAGAAGGCTGTATGCACGAAAGCTATCAAAGTCAGCAATTGTAAAGACTTTTTTTTCCAGTAGCAAACGATGTACTTTGGCAGCCAAAGAACTGCATTATTGACAATCCCTAGCTCGCACTAGCAGCATAGGAATGTCAGCTTTGAGAGGATGTCGTCCAAAATTTGGGAGAAAACCTACTGAAATTGTGATCAAAATCGGTCCCAGACTTCAGCATGGGGGAGCAGTGCACAACTGTGGACACCCTGCAACAGCGATGGGAGTGCTCCCAAGTCCGTTGGCGTGGTACAGGCATTTTGCACCAGTCGACGGTAATTGACAAGGTTTGTGTATTAACTTGGATTGGCTGACTATGAAACCAAAACGAGGGGCTATTATGTAAGCTAATTATCTCAAGCCAAGTTACTTCTTTTGTCCACATGCCATCGACAATTTCAGACACCCATCACTGTCCTCAACGAAAGATTGACAGAATCTGGAAAGGTGTGCTGTCCTTCATGAGAATTGGCCGTGCTCAGTGCTTAGTTGGCCATGATCCGTTATGTGTAGACCAGGCAAATGGTGCAAACTGCAGCCAGACTGCGATGTCCAACTTGGAATTTCGACCATGGGCTTCCCTCCCCCCCTCCCTCCTTCAGTTTTCGTACAGACACAGATTGAGCAGAAGTTCGTCCTGTGTGCGATGGTATCGACCCTAAACCTTATTACCGGTACACAGACCTGCAGAAACAGGGTACATGCCCATGTGGTGGATGTGTAAAGGTAGACTCATCTGCAACTCGCCATTAAGTCATTCACTCTTGCACTCAGACAGCTTCTGATAATACTTGACTGATTATGCTGCCAGGTATAATTCCATTGATCTTGTGTCAAGTCTGACGGATGTGTGCCACTCATGACAACTGGCCACCGGACTATAATCCGCAGATTTCGAACTGGCACAGCGGTTAGCATTTAGTACTCCAGCTGCTCTTTCCAACATCCCGTATCAATTCCCCTTTCACAGATGGGAAACTCCACTCTCACATGAGGCTTTACTGTTCCTTTGTCTTCAAGTATGCTTTTAAGCCATGCAAGGTCACCTCACCTCTTTCTTCCTGATAGCTTGCTCGCACCACTTGTTAATGCATCATGCATTCGGAAAAGCCACCATGCCTCCCCAGCGATGTGGATGACGAAGGAGAGGTATTTCTCTTACCTTGGACACCAAGTCGGCTGCAGTCTGCTGTTCACTCTGGTAGCGCACGTCCATCCGACGCCGTGATGCGTCTCTTGGATGTGGACGATGGCTGAAGCATTGCAGAAGATGGTCAAGGCGTTGTGGTCAATGGTTTGTGACAGACGGTAGTATTATTGGATCACCAAAAGGCCAGTGTTGCATGGATGCGTTGACAAGAACGTGGAGGAAAGAGGGGTGGCATCATTGCAGATGAAATGGGGTATAGTCTCTGTCCCCCGCATTGTGCTGCAGCTGACTCTCTCATGTGTAGCCTTGGAAAGACTGTCTTGGGTATAGCCAGAATAGTTGACAGACCCCCCATGCCCGTTGATTGTGCACACAGGTGGGCACAGGCAACTCTGTGAGTGAATCTTTGCACATTGTGAAACTTGATGTTTATTGTGTTGGAGGATCGTGTGCCCCATCTCGTTGATCAGTCAATGGGAGAATGAGGTCAAAAATTTTGCAGATGGTGTCAGTGTTGTAAAGCATCATGGTCCGTCGCGCAGCAGTGGTAAGAGTTTTGGATTGTCATAGTTCAAGTATCAGCTGATTCGGCTCTGATGTTGTAGACCCTCTCATGTTACAAGACATTCATGTGGTCATCACATCATATGCCACCATGGCATCTGAGTATGCCACCATCTGCATGAATTCTGGCAGTCGCAAGTCTGCATTGTTTCGCATGAAGTGGTGGAGAATCATATTAGGTATTTTAACCTGACACCCAGAACAGATGGAGAGTTAAACTTTGCATCCCACAGATGAAGCCCATCTCATTAGGAACTGGATGGCAAAACGTGCAGAAGTGTGCTTCAATGTGGTTGGGAAGTATCGATGGTGTTTCACTGGCACGCCTATGTAAGTGTTTTGGTGCGTGGATCTTCAAGAACAAGTTTATCTGCACCTGCAGACAGAATCGGGTCGAAGACTTGTACTCTATGTTCAAATTTCTAAACATTGAACCCCTCGGTGACTTGCAGGAATTCAGAAATTATATCTTAAAGCCCTTCAATGGTGGACAGGTGACCTTGGCAATTGAATGTTTACAGGTGAGAATATGAGTTGGTCGATGTGCGAGTTCTGTTGATTTATTGCTTGTGGTCATATGTCCTGTAGGTTGTTCTGAGTGCCATTATGCTTCGTCGCCGGAAGGACGTGGTTCAAAATGATGCACTACAGCTCCCTGACCATCATGTCCATGTGGTTCAATGCCAGTTCGATGAAGGTGAACAAGGACTGTACCATACCCTTGAGGGGTGTGTCAGGTCCAAGGTTGAGGACTGGGTAAAGCAGGGCTCAGTGAAGACTGGTTTTGCTTGTGTTTTGGAGATGCTTCTTCGCCTCCATCAAGGTGAGCATTCTGCTTCCTTGCTGTGTCACTAATTGATTTTCCTTGCTTGGCAGCTTGTGATCACCCGATGCTTGTGCGCTGTAGTGCTGTTGTCGATGAAGACCTCTCTGCATCGTTGTCTTCTTCTGATTCGTTAG
This sequence comes from Pisolithus thermaeus, assembly GCA_024663475.1. Classification (NCBI taxonomy): domain Eukaryota; kingdom Fungi; phylum Basidiomycota; class Agaricomycetes; order Boletales; family Pisolithaceae; genus Pisolithus; species Pisolithus thermaeus. The sequence goes on from JANFAF010000077.1 coordinate 114,403, forward strand.
GCAGACTAAGCCAGTACATTGAAGATTTGAATGCCAAACTCGATAATCTCTTGACCAGACTCCATCTGGAAGCCAATGACGATGATGACGAGATGTGAGGAGGACTTTCCATCATACAGTTAGCAGTGGGCTTGACCAAACCCAACAGCAAGGTTTACCAATGTACAAAGCCAGCGAAATCTTCCAGTCATAAATCTGGGATATGCAATGTTCCTTCCCCATCAGCAAAGATGAGGCAGCTGGCTGAGCTTCTCCTCAAGATTGATGCTGATTTGGCAGGCCGAGGGAAAACGATCATATTTTCGCACTTCATGACCATGCTGGATTTGGTGCAACAGTTCCTCAGTGCAAAAGGCTTCAATCCTTGCTCGTTGTGAGTGTGAGACCTCTCAGCTTTCTTCAGCCACACTGACATGTTCTTCAGATGATGGATCCATGAGTCCATCTGAGCATGAGCAGAACTTGCAGTACATTGAGAATGACACAGATGTGAAATGTATCCTCGTATCTATCAAGGCGGGTGGTATTGGTTAGTCATAATAAGGAAGTGCTTCCTGCATTACTGGTTTGCCTGACTAGAGATGCCCCAGGGTTAAACTTCACTGCTTGCAACAATGTCATCCTCCTAGAGCCATGGTGGAATCCAGCAGTCAAAGTATGTAGTCATTACAGTTTTTACTTCGGATGGTTTGGACACTAAAATGCATGGATAGGAACAGGCTTTTGACCGCGTGCATCGGATTGGCCAACTCCTACCAGTGAACATATATAAGCTGGTGGTACAGGACAGTGTGGAGGAACATATGTTGGAGGTTAGTCAATCCCCTTAGCATCATGTCAGCAGGTATTATATCTGATGCATGCAAAAGCTCCAGAATAAGAAGCAGAAAATAGCGGACACTGCTCTCGGTAGCAATATGATGTCAGACGTGGCCCTAGATATTGAAGATGTGAGGTGTCTCTTCCAAGTGGTGGTGTAAAGAAATAGAGATCATTTTGCATGGTGTGGGCCAGGTATTGCTAGCTTGATGTCTTGTATGGTAAAGGACAATGTGCAGAATCAAGCCAGAGCATGAGAAACACACGTCAGTCAATTGGACAAAGAAAGATGACACAGGCCAGCACAAGCAGGTGCAATGCAGCAACGACAGGGATAAGTGCCCAACGAAGCCATGGGACGCTGCTATTTGACGCCCTGACGAGAAGGAGAGGAGTAGTGGTGAATTGCTTGCCCATGCTCACATCATGATAGAAGGGTTACCAGCCCCTACCTTGCATGGTAATGTTCCTACTGCACCCATACCTACCGTGGCAACCAATGTACAATGGAAAGTATCTTGCTTGCACTGGTGCTCAGGAATCTGCTGATGGTGGCTATAACAAGATTATGGTAACACACGCAGTCACCTATGCACAGGTCCGTCAATACTACACCTCTGGGCTCGTGTTGGAGAATGAAGCTCGTACTAAGTGTCTTGTGGCATTAGATGAGGGAAAGCTCTGGGGGATGACCATGCCTGGCCAGTTCAGATGACACACACCCATTAGGGAGTTGACAACCGAGTGTACTCATGGGTCTTGACGTTTTCCTACCAGATGCATGTCAACAGGAAGACAGGAACCTGCAGGTCTTCTGGACTGCCTCCGGGTTTCTGTGTAGCGACGAAGTCAAGCTCTTGGGGTCGTAGATTCAACTTTGCACTTGAGTTCGACTAGAAGTCTCGAAAATGCTCTTGGAGTGATCGATACTACTGCCATGACCGCTGCGGATGTTCATTTTTGATGGCGACGGCGTAAGAAGAACTGTCCACTTACTATTCCCCAAGTGCTTTCTCACTCCGGAAATAGTGTGAAACTGCGGATACCGATAGCAGCGACGAGGATATTGATGCGAAGAAGCAACACACTGGTCAGACTCAGCCCACCGAAAGGACGAAGGGGTGGGATCAAAATTACTACACGAAGAGCTACAAAAAGCTGAAGTTTACGATGGCCCATTGCATTTGGAGAGCAGGCCCATCACCTCCTTGCATGTCTACAAGATAGTTGTAGTTAAGTGCATACTATTGCATTGCCAGGATAAATGCAACTATGACAAGGGTGTATAACACTTTGCAGCACAATCAGCAGATGCAAGATTAAGAAGTGGAAAAGTGGTACGAAATATGACAAGTGATCTACACTCCCGTCTAGATCCCTACATGCTTGATCCATCCCTGACCCATACTATCCCTGCTACCAGCCTTGATGACCATATATGAACCTACTGGTGGAAACAAAAAAAACTCGTAGCCGCATCCTGGGGATGTGCATGTACTGACCCGGGCCTTCTTTACAGTGTTGTCAAGGCTCGCTTTGGATTCTGACCACGAGCAGACTGAACTACACCTAGGGCAGCTCATGGGGAGGGTGGTACCCCATGGACGACGATGTGTGTGGTACCATGAATACCTGACCCCAATAACAGAGAGGCTAGGAGGTGAGTGGGGGGGCCTGGACAGCGTCCGTTCCCCCACATGGAACAGAAGTGCATCACTATGCATACATAGCTCGATGGAGACATCTAGCAGATCATTGAAAACCTCATAGAGGTCGTGTCCTTGGATAAGGATGTGAACACCGAAGGCGATTATAAAAGACTTCGCAACAGCACTAATAAATCACTCAGCGCTGAAAGCAACCGTGTAGGCAGGTTTCAAGCTATCAGCGCAAGTCAGATATGTTCCATAGTTACAGTGAAAGATGACACTTACTGTGCTATTGCCTCCTTTAAACTCCTTACGGATTTGGGGAATGCAACCAAGGGACTGCACGACAACATAAAAATAGTAGAACCGTTGATGAAGCATTGGAGACGCCCAGAGAACAAGTGCAGCATAAACTAAGTGAAATGAGACACTGCAGGACAAGAATGCTTGAAACCAGAACTCACCTCCTTGGGCAGAACAGCCATGTTTTTGTTGTTTCTATCTCTCCCCACAAATAAGTCGCCACACATTACCTCACTATGTACCATGACAAATATGATCTTGTGTTCGAAAATGTTGACACCAATTTCTGTTGCCAATTGCTCAGCTTCTGACTCCCAACGACAAAGTTTGGCAGTTGTGCCAAAGTCAAAGAAAATCTCATAGTAGCACAGGGTAGATTCATTGTGATACTCCTCGAGCGCAGTGTTGAGCATGCGTGGGAGGGATCTGCGAGCATTCATGCCTGTGCAAATAAAATGTAGGATCAGTATTGGCCCTCTGCACACTTGGGCTTTCAAGGCTCGTTCGCAGACTCCTCTGATAAACGTTGGCATGTTGCATGTGGGAATCACTTTTCCTTGCTCTGTTCATGTAAACGCCTCGAGGCATGTTAGCTCTGGCCAGAATTGAGGGAAGGAAACCTACAAAATACAGCATTGGTTTGGTTTGTGCAGCACGCTCTTCCTTCTCGTGGCAAGCTGGACACGTAAATGATATTTCCAGTGACCCAAGTACATCTTTGAGTTCCTGTGGAATCATTATGCAAGCGTTGCATACAACACAGGGACAGACACGATTGGAACACACAATTGTCTTCCCACCATCATGGCAAAGGTAGCAGAACTTTGAGTTGCTGTTAGAGGCCTGAACCAAAAATAAAACAATCATAACCGTGCAGACATACTCGATTTTGCTGCTCTAAATGTGTGGTTTCTTGAAGGATCGGAGAAGATGGAAGTGACGAGAGAGGACTGAGAGGAGAGGATGTGGTGCTTCCGGACGAAGATGTACGAGGCCTCTTGCGACCAGCAAGTTGAGCAGGCTTAGTGACACCTGATGCGCACTTCAAATCAGTTTGCTTTGTGTGAGCCATATGTCTACTAATCTACTATAAAAGCAATGCACACCTTTAACGATCCATGCGGTCATGGGACCGTGGCAATTCAGTTGAGTCGATTCTGAGATTCAAGTATTTTGAACTCAAACTCTGGCTCGCACCATCTGTGCTAATGCTGGTCGCTTTGGCCCATGTATTGGTCATGTTGGTGTGCCCTTGCTGCCCATGCCAACGTTGGTCTCTTTGCCCTGTGTATCAGACGCCCATACTGACACTGGTCCCTTTCGCCCAAGTATTGGTCATGTTGGTGAACTCCTGTTGCCCGTGCTGACGTTGGTCTCTTTCACCTATGTATCGGTCACGTTGGTGTACTCCTGTCACCTGTGCTGAAGCTGGTCTCTTTCGCATACATATTGGTCATGTTGGTGTACTCCTGTCTCCCATGCTGACGTCAGTCTCTTTCGCCCACATATTGTGATGGGTGTTGGGGTTGTCCCTGCTACCAAGTCCATGAAGCAGAATGGTATTATGTCAGAGCGGTGGGGGCATCAATGTCATGGGGTGCCTTTGTGCGCTTGGTGTGTACTGCCCCCTTTATCCAATTCAGACATTGTTTTGTTTAGAGGACTTCAAACCGTATCCTGGAGCCGACATAAAAGAGAGTAGAAGAGTCGAGTATTGGAGTGCACAACGGAACTTTCACAGGAAGAACTATTTGACCCGCATCAGACGTATCGATGCAAATACCAGCCGTTCTACTCAATTGTCAGTGTGCTGTCCATCTCATCATCTCTGTTGCTCGTGCAGCAAGGTATTATCGGTCACCATAGTGAGATCTGGTATGTCCAAGCTGCACATCAATTGTCTCAGAACAGCAGTTGTTCTCAGTCCAGTTTTCCTCAGAATGGATTAAAAAGTTTATGGACTGCTTGATGCATGTAAGAAGCAATGCGAGGAAAGTATCATGCAGTTGTCTGGCTTTGTGTTGCACCTCACATCGTTGTAATTTATTACCATTATCGAGACTGCTACCCACTGCATGCCACTCTGGAAGTGACAATGCAATCCACTGCGCTTTTGACCATATCGTAGATGATAAACAAGTCATTCTCACTTTTGCGACCAGCTATGATAGAAAGAAGGACATTCCTGCAATCTAGTGAGTTGCCTCGATGTCTTGTCCCTGTTGGGCTGATGGTACTCCAAGTCCATGAATTCACTCCAAATATTACCGAGCTCTCCCCATTCAGCCCTGGATGGGTGTTACATTTGCTTCCAGAATACTCTTTCCTGTGTGGGGAACAGGATGCTGATTGTGCTGTGAGTGTTCACTCCCTGTTCTTTCGATCGCAGTGGTGTGCAACCTACGGTAGGTTTTCTTCCTACTTCTTTACCTGAATGCCAAAGCAGATCTCCCATTTACTGAGAAAATCGGTATACTTCATTGGTTTTGACCCTGGACTCGCATTCACATAATATCCAGCTTTGAAACACTGCAGAGGTGGCATGTTCTCCTATGCCCACGATTCGAGTGTCGATTAGAAAGCAGTATACCTGCGGTGAAGCTCAGCATGCTGTTCAGCATCACTCAATTTCACATGTACATGGCCCCCATTGAAAGAATGCATACCGACCTAACAACATAGCATTTAGCACTCCAAAGCTCAAAGGTGACACTCTGCATTCGTACCTTCTGCACTTCTGCTCATGTCTTGCAGGTTCTGGCTGACAGGTTACAATACTTCACACCCAACCGACTCGTCCACTTGTGATATGCACGTCAACATTTCTTTAGTTTGACCTCGCTCGATCCACTCACCTGATATATCAGTTGCAAATGTGAAGAGGACAATGGCCTGCTCACTGACAACAGCAGGTCTGCCATGTTTATGCACATTTCAGCATGCTTGGATCACCCCTAGCTGCATGACTGCAAGCTTTCTGCAAGAACCAGTGGGCATTAGCCCACATCCAGCATGCTCTCCAACGATGGCATCCATTCACAGACATACAACAGTGATGTCGAATCCACTGTCACCGCAAAGGCCAGCCAGCATTTGGAATTCCCAAGTTTGTGCCATTCGTCATGTCAGCGCTGACATCCCTGATCGACTCAGAAGTACCCCAGCTGTTGATACAAGAACTCTCCCCCCCATTGACAATGCTGCCAACCCTGCTTTGCTCCTTCCCCTTCGTAAGGAGAGTCATCAAAGGGACACCTGGTCTACTCTATCATATCAATTCGCTACTGACAGACAGACCAGTTCAGATCTACACTGTCAGTGCACACCTGTTTTTGTTCTGGTCTCGACATACTCGATATGACATCCCAGGCATTTACGATCTGTTTTGCTTTGGGTAAGGAGACTCTCGCCACATAATTTATCAAACACTGATCAGATAGAGTAAGCCATGTTCTGCAGTTCAGGCAGTAATCCACCCTTTCCACACCAGAAAATTCCTCACTAGCCTCACCACCCATTGCACACTTGGTGTATCGATGTTCAGTCTTTCGGGATGCATCGTGTTAGGCTGTCGCAACAGAGATTTCGACAAGAAAGTGGAGAAGATGGGTCACATGGAGCCGTCAGCTGCAGGATCTGACTTCGATGACAAGGAGTGCTACAGCCGAAGTCACGGCTGCGGCCTGGGTAAGTCAACGATCAACGTTGCAGGTAATGAATAAACTTGGTAAGGCTTTGCTTTCATGCAGTTGTTATCAATGAATCTGTATCTTGCAACTTCTCCATTTTATGGTTCACATTTTACCTTCTTTTCTTCAGTTCAGGGCTCATCTCTTTGCCAGATGCAAGCAATGACGATTTGCCTCCAACGTTGGTTGTTGCTTCCCACTTTGCCTTCCATTCCACAGACATGGCTAGGATACCATCTTATGAGGGTTACCAGCACGATAACGTTGATTGTCATAGAACTTCATCCATAGGCGAAGCTACATTGGATGTGAACATGTTTATGTCCCTTTTATGCTTCCCTTACTTATCCATTCCAAGACTGGAAACGTACACTACGAGCAGATGAGAGATGGGCATACCACAAGCTCCCCATGCATGTTTTAGTGATAGTTCTCCAACTTGGGGCCCATTAACCATCAGAATTGGCAATGCAAATTAACCATCCGATGATCACTCCCAAGTTCTTCGACAGTAGGTGAGCAACATTCCCCTGGCCACAGTGACCATCAATGAATATGGTAAAGGATACCATATATCTGTGTGTGAGCAGGAGATCGCTGCCAGACGGATGCGCCCAGGACCAGAATGGACTGGGGAATGCTGATTCTGACAGAAGAAGAGGAAGAAAAAGGAACCATTCCAAAGGGTGGAAGACACAAAATACCCATAGCCAGTGCCCCGGGTGACACCCTCTACCTTTTAATCGTTGACTGGGTAGGCGTTTCATTGTGACATGGCGATTTTGGATGACACACATAATCAGGATTTGGCTCGACACAACACGCTGTGTTATTTGACGAGGGCCTCCAACACCCACGGCCCATCGAGCTAAAAGTCAGTGTGCATGCTATGGGGCCTGGGTCGATCCTTGGCACTCCAGCTTATACAGGCTCAGGACGAGGCGATTCAAGAACTCCTATGATTCAATCTTGCACATCTCACACACCCGAACTCAGAGTATGATGCATAGTGTCAGCTGACCGACAGTAAAAGTGAATCAGTCGCCAGAATATTTTGAGTGCTGAAGAAACCGAGTTATTCAGTCATTTGGTGGGTGCTCGTGGTCTATGATGAGCCTCATCTGTACATACTCAATGGCCCCCAAGGAAGAATAGATTGCTCAACGACGGCCTTGCCAACTGGTAAGATTCAAAATCCCTTCGAAGTGGGGGCACTACCATCAATTCTAGACGACAAAACCATATGTATAGTCCAGATACCCACTTTTCGCATCTCACATCCAGCATCTGACCATGAGTCTGGTTACACCATTTATGTAAGGATGCCCTAGACTACTACACTTAAGCAAGTGTGGAGTTCATTAATGATTGAACTCCAGTATTATTTGTAGGTATATTACATAAACAAGGGCGCCCATATATAAATGGGCACCCATTACATAAGTAGAAGCACTTATTTTTTACCATACTTTACACACTCAAATATAACACTGGTCATGTTTATATTCGAGTGACTAAGTATACAAGTGAACAAGAAGCAAGAAACTTTACATTTTTTAAACACCCGAACATGTTATGGGCCCCAAGTCTAACAAGAATACTGCGCTGCAGAAGAAAATTTCTCATGGTGCATCAAAACCTCTCAAACCTGATAAAATTCGAGAGGATGGCGATGGTGACGATCTGCCACCGTCAGGGAGTCAAGACAACTACTCTCAAGCACGATTGTCCGAGACAATCGTGTGAGAAACTACCAATGACGCTGATCGTGCCATAATCTTAGACGAAGGGCCAAGTGTGCTAACCAACTTGACCACCGAAACTGCTCTCGTAGTTTCTACGAGAGCAGAGGGGTCAGGAAAAGGAAAAGAAAAATCCGACAATAAACGAAAACCACCTACATTCCCCGAATTTATCCAGGAACTGAAAGACATAGTGGCTGAATGCACCACTCAATGGGAAAACTTCAGTGACCAGGACAAACGCGGCCACCAAGTACGTACCTTTAAAAAACTATACAATCTAGTGGACATGCCCAACATCGAGAGTGCACATGATGGAACCAGTGAAGAAGGACGAAGCCCAGCATGTGACGCAAGAAGGGAAGTCCACTATGACGAAATGTCTGTGAGGAATGAATGCAGGCAGGAAAACACTCTACAAGGAGATAACACTTGTAGAGTGGGAACAGACAGAATCACCTGATACCCAGCGATGTACAACCTAACAGACTGGCCAGACCGGGAAATCCTGCCTCACATGGAGAGAGACTTTAAGGAAGAAGAGACATTCGGCTGGAGGGCAGGCACTGGACACCCAGGCAGTGACCCTGATGATGACCCAGATGACAATCCGGATGACGATTATCATCGCAGAAATAACCATGACAATCACGATGACGATTGCAGGAGAAGACAACCTCCAGCTCCAGCCCCCCCTTGTCACAACCGTAGGGACGACGATGAGGAGGAACGTTGCGATCATCACACCCATGAACGATCACTAGGAATACACTCCCACTGAGGGTTGACCCCTGGTATGAGTGGATACACGGAATCCCTACTAGAAAAATACCGTCAGAGGATATATGAAGCGGTAGGCCGAAATACAGCTCCCATGGGTCCCGAGGTCAAAGCCATAAAAATCGCCCAACCTAAGTACTACAAAGGTCAAGATGACATTGATGCCTTCGATGAATGGGTCAACCAGATACTACGCTGGTTGAAGATCTATAAAGTGACAGGACCAGCCCACGATGCAGATCGCATAACATATGCTGGAACCTGCCTGGAAGGAATGGCGGCACAATGGTTTGACCAAGAAGTAGATGGTCCAGATTGCTCGATCCGTGACTGGACGTTCGAGGAATTCATATGCTGCATGTTCACTTGATTCATCCACGAGGCTTCAGCTCAAAACGCCGCTGAACGATATGATAACACCAAGTACTCTGCCGCGAAGGGAGTACTTGCATTCTACAATGACCTAAAGCACCAAGCATCCAGGATGGTCCAACCCCCTGACAAATACTCCATGAAGAGGAAATTTGTCAATGGACTCCCCCTACCAATCGCAGAGGGAGTCCTCAAATCGAGAGGAGTATCAGCAGAACATACACCAATGGACCAGATCCTAGTTGAAGTGCAAAAGATGGAAAGCGCCCTCAAACTGATCAGCAACCACACACGAGCCCAACAAACAAAACAGATTGGGCTTCGTCCTGCCAATCCTGACAACAGGATTGGCAATAGGCAATACTCCGATGGAGTATACAGGTACACCCAGAAAGGGAACGTACTGTACAGGAAGGTGATGGACAATGCACGCTCCCAGAGAGAGGAATTGGCCAGACCGCAGGGCCAACGTGTGACTGGAGCCAGTCACGAGAAAAAGAACGGACCAGTAGGCCAGAGTCAGAAAAAAGACCCTGGCCCGCCACGCCAAAATATCAAATGCTACCGCTGTGGAAAAGAAGGGCACTACACCAACGAGTGCAACCAGAAGAACGTCCCTTCGAAGGACAATAAGACTGGCAAGGCCAGGCTATTTGCTGCCGAGGTGATCGAGGACAATGGTGCTGACAAGACTCCAGAACCTCAAGAAACCACAGTGGCTTCTTATAATGAAGGAGACCAGGAAGTGCTCCTAGAAGAAGAACCAGATGCCAACGATGACATCATCGACATCTACGGCGATTACTATGACAGTGACGAGGATGGGGAGCCTGTTGCATATCTCAAGTCGATGGACACCCACAGCGACACCGAGGGCCAGCAAATTTACTATGCCTGAATGGACATCGAGGAATCTACTGTGGAAGGTGACCCGACTGAAGAGGCCGAGCCAGACGACGAGGAGACGTTGCCTGGTGAGAACAAAGTCGAGGAAGTCATGGCCAATCCATGGGGAATAGTGAACACGGTGGAGAACGAGGCCATGCTGCCTAGCATGGACGACCACACATGGCATTACTCAGAGAGATTTGGCCTGACTCATATAGACAACTGCCAGACATGCCAAATCCACAGAGCTCATATCATAGAGGATGAGCTCACAGAGGTACCATCCCTGATAGCAGCCTGAGCAGTACCACAACAACTGAGACAAAGGGCATACGATGAGGGTTGGGATGCATGAGAAGAAGTGGCAGGTGAAACCCTAGCCCCCCACGTAGGGTATGTCTTGGCAGAAATGAACGCTGCCAAGAACATAATAGACCTCGCCCTTGAACATGTGGAGGGCACGATGGACGGAAGATGGCCGACAATCAGCGTTGATGGAGTACATCAGACCCTGCTCAGTCTGGGGTGCCTGGCAGTGAGAACGCGTCAGGCAATACGTCCTAGGGAGGATGACACCTCGACAAGTGCACTACCCTCGTCGAGGCAGATGAGGATGGCAAGAGCAGATGTCAACAGGACGGGAGAACTCATCCAGGGGATCTGGGGAGCGATGACCCGGAACAAATGGCGAATGCAGCAGGCACTGCAGGAGAACAATCAACTTCGAGGAGACCTGCGAAGGTTGGCCGACAGGCTCTCACGTGCCTGTGAGAGCCTTGGGGGGGAACCATGCTTGTACGTTGAAGTAGAGGCCCTGGCCATCCCAGACTGAATGACCATCAGTGGGCAATCATGTCCTAGCTCAAACAAAACCCCATGACTAATGGCACTTTGTCCAATGGAAGAGACTAATCGTGCATTCCGGTATGGAATGCGCACCAACAATACCATCACCCCTAGACCAACAATCTCACCACAAGCACATGCTTGTGTAGTAGTAAAAGCCCAGGTCAACGACTGTGAAGCGTTGACCATGATAGACACAGGGAGCATGACCAACTTCATGAGCCCTGCATTCGCTACTGTCGCCAAGTTACCTACATTTACCCTGGCCTCCCAGCTAACCTTACAGCTGGGATGTGTTGGAAGTCGTTCCAAGATTACACATGGCTCCCAGATGAAGTTGCATCTGGGAGCCTTCACGTGTGACGCCTACTTCGACATCGCAAACATCGACCGATATGACTGCATACTTGGGACTCCCTTCCTCCGATCACACGGTGTGCGATTAAAATTTGACATGAATACGATAGAGATTGGGGGAATATCTGTGCCAGCATACACAGAACTGGACCTGTCCAGTTCTGTGGAAAATCGAACATGAGAAAAGGGACGACACAAGGATGCGTCGTCCTCAACTCCAATGAATACATGACTAGCGGGTGGGGCCACACTGACGAGGAAACCTCCCAGCCCCATGACACCTCAACGAAGTGTTGAGATACCAACATCAGTAACCGAAGGTGGAGGGCAAGTCACGCTTGCACAAATGAAAACCCAAAAATACTCAGACGAGGATATTCCTTGTCTGAGGGAAGAGCTGTATAAGAAATATGAGCATCGTATGAAGGGAGTGGTGCCAAAGATGCCACCACTCCGAGAAGTAAACCATCGCATACCCTTGATCGATGAGGGTATGCGTTACACCTACCATTTGCCACGTTGCCCGGACTCGCTGAAACCTCAGCTGGCAGAGAAGATCCAGCTATATACCAGAGCTGGATGGTGGGAGAGAGCAAGTGTGTCGCAAGCAGCACCAATGCTCTGTATCCCAAAGAAAAATGGGAAGCTTAGAACGGTCGTTGACTGTCGAAAGCGCAACGACAATACGGTCAAGGATGTAACCCCATTCCCTGACCAAGACCAGATTCGAATGGACGTCGCACGAGCGAAGTATCGCTCGAAGATCGACTTGTCGAACGCATATGAGCAAGTCAGAATAGACCCCAGCGACATACCAAAAACAGCCTTCTCGACCATATTCGGCATGTTCCTGAGTCACGTTATGCAGCAGGGAGACTGCAATGCACCAGCCACCTTTCAGCAGCTGATAACAGTGACGTTGCAGGAATATATAGCTAGGATAGTACACGCGTACTTAGACAATGCATTCATGTACAGCGATACAATAGAGGACCACATGGAACATGTGTCCCTCGTGCTCGACGCACTCGTAAAAGCCGATTTTTATCTCAAAAGGGATAAAGTCGACCTATTTGCCGAGAAGCTTGATTGCCTTGGCCACATCATTGATGACAGAGGAGTCCATGTGGATGAGGACAAGATGGCCCATATCCGCAACTGGAGGAAGCCCACGAACCTGAACGAAATACAACGGTTCGTGGGCCTGGTCAAATACCTCGTGGCATTCATGCCAGACATGTCTGCATACATGACACCTCTGATGGGAATCCAGAGGAACGGCCACACCTTCCTCTGGCACAAAATTCACAACAGATGCTTCCAGGCAATAAAGGACCTCGCCTGTAAGTACCCAATATTACGACCAATAGACCCAAGGTCAGACAAGGCAATCTGGCTCGTCTGCGATGCATCCCTATACGGTATAGGAGCACTATATGGCCAGGGACCGACCTGGCAGGGGTGCTGACCAGCGGGATTCATGTCGAAAAAGCTCACAGATGCACAACACAACTATAGGACATTCGAGAGGGAAACCCTCGCCATACTCGAGGCATTACTGAAGTGGGAGGACAAGCTTTTGGGGTTTCACTTCAAGATTATCACGGACCATGAGGCACTTCAGTTCCTCCGCATGCAACAATGTCTATCCAGCTGTCAGATGTGCTGGATGGACTATCTATTGTGCTTTGACACTGAGATCATATACGTCAAAGGATCAGAGAACAAGGTGGCCGACTGTCTATCTCGGTACTATGAGACAGACAGGGGAGATGAGGCACAAAAGGAAACTGTCGAATGGGCAACAGCCGACATTCGACTCGACCCAGAAGGAGATGATCTTCCAATCGACAGGTTAAGAGAATTGCATCTCACAGCGATGTGAGACGAGACGCCAAAAATTAGGGAACCAACGGAGGAGCGTCGTGCAGAAGCTGACATGCTAAAGCAACACACAGAGCAGAGAAGGGAAGAACTCACTTGTGTACCCATGAGTGAGGATCCCACCCTTCTCGACTCTGCAGGGGATCTGCAGACACTTGTCACCCACTTCCAGGGGGAGCGTGGCTTCCTCAATTGCGTCAGACAAGGGTACCCGACAGACCCTATCCTGGCAAAGGTACTACTACACCCAGATCACCACAATGGATTCAACATAAACGATGGACTGATCCACTTGAAAGTCATGGCAGGAGACAGAGCACTCTGTCTCCCTCAGGTGGACTGGAAGAACAACCGACTGATGGCACAAGTGATCGAGCATGCACACAAGACGCTCGGTCACTTTGGAACACTGCGCACAGGAGACTATATCCGTAGGTGCTTCTGGTGGCCTGGGATGAGCAAGGACATCGACCGATTCTGCAGATCATGCCCAGTGTGCCAGACCACCAAGACCGACAACACATGCCTGGCAGGTCTACTTCACTCCCTGCCAGTGCCCAAGAGACCTTGGAACTCCATCGCGATGGACTTCGTTGGCCCCTTCCCCGAAAGCAACAGCACCGACTACCTATGGGTCGTCCTGTGCCGACTGACGTCTCTAGTTCACCTCTTACCGGTCAACACCACCATACGAGCATCTGAACTTGCATGGTTTTTCGTTTGGGAGATTGTGAGGCTACATGGTCTCCCTGATACGATCGTGTCCGATCACGACACTAAGTTCACCTCACAGTTCTGGCATGAGGTGCACCGACTCCTGGGCATGAAGCTACTAACATCCACGGCCTTCCATCCTCAGACAGACGGAGCTTCAGAACGGGCGATATGGAACATATTGCAGATACTACGGGGCCTAGTCTCCCCAGATCAACGAGACTGGGCTGAGAAACTACCAATGGTCGAGTTCGCTATCAACTCGAGCATTAGCAGCTCGACAGGATTCACACTGTTCGAGCTGACATATGGATACCTGCCCCGCTCACTGCCTAATGTCGAGGAGCAGTCGGCTACGACTGCTCCTGGGGTAACATCCTTCGTTCATTGAGCGAAGGAAAACCTAGCGATGGCTCACGATGCTATCATCAAGGCTTGCGTGGTGCAGACACACCATGCTAATAAACGAAGGAGGGAAGGAGGAGAATATGATGAGGGCGATCTAGTATACTTGTCAACAAAGAATCTCACCTTACCCAAAGGATGTGCTCGCAAACTGCTCCCCAAGTACATCGGCCCCATGAAGATCATTTGAGCAAACCAGCCCACAGACACATACACTCTGGAACTGCCTAAGCAGCTCCAGGAACGACGAATCCACCCCACCTTCCACACCAACCTCCTGCGTCGTCATGAACCCAATGACGATGCAATGTTCCCCAAATGTGACACCCATGTCTTCTACAATGTGGGCATACCAGATGATGTGGAATGGCTGGTCGACGAAATAAACGCCCACCAATGGGTGGGCCGTCAGCTGGAATTCTTGGTCAAGTGGAGTCTGGGTGACTCCACTTGGGAACCTTACCAACACTGTAAGGACCTCGAGGCCCTAGACAGGTACCTCAAGCTACAAAATGTTAAGGACCCCCGCTGACTGCCTAAAAGCAGTCGGCGTACAATGGAAGCTAATGTGTTGTAGAGAGACCTCGCAGTTCACACAAGTCCTACGCACGTGACCTGCCCATGCCACCCCCCCCCCCCACACTTCCCTTTCTGGACTTGCCGCCAGCTCTACATTTAAGCTTTGAGAATACGTACCACTCATCACCAGGATTACGCAATCATTCCCTTTACGAAAATTTTCACATCACCTCTCTCTTCCTTCCTTACCACACCTCCCCTTAACCTTCATCGTTATGTCCCACTGCTTCCCCACATCCAAAACCCCAGCAGTGCCCTCTCATGAGGATGCTGCTGCCTCCTCCGACGTGCCCATGTCTCCTGATGACTGGGCACGTCATCATGAGTCCAAACGACGTGTGCAGGACGACTCCCCCCCTCGTCGTGTGCCCTCGTACTCTCGGTCCCTGCCTCACCCCTGTTCACGCTCACACAACAACAAACGTCATCGTGAGTGTTCAGCCTCCCCCCCACGTCGACACTGGCATGCCAGTGAGTTCAGCGTGGTCGTGCACAACGACTGTGGCCAGCCCAACGGTTGCAGTGTGTGCTCTGCATACGCAGTGCACATGGCGCATGATCTGGTCCTTGGGTCCCCCGACCTCGTACATGCACGCATGGACTGTGTGCGTGTACTGTCACATCTCCTTCACCTTGACGACACGTCAGCCGCCCACAAGGAGGTCGACCGTCTTCGAGCCGACCGTGACTACTGGCATGCCCGGGCTCACCACTACCAAGATGAGTGTGAGTGACTCAACGACGATCGTGAGCTCGAACGTGCCCACCTTGTGTCCCTTGCCGACTGTCCCTGCCATGACTACCCCCCTCAACCAGTGGGAGCCGGCCCCTCTTCCTCGAGCCTGGCAGCCCGCCTATCAGGGGGAGGGGACAGGGGACCCCCTATGCAGCCACCTCGCTCTCCACCTCGTGCCCCCATTCTCACCTCTGACCCCGCATCTCATGTGGAACACCATGAGACACCAACCAGCACTCCCGACGAGTCTGGTCAGACCCGGCCTTGCCAAAAACGACCCCTCCTGACCGACCTCCTCAAGGAGGCCACCACCATGTTCCCCGTCGATCATAGGGAGCGCCCCCACCAGGCCTTCATTCTGCTGAGCGGCAGGAGGTTCCTGCACATCTGGGCTCAGCAGAGCCTGTACCAGTTCGAAGCCCCCCAGCATTATGATGTTGAGAGGGCGATAGCTGCAGGATATGCTCCAGCCCTCTTTGGAGCCATCCCCCCAGGCGCAGTGTGCCTACTGAACACACCCCGTGAGATAGATGACATCTATGCTTGTGCAGCAAGGGAGAGCGACAAGGACAATGCACCATATGCCAGGACAGCCCAATGTCTCGTCGCCTGGATCAATCAGTATCTGGCCGATGTCGACGAGCATATGGGAAGCAAACTGGCCAAGAACCCAGTTGCGGCCTACGTGCTCTCGCAGTGGCACCCCCCGGCATGGTTAGCTGCCAAGAGTAAGGTCAAACGGGACAACTACAAACTGTTGGTCACCGGACTCGCCCCACAACAACCTCCAGGCCTGCCATCCCTCGTGAGCCGGTACCCATTCCACAGGTAGAGAGACCCCCACCAGTGGAAGCCCCCCTCCCAGTCGTGATCCCAGCACCCCAGGCCCCGACTGTCACCAGCCCGACGGTCCCACCCATCATCGACCGCTGGGACCCAAAGAAAAGGTCCCACCAGGATAGGATCCCCAGGAATGCACCTGCCTGGGGTGAACCCTTACAATGGTGGAGGGTGGAAGTTGAGAAGTATCGGGACACAGAAGAGATGTCGAACTTCCCAGGGGTGGCGGGTCCCATCGAAGAGTATGCTGAGGATAAGGAAGTGACTCTGATTCGAAGAATCAGAGGCTTTGTCCTGGAAGGGTATTTCACACCCCGGTTCCGATATGATTCCAATCAGCATGGGTGGCGCCACAACTTTGCTCGCCTGTTCGCTGTTGCTGGCCAGTACCGAGCCATCACTGCAAGCATTTCACAATGTTTCTTCAGAAAACATGCTGAAAAAAGGGAAGGAAGAGATACTCTTTTATTTTAGATGCTTAGAAAGAAAAAATGCAGAAATAATGTTTTATTTTCTTCCAGAAAAACTGAATTGATGCTAATGCCAATTAGGTTAGAAGCTAATGGGTATTACCATCAATCTGTATTTCTGCACAGAAAAGATAAAGTTATATTTGCATTTTTTGTGACAAATTATTTGAAATAAAAGAGTATCTCTTTCCTCCATTTTTTCAGCATGTTTTCTGAAGAAAAATTAGGAAATGCTTGCAGTGCATAGTGGAAAATGAGGGACTGTCCATCATCCTGGGTGCCCAAAGCAATTGGGACCTTCGTAAAGATGTCGCCCCATCCCCTGCTGACATAGCCTGTTTCCTTGCCAGGAATGGGCTGAGTTTCCAGGAAGCTGACGATCTGTACTCCTGGAGTGTCTGCTTTCTGCAAGATGAGAGCGACATGCTCCATGAAAAGGGGCATCAGGTCCATGATGGTCTGATGCAAGGCGACTACAAGCGGGGTGGTGACATGGATCGCCTGGCCGAGCAGCGACCTCTTGAATATTATCTGGATTGTGCTCAGGAACTAGGGCTCCTGGACTTCCGTGCCATTGAACCTGTCCCCGCTACCCCACACTCGCTGAGTGGTGTTGAGGTAGTGGGAGGAGTGATGGCTGCCTCTGAGTTCGATGACTGGGAATCTGATGTCCCGAGCATGGGTACCACCAGGAGGCAAGGCATGGATGTCGATGACGAAGGTCCTGCCCCCATGTAGGGGGCCCGGTATTATATAAAACCCTGTCTCAACCACATACTTCCGCATATCGTTGCAGACTGGCTAATCTCTGGCCAGTCATCTCACTGTAGCTCTCTGATGTCTCACACTTGTGCACTGTACATGTGTGATCATAGAATAGAAATATCAGTATATTTGTGATTGTGTTTAGTTTGGAAGAATCTGTCTGGGATTCTTCAGGGGGAGGGTGTAAGGATGCCCTAGACTACTACACTTAAGCAAGTGTGGAGTTCATTAATGATTGAACTCCAGTATTATTTGTAGGTATATTATGTAAACAAGGGCGCCCGTATATAAATGGGCACCCATTACATAAGTAGAAGCACTTCTTTTTTACCATACTTTACACACTCAAATATAACACCGGTCGTGTTTATATTCAAGTGACTAAGTATACAAGTGAACAAGAAGCAAGAAACTTTACAGTTTACATGTTACTCTGGCTTGGCGCCAATGACAATAGTTCTCTCACGAACACAAAGGCATCGACTTCATCATCCTGCATCCATGTATTTGCTCTTCATATTTCACATTCCTGTCCTGACTGTGATTCTAATTAGGGTCTCATCACATGTTATCACTTGTCATCAGCATGCCGTGGCAGGACCCGGTCAGGTGCCAATGTCATGCTATAGCTCACACGTTGCATGACCATCTATGTAAAGGCGTCGACTTTTGGCACAGTCATTCCATATCCATGTGCTGATTACAAGCAAGACTTCGTGATATTCCTTTTCTAGCCTCATCTCGATGTCTGCATCTTTTCGAAGTTAGCTTGGCTCACCAATTCCACAGCATCGTTTCGATCTGTGCTGCATGTGGTGACAAATAGTTGCAGTGAAATATACACAGTAAAGTCATGCATCCCCGGATGCCAGCTGGTCTAGGTTAGGGATTCGCACGTTTTTCACTGGCACACTGGACGTTTAGTTTGGTCGTGTTCGCAATCCATTTCGCCCTTGGGGTACTGTGATACCTATGCAAGCCACAGGTGGGTGCATCGTCAATTAACTGTTCCCAACAGTTATGACTGATGTTATTTAGATGCTTGCTCGAAACACCGACACTGGGGTGTGCCACTTGGTAATAGATGTCATTGTAAACTCCAATGGCATGCTA
Organism: Pisolithus thermaeus; assembly: GCA_024663475.1. Lineage (NCBI taxonomy): Eukaryota > Fungi > Basidiomycota > Agaricomycetes > Boletales > Pisolithaceae > Pisolithus > Pisolithus thermaeus. The sequence goes on from JANFAF010000077.1 coordinate 133,354, forward strand.
CGCATATGAGTTTCTCCGTCAGGAGAATTGTTTTGTATGTGCTCCCCTGCAGCATGACAAGAATCACTTGGGCTTATCCATGTATTATCTGGACCTTGTCAGCATAGTTCCGTCAACTATGACGGAAATGGTTGAACATTACCCTTTTCTTTCGCAGGTCAACTTCCACAAAACTCATCCCATGTACAGTTATTGGAGACAATTCATGTGTCCAACCATAGTTGCCCATGTCATGGGTCCACTGACCTTCACACAGCATTCTGTTGTGCATATGACCATCACTTCTGCGTTTCCTCATCCTGGCTGGCGAGTTTTCTGGGGCAATAATAGGGCCCATGGACCACTTCTGGTGTTCTGCTGTGCAGATGACTCTTGCATAGTGTGGTAAGACTGCCTTCCTGGATTAGTTCGATGGACAGAAGATACGAACGCCCATAGCTAGGAATGTGCATTCAGGCCTGGTCATCTGGTCCTGCTTGGGCGGATCATAGATCACTTGCATTGCACCATTCACAGCTTTCACCGACCATCGATTATATATCGTGTATGTATGGTATTCCGAAAAAGCATGCATGTATCCATGTCACAAACAACACAAATGCAAAGCCATAATGTTCTGTACTTATCACACAGTCGTAGCCATCTGCACCAAGCCATATTGCGACTAACAGAGCTCACTAGTCACTGCCAGATGAGTCTGCTCCTCCACCGCTGCTACTTGGGGTGCCCTCTGGGAAAGTTTTCAGCGAAAGGTCAACCACAACCCCTTGCAACTGACCTGATAGAAGTGTGTTGAAGATCGCGATCTGTGTCTGGTAAGACGCCAATGACACACATATTGTACCAGCTACGAGGTCATGAAGTTCCTGGAGGAATGAAAGAAAGGTCCGTCGCGATTGACAGCGAATAAGCAATACCCATACCTGGCATCTGGGATGGTCTGGAATCAGAATCCTATCAACCAGCTGATGCACAATGCAGTCCTCCTTTAGGAGCAAGTATCACCACATCAGTCGTGAGGCAGTGGATGCAGACACACTTCATCAATGTCATGGTCAGCGCCAGTTGACGTAGAGACGCCAGTGATGATCATTGGATCATGCAGGTGTGGTGTCTGCAGGACAGCTAGTTGGCCTGCTAAGACATACTGAGATCTCGAATGAATGTTGTATGGTATCCACTTGGAGCAGGAGTTCTTAGCAAGAGAGAAACGATCAGAATGGGGCATTGTCTGAAGTATACGCACTTCGTTACGGGCGCCTGCATACTTATATCATGATCGCATTATAGGAAGCAAGCCTTTGTGCATGGCCAACATTGTTACAGGTAGCACAAAGACAAGTCCCATATTCAAGCTTCAAGGATCACATGATACCTCCTCCATACCCAGCCAACTGGAATTCCGAGTAGTGCAATGCTTCCCACATACAAAGCAAACGATGTGTGATGTTAGGAGATTCATGCCACCAATGAGACATTTGAACTTCACATCTTCACGTCCTGTCACTGCTGTTGACACTGCCCGAGCAGTCAAAAACACACAAAGATGGCCTACATAGCATGAAGATGGAATGTAAGCCTTCTATGCATGATGTTTACATAGGTAATAAATACATCTTGTGCTCCAGACGTCGCCAACATGACATTTTTTGGAATGTGCCCCCCATCCAACTAACACTGCAATTTACTGCATATAATGCCAGGCACCACGTGCAACCAATGCCTGATCGTGTCGATATCATTGGGCACTCCTGGTTCTCCCCATGAGCAAGATCGCATCCTTGGATCCTAACCGGTTGTCACAAAACTTTTGCCTTTTGATTGTCAATGTACTCATTCTTGTCAAAGGACCCTGGTAGCGCTCCGGCCTGATGGCTCAATGAGGTTCCAGGACATCACCTGTGTGCTCCACATAGGGTTTCTTTGTTCACTTCTTTTCTTTGTGTCGCCTTTGGTTTATAAGGTCCTTTGCCCACAAGACCAACCTGCTAGGAATTCGAGCCGACGTACCCTATGTCCCAAGTCGATCTATGACATATCCGCACTCGTATGCAATGTTCCATATGGCAGGATATTCCTGCAAGTGGCCCTGTATACAAACCCTTTCATCCCTATGTGAAGATCATGCCAGACGCCCTGACTCAAGGTATCATTTTCAGTTGTTATACCTATACTTCATTGTTTATGGTATGAAACAGCTGAAAAACGCAGAGGGGTAGCCCGTCGCAAGGTGGAACGACATCTAGGTCCATTGCCAACCCCACCCCCTAGCCTTCCTCGAGCTTCTAGTCATCGCAAGGTTCGTTTTACAGCTTTTGCTTACAATTATTGGCCAGCAGAGGACATTCATCTTTATAGGATGCATTGGACATGGCTGCTAAACCTTCGCTTGCCATCGAGGATACTACCAAAGAAGCACATGCACTTCCATTGCCGACGAAGTGGTTTCTCTCTTCCCCTGCAGGTGCACTGGCAGGGTTTCTCAACAGGATGACGCGCGGTGTACTTGGGGAAAATGTACGTCGTTGATCGCCGTCTTTGACCTTAGACTTACATCTGATTTTGCATACACCAGGTGGCTCCAAACACAGTGTCTACTAATGCATCTCTGTGTGAGCACCACAGAGGGGATAATTCCCAGGTTATCTTCTCCCCTTCTTCTGTCCAATGTTTGCAAGTGTACTGAGTGTCTGCAGGTTACAGGAAGAAAAAGGGGCCGAAAGGAAAGTGAGAAAGACAGCAAAGATGACGATGCAGATGGCAACGACAAAACCAAAGATGTTCATGCATTACACCCCAAGTATTTTTGGGTCAGAAAACGCAGAAAAGAGGTGGACTCCGAATGGCACCAGCTCATCTCTCTGGAAGCCATATCTGGGTACACCGCTGACATGGACTGTGATAGTGACACTGGAGGGAGATGGTGAATATGTTCACAATCAGGTGAGATCTACATCTTCCGGGACTGGAGTCAGTGGTACTGACAAAGCTGTGAATAACATGTAGAATTCCCCAGGAGCTGAGTTGGGGAAGGGGTCCATTCCTGGTACCAAGAACCAAATTGATGTGGAGGGAGAGAGGGCCAATGATGACAGAGAAATCTTTCACAGAATTGTCTCTGGCACAGGTGGAGAAGATGGGATGGGAGTCTCCTTCAACACCAGTATTCTTACTATGGATGTCTGGACTATTGAACAGTTTGACTTTGCTACTGGTGACAGCAATGGAGTTAGACCTGATGATGACGAGGAAAGGGAGGAGGAAGGAGACTTGGGCTCTGCAGACATGCACTTGGAGTTGAACTCAAATTCGTGCAGAGTTGTCTCCAAGGAAGGTGGGGCAGATGGGGAGGAGGCTCCCTCTAACATCAGCATTTGTATCACTGATGACCAGGTCACTGGGCAGTTGGATTTTGCTCTTGGTGACAGCACCAGAGTTGTGCTCGTTGAAGGCGAGGAAAAGAAGAAAGAAGACTCAAGCTCTGATTCTCACTCGGGTATGGACTTGGACTCAGACAGCACTGACAACGAAGATGATGGTATGAGTGATATGGATATGCTTGGAAATATGTTTCAGTTGACAGACGTCGAGGTAAGTTTAGATCTTGCATGGGTCTGATGATATCCTATGCTAAATCTGGACTTTTAGATGTCAATCGTGCCAGAACAGGCTGGGGGGCACCGTCAGGTAGGAGACTGGATGGTTGTAAAGGGGAAAAATAATGTATGTACTGAGTTTGGCGTTTCTGATGTTTCAGGACTTGAATCGTTCTGTAGGCTGTTTGCATGGAACCCCCGGAGTCTGTGCCCACAGGAGATGTTGGTGATGTGATGATGGTTTGCACTGGCCTAAGCCCTCACGTCCATAGCTTAATGTGCCTGTAGGTTCCCACTTTCAGACCGACACACAGTCGAGTCAAAGATGCTCCTGGTGTGAAAGGGAAAGAGAAGGTTTGGTTTCACCTGCAGGTCTTTCAACTCACAGTTGACAAGTCCTCATAGACTCCTGGCCTTGATCCTCTTGCTTTCTCCAAGCCTCTCGAGTGCAATTTCTTTGTCCCCTCTCCATTGGTTCCAGATCAATGACAGTCTCAACCTTCTGGAGGTTCTACTCCTGGCTCTCAGGCAGGGTGTGGCAACACAACCGGTCAGCATCACCAACCAAAAGCAATGGTAGGTTTATTACCCCATGTTTCCATTGCTTTCACTCATGCAACAATAAACTTAGAACAACAGCTCTACGAGGATATGTGAACTGCGAGACCTCCAGGACAGCATCGAGAGTAACATTCGAGTGAACATTTGGCAAGAACTTGGGAAGATTGTCGAGTCTTCTGTCGCCACTGCATTAGAAAAGGCTCTTCTGGATCTGATAAAGCAATCCAGTGATGGCAGCACAGGGACAAGTTCACCACAGATGAGTAAGCTTACCCCTAAGAAGATAAAGAAACTCCCAAACCCCCAAACACCAACTCACAACGAATTCAAGGTATCCAAGCTAGCCACATACGTACCCCAGAATTACTGATAATTTCTGGTTTAGAAATCTGTCTGGGAGCTTGGGAAAGAGCTTTTGTGCCTAGGAAGTCACACAGATCTTCCACAGTCCATTGGTCAAAGGGAGATCAGTGCATGGGATTCCAAACATGGGCCATGTTGCATGGTCAAGGACTTTTGCATAGACCTTGAAGGTCTGCCACGCTCTGAGTGGAACAAGTCCGCTGCACTTGTCTTCGCTGCAGAGTATCTGAAGCGTCACCAAGGTCGCCAGGGGGAAAACTTTACTCTTGAATATGTTTTGCAAGCGTGGTTGACTCACATCCTGGCACTAAGAATGTGGTACAAGGACAAACAGCGGGATGAACTCGATAGGAAGGAACATAAAGCTCGAAATCAGCGGCATCAAAGGAAGTACGAGGTATGCTACCAACTACCTAAGCATCTTTTCTCATATTTAAGGCCATTTAAGCTCTACAGCCATCGTCTGCAGACTGGTTATGAATACAAGGAAATCAAAGATTGTGCGGTCGCCATAGTGGAATCACTTGGTCAAGATGGTATGAGTTCTGATGAATCTGACCATGAAGGTCACCGTGGCGAGGCGACATATCATATCCCGGACAAGGATTGGCGCTCTAAGCAAGTCACTGCTTGGCTATGAATGCTGGATTCCCTCCACCTGCACCTGCAATATAGTGGTAGTTGGCAGGTAACAGCCAGTGCTTGGCCACACTTTAGGACGACTAGTTTGTATGAAAGCAAGGGATCTCCAGTGAAAGGGCTACCTATCGATTTCTACTGTCATAACTGGTATGGGGCTCAGAACGCATTTGTGAAGGAGCAATTGCAAGCGAAAAACCAGTCCGACACTCTCGCAATACCATCCCAGTATGCAAAGTAAGTAGATTCATTTGTTTGTGCATGCTGTCTGACTGGACTCGCTGCCTCGATAGAATGGCAGAGAAGTACAACCTTTCTGACCATCGAGTCATCCTTGGCCGCATGTTTGCTTGATCTGCACCATTGAATAGATGGGGTCTTGCGGTACAGATATTCAAACGTGTATACTCCAGTACCACAATCCCTAAGTACTAGTGTTTGCAAGTCGTCTATGCCTGTCCTACATTGGAATGCTGTACTGAAATGTAAGTCCCATTAAGAATGAATTGTGCGAGAAATGTGTGGGTGTTACAACAACAACGGTCACATAGTGTAGTCGAAGCTGGAATGGCTCCCTTCCTTGTACATTTCAACTCTCGCTGCTATCCTCCTTGAAAATGGCAGGATCATAGACATCACCAAGCAAGTGGACATTCATAGATCTATGGGAGTGACAAATACAGGAAGGATGGACAGCGGCATCGCCCAGCTCTGTCTGCAACCAGCAGAAGGAAATTCAAGTGAGAATGTGAAGGCAGACATGAGATTCTAGGACACTGGAGCTTGGTAGAGTCACAATATGCAATCACCCACTTGACGACTGGTGACATTTCTCACCTGTTTCTTAACCTAGCACAACTTGTCACAGAAGTGAAGGAGCAGTCTTTCAGAGATTTTCAGTGAGTTGCCATTGGGGTGCAGTGGTGGGAGCTCGAAGGTGGGTGGGTGTGGTCAAAGGCAGAGCCACTCCAGTGGCACATGCTGCATCGTCGGCTGTTGGGGGTCATCAGCGTCATCTATCAGGTGTCAGTGGCCAGTCATCGTCATCGCCACCTAGGCTCGCATGTGAGTGGTAGTCGCAGAGGTAGAGGCCATTGAAGAAGCAGTCCCAAGAGAATGCAAAGGGCAGTGAAGTTCAGAGTAACTATACAGCATCAGACAAACCCCCCAAGTCAGAGTTAAGTCGATGTCACCTGACTTGTCGCACTCAGGAAGTTCAATGAAAAGCAGCTACATGGGAGCAATACAGTGGGAATAAATCATAAAATCGTCCGTAGAAATCATGCCTTGATGGACCAAACCACCCGACGCCTCATGCCTGGGTCACTCCGGCTCGTTGCTGCATGTACCATAAATGGAACCTGTGGCAATGAAGGATGCAAGCCGAAAGCTGCATCGATGCGGATCTGATATGGACATAATGGTAAGCCAAGACATGCTAATCAGCACATGCATGCAGATGTGAAATGTGGGGGTGCAAACATGCCTTTATGATGAAATGACAAATGAAGGTGTGACATGCAGACATAAGTATGACATCGGTGGTGAGGACAGGTCCCACACCAGGACGTATCAATGACAAGTGATGACAGGCAATAAGAACCTAGTTAAGAAATCACTGTCAGGACGAAACCTATTGAAGTCAGCAATTGTGAGGCTTTTTTTTCCGGTAGCGAATGACATACTTTGGTGGCCAAAGAACTGCATTATTGACGATCCCTAGCTCGCACTAGCAGCACAGGAATGTCAGCTTCGAGAGGATGTCGTCCAAAATTTGGGAGAAAACCTACCAAAATTGTGATCGAAATTGGTCTCAGACTTCAACATGGGGGAGCAGTGCACAACTGTGGTCACCCTGCAACAGCGACAGGAGTGCTCCCAAGTCTGTTGGCACAGTACAGGCGTTTTGCACCAATTGATGGTAATTGACAAGGTTCATGGATTAGCTTGGATTGGCTGACTACGAAACCGAAACGAGGGGCTATTATGTAAGCTAATTATCTCAAGCCAAGTTACTTCTTTTGTCCATGTGCCATCGACAATTTCAGACGCCTGTCACTGTCCTCAATGAAAGATTGACAGAATCTGGAAAGGTGCGCTGTCCTTCATGAGAATTGGCTGTGCTCGGTGCTTAGTTGGTCATGATCCGTTATGCATAGATTGGGTGAATGGTGCAAACTACAGCCAGACTGCGATGTCCAACTTGGAATTTCGACTGTGGGCTTCCCTCCCTCCCTCTCTCCCTCCTTCAGTTTTTGTTCAGACACAGACTGAACCCAGGTGCTACCCATGTTCAAGCTCGTTTATCATGGCCAATTTGCTTTCCCCACTCCGAGTTCTGAGAAAAGCAATACGCGTCAGCGTCTGGGCAAGTACGTGCATCTTGAGCTGAATTAGCATAGCATGTCATGGTGCTCAACAAATACACAAGGGAAGGGAAGGGAAGGCTGGGCTTGAGTTCGCAAAGAGGTGTGATTCACTCATGCCCGATGTTGTGATATCCTCATAGGTCAACGACGACTGGGAGTGGCTGATATGTGGCTATATTTTTCTGACTGACCTGGCCACTAGTGATGACCCGATTATCAATTCTGCTAGCAGCTGCCCACTCTTCATGTTGACACCCAAGTCTCCTCATCATTCTTATGTGTTCTGCGGATCTGTCGGCTGTGGATGATCTCACTGACTGCTCCATGAGTTTAGCAGATGTAACAAGGGGGTGTTAAGAACATTTCTTCCTGAAGTCGGATTAAGCTGGGCTTCGTAGTTCTGGCATGTCCAGAGTTGAGCTACTGTGCCAGAGCTCGCAAGAACCAGGGTTGGGTGGCACGTGTTCCATGGGGGGTCGAAGCCCAGGCTCGATAGGGGTCCACCACCCAAATCGGCCTCAGCTCGTGCACTGTGCCCTTGGACAGGTCCAGGTAGTGATTCGAGATACTGGATACTCTGGGTTCTAGGTTGATTATCCCGCTGACTCTACCATACAGACCTAACTAAGTATTTATACTACTAGTCCGGAGGGGCACTACCGGAGTTCTGGTAGTCTTGGTAATAACTAAGAGGCTATGTATGAACGTTAGTAAGTGAGTGACTAAGGAAAGTCCGGGAACCTGTCTACCAGTAGTAGACACAGGTCTGACAAATGCGCAGTAATAACTAATTGTACTAAGGAATGTGGTAGTGCTAGACTAAACAGAGAACAAGATTCAGACCAGAGGGTCTGGAGGTGGACACCGGTCCGGAGTTCGCACACACTACTACTGGAAAACAGACAACTACCGGTAGTGTACCTACTAGTAGCACGACCTAAATACATGCATATGACAGGGGGCTTTGTTGGCTTTTGTATGTATCAGGGGCATCATTTGCCTGTTGCATCCCTTCTTCGGGTTGGTGTTGGATTTGCTGAAACTTGCGATTGCGTTCTAGGCCACAGAAAGCAGCAACAGCTCGACTAATGCTTAATGGCAAGTACAACCTCCACTATGCCTGTAGGACCTCGAATGGGGGCGACTTCTATCATCGGACTGTTGGTTCATGCCCTGCTATTTTATCTATCCTTGCAGCTCATCTTTCACATGAAGATTTACATGGGTCGCAACACAGCAACTCCATAGGGAGCCCGCTACTACTAGAATCATATTTTGGGAGGCTATCCAAAAGGGTAATGGTTGTGTTCTGGCATCCAAGTATCTGGCCACTGATGGATTTTTGCAAGATATTGGTTATGGCTGAGTGCGACATGTCCTCTGCCATATGCCTTGCTGTGCTCTGCTGATAGCAGATATGTAAGTCATTATCGGACCACGAATGCAGTTGTCCTAACAACAACACTGACTATAGGATACCAGACTGCTACAAACCTGTTGTTTATATCTGGTGAGTTTCTTTGGAAAGCAAATGGAACAACGCTCATGTTCCCGGCATACTTTTCCCACGTTTTATTGTGTCGCTACTGTAGCTATTCATGTAGGCACCCTGCTCTTAGTGTTAAAACAGACAGAATGTCGAGTGGTGTGGTACTCATGGTGTGGTGTGCCTGTCGTTTCCATGAAGATATCTTGTAATGGGCAAACTAAAGAAGCCCCCTTCCGGATCGTCCTGGACGACCCACAATTGTATTCTTCTCATTGACCATGGTGGGCAGAACTCACCAGTGCCCATGACTATGCACTTGCAATGTTGTGGGTTGCGGATCAAGTACCACCTGGTGCCAATCTCTGTTGAAGTATGTTCCAGGCCAATTGATGCCCAAGGCAATGTATGCATGCCATCGTAAACTTGACAAATCTGCCCAGTATCTCGGAGGTCCTGCATGGGAACTTCAGGATGATGTGGACCGCAACAATGAGCGCAGTATTGTGGAAAGTTCCAGTGATTTGAAGGATGATGAATCAAATGGAAGGGACCAACAACCCATCTTCGACACTGACTTCGATGACCAGTATGATCATGTCACTTCACTGCACCTAAAGGACGAAACTGCCACCTTGGAAAGCGCACTGTACGACCTCATGTACCTCTGTTCTGCAGTCACTCAGAAGATCGTTTCTTTCTCCTATGACTTGAATTTGGTTTTCGAGAGTCAACCTGCAGAACCTGATCACTCTGTTTACCAACTCTACTCTTCTATCCCACCTGGCCCAAACATGGGTCATAGAAAACTCTCCCCAGATGCATCTGAAAATGCGGCCATACTAGCTCATGAGAGTGGGCTGTATGAAGTCTTGGTTAATTTGCAACACTTTGAGCAATTCCCCTCTCTGGAGACGTCTCGACTGCAGTTCTTGGTGATGCTGGAAGATGAGCTGTGCAGGGTTGATGCTATATGGCAGGCTGCTTGGAATGATTTGCTGAGCAGGGGTGTCAATGCAAATTTGGGGCAGATCCAAGATCTGAGGGTCATGCAGAGGGGCAACGATGAACAGAACGAAGATGCCGAGCAGAGTAGGTGCAGTACGCCCAACAAAGGGTCCCATGTTGTCGTCAACACAGGTATGTAACATCCCATTTTTTTCATATGTTTTGCTGAGTGTATCTGGAAGACGTCTATTTCCGAAGTCTTGGTGTATCCAGCCCTGTCGCTATAGCGGGAAGTTTCTTGATTCTTTCCCTGAATCTTCTCTGTGGAATATCCCAAGCGCAAAGTAGGTTTGTCTCAGAAAGCCTGAGCTTTATGCTGTCCCACGTCAACAATGACATACAAGCTCCCAAAGATAGAAGAGCATTGCTGAAATTCCCAAGAGACTATCACACCATCTTGAACCATTTCGATCTTGATCCTCACCTATGACTCTTCGTTTGCTGCCCATCCTGCTATACACTCTATGACGATACTGATTTCCCTGATTTCTGCACCTTCCATGATTTCTCCTCAAGCCATCCATGTTCTGCGAAGTTGAAGCGAGAGCGGATGATATGTGGGGAATTGGTAATCTGCCCAGTGCAGAAGTTTGCATACCAGGAACTGAAAGGGTGGCTAGGAAGGATCCTGTCTTACCCTGACCTGGAGTCAGCGCTGGAAGCTCCATTGTCTAGCCTCTCAGATCCAGACTCTAACGATGGGCAATTCCGTGACATCTTCGATGCCAACTTCATCCAAAATATGAAGGGTAGTGATGGGAAGCCCTTTTTGAGCAAGGATGATAACCTTCGCCTTGTTTTTTCATTGGCTGTTGATGGATTCAATCCTTTTGGTATGAAGGTCGCCAAAGGGACATCCTCTGTGACTGGGATCTATATGGCATGCTTGAACTTTCCTGTGGACATTCGATATAACATGGAGAATATGTATCTCTGTGGCGTCATTCCTGGTCCAAAGAAGCCATCTCTCGAGCAGATCAACAATTTCCTTTGGCCACTTGTAAGTGAACTACTAGAGTTCTGGCAGCCAGGCATTTTCTTCTCATGAACTGCACGCTACAGGCATGGAAGGGTTGTGTTCCTTGCCCTGGTTCCTCTAGTATGTGACATTCTTGGATCATGTCAAGTGGCGGGGTTCCTCAGCCATGCGGCCACATTGTTCTGCTCCTTCTGTTATTTGCCTTCAGATATGATCGAGAATATCAACATGGAGTCTTGGCTGATATGCTCTGGCGAGCAACACTGCACCCATGCAAAAGAGTGGCTTTTAGCAACTTCAAGTGAGCAGCGGGAGCGAATTGCCAGGACTTATGGTGTGTGATTCTCAGAGCTCCTTAGACTGCCGTACTGGGATCCTATCTGGTTCACAGTACTGGATTCTATGCATGCATTCTTCCTTCATGTTATTCAACAGCACGTTTGTTACATATGGGGCCTGAGTCCTATGGCTCCAGCTGGTGATGGCACCAATTCCCCCACCAAAACACCACCCCCGAAGCCATCTACTGTGGAACTTTTGAAAGGCCTCAACATTCTACTTCAGAAATCTACAGGTGATGCATGCATAGAATCTCTTTCCAAAAAATGTCATAGGCCTGTACTGTGGCATTTATGTTGTGCATTTGACCTGAGGAGGGCTGGTACATTGGTGATGTTAACACGAGCACTATTGGACTGGGTAAGCTGTTAAGTTTCATTACGTCTTCATAATTATTAAAAGCACTTCAATAGCTTCAGGAGAGCCATGATAATCAACAAAGGGCAACATCGTTGTTGCAGTCACTTCAGGTGAGTTTATGGTATGGGGTGCAGTTAGGCATTCTCATGCAGGGACTTCATGCAATGATAGGCAGCAGAGGATAATGCAGATGGTGGTTTGCCCACATCAGGAAACGCTGCATGACCACTGCGGACACAAGGTGACACACCAACGGAAGCTGAGCTAGAACATGCATGATCCAGGCTGAGAACTGCCAAGATAAACAAAAATATAGGCAATGGCATGCGGGTTCCAACACTTCGAGCTCTCTGTTGCGAGTTGGGTATATTAACACCTGACCCGAAGGGACATGGAAAGCACCTCACGAAGATGGTGCTGGTTGACCTAATTGGAAAATGGGTAAGCGGTTTCTTCAGTGACTGGGCACATGTAATAGTATCATCTCAGCACATTGAACATGGCCTTATGGATGTGCAAGGAAACCTACTCGAGCAGTCAATTGATTGTGCCAATGTTGACTATCATGAAAAGCCTGTTGTCCTTGGTCGTGCTGTTCTTGAAGAAGTGTGGAGGGATCAGGAATGGCTCGTTCTTCCATCATTCATTTTTCCAGCTCCATCACTGCTTGGCTTCGAAAAGAGAAAGCTGTCAGCTGACCAGTGGCGCTCAGTAGGTATGATCCACCTGGTCATTACATTAGTTTGTATCTGGGGCCACTCGCAGGGGAGGCAGTCGCAAATGCTCAACAACTACATGCATCTCGTCACTGCAGTTTACATTGCTAGCTTGCGGTCTACTTCAGAGGAACTGGCAGGCCACTACATGTACCACTTCAAGAGCTACTTGTCAGGTATTTTGGAGTTGTATAAAGAAGCAAAGGTACAACCTGTTCACCATGCTTGCCTCCATTTCGAGAGGTTGCTGGTTGGACTGGGGCCAGTGCACTCATGGAGGACCTGGGCTTTCGAGCACTTCAACTACATGCTTCAGAGGACGAAGACAAATATGTGCTTTGGTAAGCACCTATCTCAGTGAATTCTGGTGTCCTAAAGTAATCATATTGTGCCCCTTGAATACTTCAGGTGAACTGGAGCTTACATTTTTCAATGATGCATGCAGAGCAGCTAACCTGCAACTGCTGTTAAACAGCCTGCGGCTGCCTGCGGCGATGAAGGACCTTTGCAATCCATTCAACCAGGCATTCAAGTCCAAGAATTGTGGCCCTTGGTTGAATGATGCTCATGCTTCTGGAACTTCTGTGGGAATGAAGACTGTTCTTGCAAATCAGCAAATGGGAGGATGTCTGGCTCATGTACACAAGACTTTTCTACCACTGGCAATGGATAACACACATGTTCAGTCACCAGAAGGTAGGCTAATAGGAACATCAGAAAGCAAGGCTGATGCCATTTATAGTGATCTGTTGGTGTGAAACAATACAGCTGGGAGGTATAACTTTCCAGCCTGCAGAATGGTCACAACGGAACTCGCATGCCATGGTCCAATTCCCTGGGCTGCACGGAGACATTCAGACTGCTGCCCAAATACTCGCATTATTCATTTTGAAGGGCAAGGAGGGCATGGTCTTTGCAGTTATCTCATGCTACATGCTTTTGAATGACACAGATGCAGAACAAGACCCTTACCCCCAGTTTGGCATCCTCGCTGGGTGCTTGTACTATGACAAAGTCGAAGCACCTGAGGTCATTCATGCATCCCAACTCCTCGCACCTTTTGCTAAGACCCCATTCAAGCTTGATTGCATAGTGAAACCTGTCATTCACGTACTCCCCCTCTATAAGGTGAGAAACTGTCATAGGTAGACTGAAGGCACAAACTGATGGTTGGAACCAGGATATATACTCTTATACTGATATTTCACATGATATTGAAGCTGACATCCTTGATTGTACCAAATAGACAGCCATGTAAGGATCAGCTAAGATTCATACACCGGTAGTTTAAACTTAGACTAATGTCCCAAAGATAACACCTTGGGACAGGTGCAGGGTCCACTAGCTGTTGGACCCTAATACTGTACGCATACGTTACGTAATACAAAGCGCTCGTATATAAATGAGTGCTCGTTACATAAGTAGAGAGAACTTCTTTTTTACCATACTTTACGCACTCAAATATAACACCGGTCATGTTTATATTCGAGTGACTAAGTATACAAGTGAACGAGAAGCTAGAAACTTTACATTTTTTAAACACCCGAACGTGTTATGGGCCCCAAGTCTAACAAGAACACCGTGCTGCAGAAGAAATTTCTTGTGGCACATCAAAACCTCTCGAACCTGATAAAATTCGAGAGGACGGCGATGGTGACGATCTGCCACCGTCAGGGAGTCAAGAGAACTACCCTCAAGCATGATCGTCCGAGACGATCGTGCAAGGAACTACCGATGATGCCGATCGTGCCATAATCTTAGACAAAGGGCCGAGTGCGCTAACCGACTTGACCACCGAAACTGCTCTCGTAGAAACTACGAGAGCAGAAGGGTCAGGAAAAGGAAAAGAAAAATCCGACAATAGAAGAAAACCACCCACGTTCCCCGAGTTCATCCAGGAACTGAAAGAAATAGTGGCAGAATGCACCACCCAATGGGAGAACTTTGGTGACCAAGACGAACGTGGTCACCAAGTACGTACCTTCAGAAAATTATATGACTTGGTGGACATGCCCGATATCGAAAGTGCACATGACGGGACTGGCGAAGAAGGCCAGGCCACTGCGCGCGCTGAACGAAGGGAAATCCACTACGAAGACGAGCCTACAAGAGGCAATCGTAAACATGAAGACACTCCACAAGTAGATACACCTCATGGAGTGAGGACAGCCAGATACCAACCTATGAGAGACTGGCCGGATTGTGAGACCCCTCCCCACCTGGAGAAGGGTTTCAAGGAAGAAGGAACCTACATCTGGGGAACCAGCGTGGGACACCCAGATGATGACCCAGATGACGACCCAGATGACGACCCGGATGACGACTATCGCCGCAGAAATAATCGCAACAATCGGGATGATGATCGCAGGAGAAAAGGACCCGACATTATAGCCCCACTTCGTCAGAACCAAAAGGAAGCTGAAGGGGAATGCGATCACTGATATCGCGGACGATCGCAAGGGGTACAATCATACTGAGGGCAGACCCCTGGCATGAGTGGATATACCGAATCGCTCCTAGAAAAATATCGTCAGAGAATATACGAAGCGGTAGGCCGTCACACGGCTCCTGCAGGCCCAGAAGTAAAAGCAATAAAAATTGCACAACCAAAGTACTATAAGGGCCAAGATGACATCGACGCCTTCGATGAATGGGTCAACCAGACTTTGTGCTGGTTGAAGATATACAAAGTGACAGGCCCAGCCCGTGATGCGGATCGCATCACATATGCTGGGACCTGTCTAGAAGGAATGGCCACACAATGGTTTGACCAAGAGGTCGACGGCCCAGATTGCATGATCTGCGACTGGACATTCGAAGACTTTGTATGCGCCATGTTCACTCGATTCATACACGAGGCGTCCATGCAAAATGCCGCCGAGAGATACGACAACACCAAGTACTCCCCTGCTAAGGGAGTACTTGCATTTTATAACGATCTGAAGCGCAGGGCATCCAGGATGGTCCAACCACCGGACGAATACTCCATGAGAAGGAAATTTGTCAATGGACTCCCCCTGCCGATCGCAGAAGGAGTCCTCAAATCGAGAGGTGTATCGGCAGAGCATACACCGATGGACCAGATCCTGATTGAGGTGCAAAAGATGGAGAGTGCGCTGAAGCTCATCAACAATCACACTCGCATCCAACAAGCCAAGCAAACGGGGACTCGCCCTGCCAACCCTGACAACAGGATTGGCAACAAACAGTACACCGACGGCGAATATAAGTATACACAGAAGGGCAACGTCCTCTACAGGAAGGCGCTGGATAACGCACCCTTCCAGAGAGAGGGATCGGCCAGACTGCAGGGACAACGTGTGACTGGAGCCAGTCACGAGAAAAAGAACGGACCAGTAGGCCAGAGTCAGAAAAAAGACCCTGGCCCGCCACGCCAAAATGTCAAATGCTACCGCTGTGGAAAAGAAGGGCACTACGCCAATGAGTGCAACCAGAAGAACATCCCTTTGAAGGACAATAAGACTGGCAAAGCCAGGCTATTCGCTGCTGAGGTGATCGAGGACGATGGTGCCGACGAGACTCCAGAACCTCAAGAAACCACAGCGGCTTCTTATAACGAAGGAGACCAGGAAGTACTCCTAGAAGAAGAACCAGATGCCGACGACGACATCATCAACATCTACGGCGATTACTACGACAGCGACAAGGATGGAGAGCCTGTCGCATATCTCAGGTCGATGGATGCCCACAGTGACACCGAGGGCCAGCAAATTTACTACACCCGAATGGATGTCGAGGAATCTACCGTGGAAGGTGACCCGACTGAAGAGGCCGAGCCAGATGACAAGGAGACATCGCCTGGCGAGAACGAAGCCGAGGAAGTCATGGCCAATCCATGGGGAATAGTGAACACGGTGGAGAACAAGGCCATGCCACCTAGCACAGATGACCACACATGGCATTACTCAGAAAGATTCGGCCTAACTCATATAGACAACTGCCAGACATGCCGAATCCACAGAGCTCATATCATAGAGGATGAGCTCGCAGAGGTACCGTCCCTGATAGCAGCCCAGGCAGTACCGCAACAACTGAGACGAAGGGCATACGACGAGGGTTGGGATGCATGAGAAGAAGCGGCAGGCGAAGCCCTAGCCCCCCACGTAGGGTACGTTTTGGCAGAAATGAACGCTGCTGAGAACATAATAGACCTCGCCCTCGAACATGTGGAGGGCGCGATGGATGGAAGATGGCCGACAATCAGCGTCGATGGAGTACATCAGACCCTGCTCAGTCTGGGGCACCTGGCAGTGAGAACGCATCAGGCAATATGTCCTAGGGAGGATGACGCCTCGACGAGTGCACTACCCTTGTCAAGGCAAATGAGGATGGCAAGAGCAGACGTTGACAGGACAGGGGAACTCATCCAAGGGATCTGGGGAGCGATGACCCGAAACGAACAGCGAATGCAGCAGGCACTGCAGGAAAGTGATCAACTTCAAGGAGACCTGCGAAGGCTGGCCGACAGGCTCTCATGTGCCCATGAGAGCCTTGGAGGGGAACCACGCTTGTACATTGAAGTGGGGACCCTGGCCATCCCAGACTGAATGACCATCAGCGGGCCACCGCACCCTAACTCAAACGAAACCCAACGACTAATGGCACTCCATCCAACGGAAGAGACTAACCGCGCATTCTGATACGGAATGCACACCAACAATACCGTCACTCCCAGACCAACAGTCCCACCACAAGCATGTGCTTGTGTAGTAGTAAAAGCCCAGGTCAACGGCTGCGAAGCGTTGACCATGATAGACACAGGGAGCACGACCAATTTCGTGAGCCCTGCATTCGCAATTGTTGCCAAATTACCTACGTTTACCCTGGCCTCCCAGCTAACCCTACAGCTGGGATGTGTCGGAAGTCGTTCCAAGATCACGCACAGCTCCCAGACGAAGCTGTGTCTGGGAGCCTTCACGTGCGACGCCTACTTCAACGTCGCGAACATCGACCGATATGACTGCATACTCGGGACCCCCTTCCTCCGATCACACAGTGTGCGATTGAAGTTCGATACGAATACGATAGAGGTTGGGGGAATATCCGTGCCGGCACACACAGAACTGGACCTGTCCAGTCCTGTGGAAAATCGAACACGAGAAAAGGGACGACGCAAGGATGCGTCGTCCTCAACTCCAATGAATACATGACTAGCGGGTGGGGCCGCACCGACGAGGAATCCTCCCAGCCCCACGACACCTCAATGAAGAGTTGAGATACCAACGTCGGTAACCGAAGGTGAAGGGCAAGTCGCACTTGCACAAATGAAAACCCAAAAATACTCAGATGAGGATATTCCTCGACTGAGGGAAGAACTGTATAAGAAATATGAGCACCGTATGAAAGGAGTGGTGACCAAAATGCCACCACTCCGGGAAGTGAACCACCGCATACCCTTAATAGACAAGGGTATGCAATATACTTACCACTTGCCGCGTTGCCCGGACTCACTGAAACCTCAGCTGGCAGAAAAGATTCAGCTGTATACAAAGGCCAGATGGTGGGAAAGAGCAAGTGTACCACAAGCGGCACCCATGCTCTGCATTCCCAAGAAGAACGGAAAGCTATGGACAGTCATGGACTGTCGTAAACGGAACGACAATATGGTTAAGGACGTCACTCCGTTCCCTGACCAAGACCAAATTCGAATGGACGTTGCTCAAGCGAGGTATTGCTCGAAGATTGATCTGTCAAATGCCTATGAACAAGTCCAAATCGAACCTGATGACGTCCACAAGACAGCATTCTCGACAGTCTTCGGTACATTCCTGAGCCATGTCATGCAGCAAGGGGACTGCAACGCACCAGCCACTTTCCAGCAGCTAATAACAGTGACGTTGCAGGAACACATAGCCAGGATAGTACATGCATATCTAGACGACACATTCGTGTATAGTGATACCATAGAGGAACACGTGGAACATGTATGCCTCATATTGGACGCACTAGTGAATGCCGACTTCTACCTCGAGAGAGAGAAAGTTGACCTATTCGCCGAGAGGTTGGACTGTCTCGGTCACATTATCGATGACAAGGGCGTACACGTGGATGAGGACAAGATGGCCCGCATTCGCAGCTGGAGAAAGCCAACGAACCTGAACGAAGTACAATGGTTCATGGGCTTGGTCGAATACCTAGCACCATTCATGCCAGACGTATCAGCGTATACGACACCCCTAACAGGCATCCAGAGGAACGGCCACTCCTTCCTCTGGCGTGAGATTCACGACAGATGCTTTCAAGCGATCAAGGATCTTGCCTGTAAATACCCTGTCTTGCAACCGATAGATCCAAGATCGAACGAGCCCATCTGGCTTATCTGAGACGCATCACTATATGGAATAGGGGCGCTGTACGGTCAAGGTCCGACCTGGCAAGGGTGTAGACCAGCAGGGTTCATGTCGAAGAAACTCACGGATGCCCAGCACAACTATCGGACTTTCGAGAGGGAAACACTTGCCATCCTCGAAGCTCTACTGAAGTGGGAGGACAAGCTTCTGGGATTCCACTTCAAAGTCATCACGGACCACGAAGCCCTCCAATTCCTTCGCACACAGCAACGTCTATCCAGCCGTCAGATGTGCTGGATGGACTATCTATCGCGCTTCGACACCGAGATCATATACGTCAAAGGATCAGAGAACAAGGTGGCCGACTGTCTATCTCGGTACCACGAGACAGACGGGGGAGATGAGACACAAAAGGAAACTGTCGAATGGGCAACAGCTGACATTCGACTCGACCCAGAAGGAGATGACCTCCCAATCGACAGGTTAAGAGAGTTGCATCTCGCAGCAATGCGAGACGAGATGCCAAGGATTAGGGAACCAACGGAGGAGCATTGCACAGAAGCTGACACGCTAAAGCAACACGCAGAGCAGAGAAGGGAAGAACCCACTCATGTACCCACAAGTGAGGATCCCACTCTTCTTGACTCTGCAGGGGACCCACAGATGCTCGACACCCACTTCCAGGGGGAGCGTGGCTTCCTCAATTGCATCAGACAAGGGTACCCGACAGACCCTATCCTGGCAAAGGTACTCCTACACCCGGATCACCACAAAGGATTCGACGTAAACGATAGCCTGATCCACTTGAAGGTTACAACAGGAGACAGAGTACTCTGTCTCCCTTGGGTGGACTGGAAGAATGACCGACTGACAGCACAAGTGATCACGCATGCACACAAGACGCTCGGTCACTATGGAACACTGCGCATGGGAGACTACATCCATAGGCGCTTCTGGTGGCCTGGGATGGGCAAGGAAATCGACCAATTCTGCAGATCATGCCCAGTGTGCCAGACCACTAAGACCGACAACGCACGCCCGGCAGGTCTACTTCACTCCCTGCCGGTGCCAAAGAGACCATGGAACTCCATCGCGATGGACTTCGTCGGCCCCTTCCCCAAAAGCAATGGTGCCGACTACCTATGGGTCATCCTGTGTCGACTGACATCTCTGGTTCACCTCATACTGGTCAACACCACCATACGAGCGTCTGAACTCGCATGGATCTTCGTTCGGGAGATCATGAGACTACATGGTCTCCCTGACACGATCGTGTCTGACCGTGACGCCAAGTTCACCTCACAGTTCTGGCGTGAAGTGCATTGACTCCTGGGTGTGAAGTTGCTAACGTCCACGGCTTTCCATCCTCAGACAGATGGAGCTTCAGAACGAGCGATAAGGAACATATCACAGATACTACAAAGCCTAGTCTCACCAGATCAACAAGACTGGGCTGAGAAACTACCAATGGTCGAGTTCGCCATCAACTCGAGCATTAGCAGCTCGACAGGATTCGCACCATTCGAGCTGACATACAGATACCTGCCCCGATCACTGCCTAACGTCGAGGAGCAGTCGACTACGACTGCTCCTGGGGTAACATCCTTCGTCCGTCGAGCGAAGGAAAACCTAGCGATGGCCCATGACGCCATCATCGAGGCCTGTGTGGTGCAGACACACCACACTAATAAACGAAGGAGGGATGGAGGAAAATACGATGAGGGCAATCTAGTATATCTGTCAACAAAGAATCTCACCTTGCCCAAAGGACGTGCTCGAAAACTGCTCCCCAAGTATATCGGCCCCATGAAGGTCATCTGAGCAAACCCATCCACGGACACGTACACTCTGGAGCTGCCTACACAGCTCCAGGAACGATGGATCCACCCCACGTTCCACGCCAACCTCCTGCGTCGTCATGAACCTAATGACGATGCACTATTCCCCAAACGCGATGCCCATGCCTTCTACGACGTGGGCACACCTGACGACACGGAATGGCTAGTAGACGAAATAGCCGCCCACTGTTGGGTGGGCCATCAGTTAGAATTCCTAGTCAAGTGGAGTCTAGGCGACTCCACTTGGGAACCTTACCCGCACTGTAAAGACCTCGAGGCCCTGGATAGGTACCTCGAACTGCAAAATGTTGAAGACCCCCGCCGACTGCCTAAACGCAGTCGGCGTTGTACGGAAACAAATGTGTAGGGACCTGTACCTTCGAGTTTGCACAAGTGCTATGCACGTGACTGCACAACACTCGTACACAAGACCACCCTTCGAGATCTCCCATGTTGACTTTGGACTTGCTGCTGGCTTTATACTTAGAATGTTTTTAACTACAACCAAACTTTATCGCACTGATTACACAATCGTTCATGTTACGAAATTTTCTCATTGCCTCTCTCTTTCCCTTTTACCACACCTTCATCATACATACGATCACATCCTTTCCCATGTCGCACCATGCCATCCACCCCCCCACAGCGTCCTCTCATGAGGATGCTGTTTCCTTCTCTGACGCTTCCATGTCTGCTGACGACAGGATGTGTCGTCGTGAATCCAAACGATGTGCCAGGGAGGACACTCCCCCTCGCATGTACTCCCGGTCCCCCTCCCAGTCTCGGTCCTGCTCACGTGACGCCAAGCAACGTCGTGAGCATTCCACCTCCCCTCCTCGACGACGCTGGCATGCCAGTGAGCTCGGCATCATCGTTCACAATGACTGCACCCGTCCTGACGGTTGCAGTGCGTGCTCGTCCTACGCCCTACATATGGCGCAGGACCTTGTCCTCGGATCCCCAGACCTCATCCACACACGGTCAGACTGCATGCGTGTCCTCACACACCTTGTGGGCCTCGACGACGCCACCATGCTATGGCGAGAGATCGACCGCCTCCGTGCCGACTGTGACTATTGGAGGTCATGCACACACCGGTACCAAGACGAGTGCGACCGCCTCGACGATGACCGTAACTTCGAGCAAGCACGCCTCGCCTCTCTGGCCTCTCAACCCCGACCCAGGCACCTCCCACAACTGGCTGGAGCCGGCCCTTCGAGCCTGGCAGCTCGCCTCTCAGGGGGAGGGAGTACGGCACGCCCCACTGAACACCCACTGTGTGCACCCACTGCGTCTCGTGAGAACTACCACGAGACGCCAAGCAACACCCCTGACGAGCCCATGGAAACACGGCCTTGACAAAAGCGACCCCTCTTGACTGACCTCCTCAAAGAGGCTACCACGATGTTCCCCATCGGTCAGAGGGAACGCACTCATGAGGCGTTCATCCTACTAAATGGCAGGAAGTTCCTCCATGTTTGGGCCCAATGAAACCTGTACCAGTTCGAGGCACCCCAACGATATGAGGTGGAGAGGGCAATATCGGCTGGATACGCCCCAGTGCTGTTTGGAGCGGTCCCCCCAGGTGCAGTGCGCCTACTGAACACCACCGGCGAGATAGACGAAGTCTATGCTCGCGCATCTCGAGAAACCAATGAGGGCTACGCACCGAACGCCAGGACCGCCCAACGCCTTGTCGCCTGGATCAACCGGTACCTGGCTGACGTCGATGAGCGCACTGGGAAGAAGCTGAACAAAAACCCGGTCGCTGCCTATGCACTCTCTCAGTGGCATCCCCCTGCGTGGCTTGCTGCAAGAAGCAAGTCCAAACGCGAAAACTACAAGCCTTCTGCAGTTGGACTTGCCCCGAGTGAGACTCTGGCCCACGAAGAATGCCTGACCGAACGGGTCGAAACTCACGAAGAGGGGCCTGCCCCCCTGGTGGAGAGACCGCCACCAGCAGAAGCACCCCTTCCAATCATAATCCCAGCCCCACTGGCTGAGCCTACTGCTCACCCAGTGATCCCCCCAATCATTGATCGCCGGGACCCAAAGAAAAGATCCCACCAGGACCAGATACCCAAGACCGCTCCGACCTGGGGAGAACCCCTGCAATGGTGGAGGGCAGAGGTTGGGAAATACCTGGGCACCAAAGAGATATCGAATTTCCCCAGAGTAGCAGGTCCCCTCGAGGAGTATGCTGAAGATAAGGAGGCAGCTCTGATTCGAAGAATCAGAGGTTTCATCCTGGAAGGGTACTTTGCGCCCCGGTTCCGATATGACTCCAACCGATGTGGTTGGCGTCGTAATTTTGCTCGTCTGTTTGCTGTCGCTGGTCGGTACTGGGCCATAGTGGAGAGTGAAGGCTTATCTGTGGTACCGGGTGCCCGAAGCAACTGGGATCTGCCCAAGGACGTCGCACCA
The DNA here is from genome assembly GCA_024663475.1 of Pisolithus thermaeus. Lineage (NCBI taxonomy): Eukaryota > Fungi > Basidiomycota > Agaricomycetes > Boletales > Pisolithaceae > Pisolithus > Pisolithus thermaeus. The sequence continues at coordinate 156,343 of JANFAF010000077.1, forward strand.
CCCCCGGCTGACATAGCCCGCTTCCTCGCTAGAAACGGGCTGAGCTTCCAGGAAGTCGACGACCTCTACTCATGGAGCATTAGTTTCCTGAGTGACAAGAGTGATATGCTCCACGAGAAGGGGCACCAGGTTCACGACAGCCTGACACGGAGTGACTACGAGCAAGGTGGTGACTCAGACTGGTTGGCTGAGCAGCGGCCTCTGGAATATTATATAGAGCGCACCCAGGAATTGGGGCTCCCTGACTTCCGTGCCGTTGAGCCCATCCCTGCCAACATACATTCATTGAGTGGTGTCGAGGTGGTCGGGGGAGTGATCGCAGCTTCCGACTTCGACAGTTGGGAATCTGACGTCCTGGGTACTACTAACACTGGGAAACATAGCATGGATGTTGATGACGAGGGACCTGCGCCCATGTAGGGGCAACCCGCAACGCCCCGTGTCCATACCCACAGTCTCACACTTATGTACCTTCCATGAGTGTGATCTCCTCTTAATTGTATACGAGTTTGATGTCACTTCCGGTTTGGACGAACCCCTGATCGGGTTCTTCAGGGGGAGGGTGTAAGGATCAGCTAAGATTCATACACCGGTAGTTTAAACTTAGACTAATGTCCCAAAGATAACACCTTGGGATGGGTGCAGGGTCCACTAGCTGTTGGACCCTAATACTGTACACATACGTTACGTAATACAAAGCGCTCGTATATAAATGAGCACTCGTTACATAAGTAGAGAGAACTTCTTTTTTACCATACTTTACGCACTCAAATATAACACCGGTCGTGTTTATATTCGAGTGACTAAGTATACAAGTGAACGAGAAGCTAGAAACTTTACAAGCCAGATGGAATCCATATTCATGTTTTCACTGGTGGCAGCCAGCTGTCCTTGCACCAGGCATGAAGAGCAGCGAAGAGGTACACAAGATGAGGGATGGTACTGCACTGTTTGCACTTGGAAATATGTAGCCCAATGAGACGGTCATAAGGAGCCATGGTTGAATGTCACGAAACAGAAAGAAAAAGAGAATTTTTTCAATGCCATGATAGTGCTGCAGGTGAACGTCTCCAGGTCTGCACAGGTAGAAATGAAAAAACGAGACGCGTGCCAAGTGAACTAAGAAAGAATGCATTTTGAAGTCTTGCGGAAGGGTGCGGCAGCATGGCACATGTGTGACTAGCATTCTGTTAATTCTACAGCTTCAAGTATTAATCCCATGTAAAGGCAAGTTTGGGTATTATTAGGGCATCCGTGTACAGTCTACATGAAGGGGGAAGGTCACAGACATGCATAATGGTTGGATCCTCATTGTCAACTCTGCAATGCATGCTCTGCTATTCATATCAGTTCCCCCAAGGTGTCCAGCATGCGATTGTAAGCCTGCGCAAAGATTCTCATCTCCTGCAGTCCAGAGGGCTTGAGTGCAAAGCCTCTGTGATGACGATGAGAGGAGCTTACCTCCGACACCGCACTTAAGATGATCTTGCCTGTCATGGGATCAGTCAAGTGATTCTTTGACTTTGGGGTCAGCGAATCCGTAAAGGCACTAGTTCTATTTGAACCTACAAGTGGAATAGGAATAGGAGCAGCAGGGCAAGGAGGACTCGAGTGCATGAATGAGTTTGTTGGATGCTGGGGATGAACTGCAGATGGGTTGCACTCTTGTTCCTGTCAGAAGCCAGTCATCTAACAGCATTATTGTATGCCAGTTCAACTTACCAGAGTGAGCTGACTAGGTGCCCAAGGCAAGAAGTACATTTCATGATCGGTGTGTGTGTCACCTGGGAGGTGTGATGGCTTTTCCAACTGCATGGTGCATTAACGAGTGGAGTGGCCAAACTATAAAGAAAGAGGTGAGGTGACCTTGCATGGCTTAAATGCATACTGGGGGACAAAGGAATGGTAAAGCCTCACGTGAGAGTGGAGTTTCCTGTCTGTGAAAGGGGAATCGATACAGGATGTTGGAAAGAGCAGCTGGAGTACTAAATGCTAACCACCATGCCAGTTCGAAATCTGCAGATTATAGTCCGGTGGCCAGTGTTCATGAGTGGCACACATCCGTCGGACTTGACACAAGATCGATGGAATCATACCTGGCAGCATAATCAGTCAAGTATTATTGGAAGCTGTCTGAGCGCAACAGTGAACGACTTAACAGCAAGTTGCGGATGAGTCTACCTCTAAATGTCCGCCATGTGGGCATGTACCCCATTTCTGCAGGTCCATGTACCGGTAATAAGGTTTAGGGGTCAATACCATTGCACACAGAATGAACTTCCACTCAGTCTGTGTCTGTACAAAAAACTGAAGGAAGGAGGGAGGGCAGCCCATGGTCGAAATTCCAAGTTGGACGTCGCAGTCCAGCTGCAGTTTACACCATTCGTCTGATCTACGCATAACGGATCATGGCCAACTCAGTGCTGAGTACGACCAATTCTCATGAAGGACAGCACACCTTTCCAGATTCTGTCGATCTTTCGTTGAGGACAGCGAAGGGCGTCTGAAATTGTCAATGGCATGTGGACAAAAGAAGTAACTTGGCTTGACATAATTAGCTTACATAATAGCCCCTCGTTTCGGTTTTGTAGTCAGCCAATCCAAGTTAATCCATGAACCTTGTCAATTACTGTTGATTGGTGCAAAATGCCTGTACCGTGCTGACGGACTTGGGAGCACTCCTGTCGCTGTTGCAGGGTGACCACAGTTGTGCACCGCTCCCCCATGTTGAAGTCCAAGACTGATTTCGATCACGATTTTGGTAGGTTTTCTCCCGAATTTTGGATGACATCCTCTCGAAGCTGACATTCCTGTGCTGCTAGTGCGAGCTAGGGATCGTCGATAATGCAGTTCTTTGGCCGCCAAAGTACGTTGTTCGCTACTGGAAAAAAAAGCCTCACAATTGCTGACTTCGATAGGTTTCGTCCCAATGGCGATTTTTTAACTAGGTTCTTATTGCCTGTCATCACTTGTCATTGATATGTCCTGGTGTGGGACCTGTCCTCACCGCTGATGTTGTACTTATGTCTGCATGTCACACCTTCATTTGTTGTTTCATCATAAAGGCACGTTTGCACCCCCACATTTCGCATCTGCATGCACGTGCTGATTAGCATGTCTTGGCTTACCATTGTGTCCATATCAGATCTGCATCAATGTGGCTTTCGGCTTGCATCCTTCATGCCACAGGTTCCATTTATGGTGTGTGCGGCAATGAGCTGGAGTGACCCAGGCATATGAGGCATCGATTCTACTGTGAGGTGGTTTGGTGCAGCAAGGTATGATTTCTATGGACGATTTTATGATTTATTCCCACTGTATTGCTCCCATGTAGCTGCTTTTCGTTGAACTCCTTGAGGTGCAACAAGTCAGGTGACATTGACTTAACTCTGACTTGGTGGGTTTGTCTGACACCATATAGTTACTCTGAACTTCACCACCCTTTGCATTCTCTTGGGACTGCTTCTTCAATGGCCTCTACCTCTGCGACTACCACTCACGTGTGAGCCTAGGTGGTGATGACGATGACTGGCGACTGACACCTGATAGATGACACTAGTGATGACCCTCAACAGCTGATGATGTGGCATGTGCCACCTCTGTGGCTCTGCCATTGATCACATCCACCCACCTTCAACTTCCCATCACTGAACCTCGGTGACCCATCCCACACTTTGACAGTGACAACCTTCTTCAATGGTGGTGGTGGATTAATTTCATTTGGCACTCCAGTATTATTGTGCAGTGCAATAAATTTATATGTACTTATGGCATGTCTCGCCCATCTCACTGTTGCAATGTTCTCACTTTTCTGGAACACATACGTCTTTCCAAACCTTTCCCATCCACGCCGAAGCTATTTGTCCAGAACCATGCAGCCGTTTTTAAGATATTCACATTCTTGCCTTAGGAAGGCATGAAACTTTTATGTGTAGCTCGGGTTCGGATGGTACAATTGGTACAATTCCCTGTGTTCCCTGTTTGTCCTTGCACTTCCATTCATTACTCTTGTTTTTGTGTCCATTGTCTGAGCTCTCACTGCTCAGCAATCCCCTCTCCTCCCCTATGCTGCTATTTGAGGACATTGCATGCACCACATCTTACCCTGTCCAGCACTGGATCTATCCTATTTCAAGAGTCTACAACCATTCGATATGGGCTCAGCTCTGTTGGTGTATCTTACACTACTGTTGCTTTGGCCATTGTGGAGAGTTCCATGGATAAAGGCCTTCTCAGACATTTTTGTGAGTATCTCACAAGTGGGTGCATATGTCCACTTCATTTCTTTTCTTTATGTTCCCTTCATACCCTTCTGCCATTTTGCACAGCTGTTGCTATTTGGTGTTGCTATCTGATGATTCTGCATGTGCTGTTCTCCCCCCATTCTGGTGCTGAATCTCTCATGCTTCTAGAGTGTTGTACTACTTGAAGAAGGCTCAAAAATGTTGTATCTTTGGTCTGTCTCTGGCCATTGTGGGTTCTGTAGTTAGAGGTGCCTTGGACAGTTTTCCAAATATCTCAAGGCTGAGTCACTGGACATGTTTATTCCCTTTCTTTTTCCAGTGTATTTATCTGGCATGCCACTGAAAAATTTGCTAAATTCTGACATGCCAAAGTGTGATTGTCCAGTTCTCATGGCTTGAACTGCTTGAGATATGCATAAATTGCAATGCAAAAACTGTATATCTCACTTCTGTGGAGTGTGATAGGTCAGTTTTGAACATCTACAAAAGTTCACAACTTGTACATAGGGAATCTAAACTCATATATAGGACTATAAACTCTTCTCTACCATAGGATCAAACTTGATAGTGGGAGTATATTACATCAGAACTTTTACAAGGGTCTTATATAAGCTTATTTGCACTTACTCTACACTTGGGGACAGCAAAACACAACAAATTTGTGAGCTCTCAACACACTTTTTCCTGCAATCAGTTTGTACCAGCCTGCAGGATGTCTGATGTGGTAGTCTCTTGGTCTTTTCAATCTTTTGCAAAATTATGATGAGACATTTCCACTACTGAAAATCACCACTGTTGATAACAACAAAGACAGCCAGCCATACCCACAGATCATAATCTTCTTGAGGGTCTTATACCACATGAGGCCTTGTGCACTCTGCTGTAGGTTTGAGGGCCTAAGATTGATGACATTCCCACAGAAAGGCATACCTAATTAAATAGTGAAGGTGGAAGGTATGGTGTAAATATGGGTTTTTGACTTTACACTTACTCTACAGTTGGGGACAGCAAAACACAACAAATTTGGTTGTGCTTCACTGTGATTTTTTTGAGTCAAACCAACCTCAGATTTGGACTTGGCACACTGAAAAACATTGAAATATGCACTTCTTGCCTTATTCTCACAATGTTTTTGGCCTGCCAATTTTTTAGGACCAGAAACAAAAATTTTAGGCCAAAGCTTAGCTAATCTACTGGTTCAACACTGCCTCAGTTGATATCAGTGCACCTGGCAGTGTTGTTTTTGCTTTCACACAGCACAGAGCTCTGCTGCCTGACCTGTGAGACCATAGCAGTATGCACTCATGAAATGATAGGAGTGATTTATGAACCTTTGAATGACATCAACAGGGTATGAATTGAGAATGTTGACAGCAACTTTTTTGGCCACAGCAAAGTTTGGCTTTGGAGCTTCTCTGTACTAGTACTTGCACTGTCCCCAATACTGAAGAACTGAGTGTGAATCATGATTCAAATGGAAACATACTCACCATTTCTATGGGATTAAGCCCACAGTGGAACTTCAGTAGAAAGATGCAAGCATGACCAGAATCTGCAATAAGCTTTTCTAGCATTGAAATCTGATTACAAAAACCATCATGCTGGCTCAGGAGCCTTGCCATGCAGCACCCTATACTCTCAGGTTGACAGGCAGGGCTTGTATTTGGCATGTAAACCATGCACATCAAACCCACATTCCTCAAGGATGGACTAAAGGCCATTAGGTTCTCCAGCTGCAGTTGTCATTTTCTGTATGACAGGTGCACCACATTTCTATGGTTGTTGACTGCAAGCTACTGTTCAACCATTTTTTTCCACTACACTAAGCAAGCAACTACACTGAACATGACCACAACCAACTCCCAGTTAGTGAAAAGAGTTGTTTCCACATTTTTTTTGTATTTTTAGCTATTTTTTTTGGTACTGCCAAAATTTTGAGGGGGAGAAAGGGTTGGATCACCATTTGACAGAAATCTGCTCATGGAAATTCTCAGAAATAAGCTTAAATAGTCTCTTTGCATCAAGTCTAACCTTATCTGATGCTCATTGTGGGTAGAAAAAATCAGTCCTCAAATTTGTCATGTTTTGCTGTTCCCAAATGTAACTTATCTGGCTAGCTCAGCTAAGACTACAGCACAAATATTAACTTGAGGGTCATTACCATACCCCACTCTGACAAAAACATGACCAGAAATGCATACTGAAGTATAGACTTTACTAGATGACCCATAGAAGGTGAATCATGGTGAGATTTAGTTGGTCAAGACAAATAAGCTTGAATTAGATGCTTGTAAAATTACTGATGACTAGAACTGGTCCAGCGCAATATATATTTCAGTGTGCATTTTTGGTTTCCTATGTAAGCTCTTAGAGTGCACTTAGAGTACAGTTTTGGTACTGTTTCCTCTGCAATTGAGTTACATTCTGTACTGGTACACTACTTACTGATACCTTGTGGCTGCCTACAGCACCCTTTCAACACAATTTTCATGCCAGGGGAGTCCAGGGGTATTGGAGCAAGATTATCACCAAGGGTGGGGAAGCTGTAGTGGTAAATCACTAGAAAGGTAGTGAGAACTACAGAGCCCACATAGAGGGTTGGTTTGCTTATAGTACCCAAGTGGAGCAGCTCAAGCACCAGACAATTGCAGTGACTTCACCATGTCAAGTTATTGGTGGCAATGGCTTGATCTCAAGATATTCACAAAACTATTCAAAGGCTCTTAACCTGAAATATCTCTACAATGGCCAAGGCAAGACAGAAGGCTTATAGTATATGAGGCCAGGCTAAGGTGATGAGAATCCCTTGTCCTCACTGAGAACCTGTTACACCACCACCTGACAAGCTTGTCTACTGCCTCTCAGGCTTCCCTGTGTCTGAGGGCACATGACTTGAAGAAGTGGAAGGATCACAATTTGTACACAAAAGTCAACAGCAGTGCTGTGTTTGATATCTAGAAAGCATGAGGTATGGTGAAAATTGATGAAAAGATGAGTCTAGATGAACTACTCCCCTCTCCAAGCTTCTTGACTCAAGTTGCAATGTTTCCTGAATTCACAGGATTACAACTATCCCCTACCCCATCTACTTGTATGCCAACCCTATCCATTGGGCTGAGCTGAGCTGATTCCTGAGGAGCCTATGGTAGCACCAGGCCCAGCCCATTTTACAATGGTGAAGTATTAAGCCAGGGGGCCTGAGCTGTGGTGTCAGCTTACCTGTTTTGGTTTTTGGCAATTCAACTGGCAACTTGCAAGGAAACATGCAAGGGATACCACCATGTCCTAGTCAATGCTCTCTTCCAGCTCTGCCAGAGTCAGTATGGTCAAGCCATCCCCTACAGGGGTCAGCAGATTGGTCCAACCCCCAGTGAGGTCAGCCCACATGGTCATGTTTGACAAGATCACATACCACCATGTGATATACAACATTTATCTTTGGTACTCTAATGTTAGTGTAGTCAGTTTCACCAAAAAAAGGTCAGGTTAGAAGTAGACATTTCTGCAGAGAACAAAGTAGATCAGGCAACCTAGGGTGCACTAAGATCATAGTAATTCAATGTACATTGTGCAGTAAATTGGGGTCTAAACAAGGTTGTTGTCAACCAGAAAGGGGCTCAGGATTTGGAGAAGGGTGTACAAATACATGAAACATGTGAAAATGAACACTTAGCTGTCCAGTGGAGCCCTCTGCTCCCTGAACCACTTCACAGACTGGTACCCCTCTTACTTGCCTTGACTTCACTTTGACATTGCTTTGACCCCACTGCAACTTTATTTTCAGTCTTTCTTCCCTCTTTGAGCTCTTCAGTGTGAATTCCATTTTCCTACACTTACAAGGTGGGCTTGAGATTTTGACCATCCACAGTCATCTCATACTGTGCTTGAAGGCAACAAATTGCCATGACATCCATGTCCATAGTATTTATCTTGTCATGCAATGAGTGTGAGTATGACTTGAAATGGTCCTTGGTTGGGGTACATTACCATGTGGTGGATCTTGTGGTAGCTGTGCCACTGGTTACCATAGAACCAGCTGTGGTCACTGGCAGGACAATGTTAACATTGTCTGACACATGCTACTCACAGATTCAGATTTCCAAACCCTTCTGTTATACCTTGCTAGTCCAGACCCTGTTTGGCACATGTCAGAATATATTGAATATCTCATCCAGAATAAGTTTGAATTTTTTTAATCAATGATTTTGATGTGAAAATACATTATTTTGGGTTTAATTTTTCATCCAAATATATTTTGCTGTATATTGCATGTTCAATCATAAAAAAGGCAGAATGTTTTTCATGTGAGAGGTAGCATACAATTCATCATTTATAATTCAGTATTTTGAGTACATAAATATTGCCTATTTTTTAAACTTTTCACTAAGAAAAAAGTAGATTACTTGGTTACAAAACATGTGGAATATATTGCATATCTATGTAAAATGTTTAATGCATGTCATACTTGAAATCATCCAGAAAAAAAATTCTTAATTATTTCATCTGCAAAAATTTAAGATGAATCTATACCATTTTTTGAGGCATAATTGACAACAAAAATTCTACCTGTTTGTACAAAAACTTTGGCAAAAACATCTCAAATTAAAGAGTATCAATTTCTTCTCTTTTTTTTGAATGTTTTCAGCAGAAAAACTGAGGAATGCTTGCAGTGAGATGCCGAGCACCAGCTTGATCACCTCCACATGAAGGAGACACATTGTGTAAACCATTATGTGGTCGACTTTAACAGATTGGCATTGCAAGTCCAAGGTTATGGAGATGGTGCTCTCTGCCACCTGTTCTACACTGGGCTCCCAGACCGCATTAAGGACGAAATCAGTAGGGTTGGGAAGCCCACTACACTATATGGGTTGTGTGCACTAGCCCAAGAAATTGATGTGCACTACTGGGAGTGCAAGGACGAGATCTCTCATCAAGCAAAGTCCTCTGGCAACAACTCCGGGAATAACTCCAGAGGTAAGACCAACTTGAACAAGGGGGACAAGCAGAAGCCTGGAAATGCCAACCCCCAGTCTGGTGGCAACCAGCAAACTCCATCTACCTCAAACCCCAAGCCTCTGAACAACCAGAACTCTGGAGCACCAACCACATTATCCAACAAGCTTGGGAAAGACAGCAAGTTGACACCTGCTGAGTGGAAGAGATGTTTCGAGCAGAATTTGTGTATGTTCTGCGGAAACCCTGGGCACAAGGCCAAAGAATGCCCTAAATCTACATCTTGCACAGCTAAGGCTTGCGCAACCATGGTTACTGAGTCGGAAGCCAAACTGACTGCCTCCTCCAAGGCAAAAAAATAGAGAGCAACTCTCAGAACTCTGCACAGCCTGGGAGTTGCATTGATACCGACTGTGCACCCTCGGAGGCACGCCTCAATGCATCCGCTCTTTCAAATCCAAATTCATTAAAACCTTTTGTCACCCTTGACTTGTATAATATTCCAGACTTTCCAGCATTAATAGATTTGGGCTCGACCCATTGTTTTGTAGATTCTACTTTCGTCAATGATCACAGTCTTTCAACCTACTCCATCTGACCTCTCATCCTCCATCTGTTCGACAGTGTGACAACAACATCAATCACTAAAGCCTCAAACCTCTCAGTCTGTTTCCCCTCCGGAGATATCACCAACATGACCTTCTATGTAACTCCATTGGATTCTGAGTGTAAGATTGTTCTTGGACATAACTGGCTCACCTGCTACAATCCATCGATTGATTGGGTACTGAGCAGTATTAAATTCCAGAACCTTACATCTTGTTTGCCAGTGCCGACGTTGCCCTCTGACTCGGAGTCAATTCTGAGAAACCCCATAGATGCCCCCTTGGGCTCTCTGGAAATCACCCTCCCCAAGTCGGTCGATAACTCCTCTCCACCCAACACCCGAGCACTGAATGTCTCCCTTGTCAATGCAGCGGCCTTCATCCATGCTTGCAAGCTAGATGGCTCAACCCAGTTCTCCCTCCAGGTTCAACCTCAGGACATTACCAAACTCCAGGCTGCCACCATACAGGATACCCCAGACTTGTCATCAGTACCCCCAGACTATCATGACTTCACTGATGTGTTCAGCAAGGCCAAGGCAGCTACACTTGCACCTCACCAGGAGTTTGACCTCAAGATAGAATTGGAGGAAGGAACTACTCTGCCATCGGGCACCCTCTACTCACTTTCATCTGTTGAGCTTGCCACTCTCCAGACATTCATCGATGAAAATCTCACTACCGGCTTTATTCATCCAACATCATCCCCATATGCCACACCTGTCCTTTTTGTCAAAAAGAAGGACAGATCACTTTGACTCTGTGTTGACTTTAGGGGCCTCAATAAGATCGCCAAGAAGGACCGTTACCCTTTACCTCTCATTTTGGACTTACTTGACTCGCCTAGTCGGGCTAAAGTATATACTAAAATCGATCTGCGCCATGCTTACCACCTGGTGTGCATTGCCAAAGGAGATGAATGGAAAATGGCTTTCAGAACCTGTTATGGATCTTACAAGTGGCTTGTGATGCCATTCGGACTTACCAACACCCCTGCAGCATTCCAATGCTTTGTCAACTCCGTCTTTGCGGACCTACTGGATGTATGCATTGTTGTCTACCTAGACGACATCCTTATTTATTCTGATAACATCAAAAACCACAAAAAACATGTTTGCGAGGTACTCCGCAGACTCCAGGAGCATGGCTTGTATGCCAAACCAGAGAAGTGCAAATTCCACTCCGAGTCCATGGAATACCTAGGCTTCTTCTTATCCCCTGACAGTTTGTCAATGTCTGAGGATAAGGTAAAGGCCGTCCATGACTGGCCTGAACCTCGCAAGGTGAAGGACATTCAGTCTTTCCTCAGCTTTGCAAATTTCTATCGTCGTTTTATCTTCAACTACTTGGACATCGTGGTCCCACTAACACATCTCACATGGAAGGGGGCACCTTGGAATTTCTCTGAGGATTGTCGCTGGTCCTTTAATTGTCTCAAAGAAGCTTTCTCCATGGCTCCAATATTGACTCACTTCCAGCCCAGACTTCCCATCATGGTTGAAACAGATGCTTTGGACTATGCTATCACTGGCATTCTGTCCGTCATTTGCCCAGATGGTGAGGTATGACCAGTAGCTTTCTACTCCCGGACTTTGACTGCCCTGGAGTTAAACTACGATACACACAGCAAGGAGCTGTTGGCGATTCATGAAACCTTCCGGACCTGGTGCCATTACCTTGAAGGCCCTGCACACCCCATCGACATCATTACCGACCACAAGAATCTCGAGTATTTCTCCACCTCGAAAGTGCTCACCAGGTGCCAAGCATGTTGGTCTGAGTACCTTTCTCAATTTAATATGGTCATTCGTTTCTGCCCTGGTAAGCTTGGAGCAAAGCCTGATGCCTTGACTAGACAATGGGACTCTACCCCAAAGAGGGGGATAGGGGCTACACCCAAGCCAACCCACAGAACCTCCGACCGGTGTTCACCACCAAACAACTATCCAATTCATTACAGGCGACCTACTTAGAAAGCCCAGTACTACATGCTAGTATAATCATGGACATTGAGAAACTCCATGAAGATATCAAGTCTGCCCTAATGTCTGACCCACTCAGTCAACTCCATCTCTCTGACCCATCTAACCCCCATTGGAGGGTAGATGAATCCAGACTTTTACATCTGGATGATCGTATATATGTCCCCGAAGCAAACAACCTGAGGCTTTGCATACTCCATTACAAGCATGACCACCCCTTGGCTGGTCACTTCGGACAAAACAGAACACTCGAACTCATCCGCTGTGAGTACATCTGGCCAAATGCCTGGACTTTTATCAAGGAATATGTCAAATCTTGCACTGCCTGTGCATGTGCTAAAACCCTGAGACACAAACCATACAGTATGTTGAAGCAACTACCAATACCAGAGAGACCCTGGAACTCCATTTCGATGGATTTCATCGAACAACTACCCAACTCTGGAAACCATACCGCTATACTGGTCGTTGTAGACTGTCTCTCGAAACAAGCTATATTCATCCCCACTGAAGATACAATTACCTCTCCACAACTCACTAGATTGTTCCTACTCCATGTCTTCTCAAAGCATGGAGTTCCCTCACACGTAACCTCTGACAGAGGCATGGAATTCGTGTCTCACTTCTTCTGGTCACTGGGAAAGGCACTGGACATGAAGCTTCATTTCACTTCTGGATATCACCCTGAAGGCGATGGTCAAACTGAACAAACTAACCAGACGTTGGAGCAGTACCTACGGGTCTACTGTAATTACCAACAGGACAACTGGTCCAAGTTGCTACCACTTGCAGAGTTTGCATACAACAACGCTCCCAGTGCTACAACCAGAGTTTCACCGTTCTTTGCCAATAAGGGTTATCACCCTAATGTTACTGTACACCCAGAAAGAGAGCTAACATCTTCTTGAGCTAGAGACTACGCAGTGGACTTAGACTCCCTGCATATGCTCCTATGAGAAGAAATGAAGGAAGCTCAGCAGAGATACCAAGGTCTGGCAGACACTAAGAGGTCTCCACCTCTGGACTTTCAGATTGGAGATTTGGTATACATCAAAGCAAAGTACTTCAGGTCCACACGACCTTCAAAGAAACTCTCGGAAAAGAACCTAGGCCCATACCCTATTATCACTCGTGTTGGATCATTATCCTTCACTATCTGACTACCTGACACTATGAAGTCTGTACACCCTGTTTTCCATGTCTCGCAACTAGAACTGGCAACTCCGAATACCATCCCCAACCATGTCCAACCTCCACCTCCACCCGTTGAAATCAATGGAGAACCAGAGTACGAAATAGAACAAATCCTAGACTCCAAGGTGGACTACCATAGGCGATGTCCACTGCAGTACCTAGTCAAGTGGGCTGGCTATGAAGGCATGGACGAAGAAACGTCCTGGCTCATAGCTACTGAATTAAGCAATGCCCCTGACTTAGTTGTGGATTTCCACAGAGCATACCCCCACAAGGATGGTCCATTGAGCACCATCCCACCCCAGAAATAAGTGGACTTTTCGGAGTCTACTCCATGTATGCTATGAAGGCTCATGCTCACTCAATTCTAATATGGACACAATGGAAAATATATTTCAAAAAAAAAGAAAAGAAAGAGGAGGGGGGGGAACAGGAATCTCGAAGTATGCTATGGACACAGATAAACTAAGAAAAAGTAATGACTAAATGTCATCATTGTCCATCGCCCAGCTGACAAGGGAGGTCGTCACGGTCTTGAGGACCTCAAACGACTCCTCCAAAACCCCAGAAAGGTCCTTGACCTCCTTCGACATCAACTCCACCACTGCAGTGTTCCTCTGGATCGCATCGACAATTTCTCCGAGTCAACAGTCCAGGACCTCTGCCAGTGGGTCTTGACGTGCAGCTTGTCCATGGGGTTGGCAGGGCTTCGTGACAACCTTGACATCTGGCATATCATCCAGGTCTTCATTGTTGGCTGGCTCTCCAAAGTGGGCAGACTTCCTCCATTTCTGCTTCTCTCCACCCCAGGGAGATGTCACCGTTGATACTGGTTTCTTGGGCTCTGGCGCCTTTGGGTTCAAGTCGCACTTGCCCTTCATTTTCTGGCACTGGATGCACGACTTGCTATGTCCGGTACCCAGCACACACAGTTCTCCGGCCTTGATACAGGCAGAGCAAGCCTTAGCCTGCTCTGTGGGCCATCCACCGACCAATATGACATGCTGAGACTATCATGGACTTGTCAGTATGGAGTTTAGAACGATAAGTACTGTTATGCACCGATGAACCCTCTGCCTGCTGTGCCCAGCATGTCTCCTCCTCGAGTTGTTTCTTCTCCACTTCCAACTCATGGAGTTTCTTCTCCTCAGCTGCCTTCCTCTGTGCAGCCTCCTCAGCCTTTCTCTGCTCCTCGGCTTTCCAACGTTCTTCGGCCTCCTTTGCTTTCTGGACCTCCTCAGCTTTCTGGTGTTCTTCTTCTTCAATTACTGCCTGCATGGCAGTGTGCTGGTGATGTTGTCACTTGTCAAATTTCACCATTTTCATGGCTGGCAGGTCATCCAGAAATTCTTGGAGCAAATCATCATCGAGGACCTCCCAGGCGATGCCTGCAGGGTTGAGGGAGGACCTAAGACAGGGAGTAGGGGCCATAGTGTTTAGGAGATTAGAAATGGGCGTCTGGACTTTGACAAAACCCTGTCAAGCTTTTTACCATGAACTTTTCGGACTCCAACAATGCGGACTTCCAAAACTCCGAAGCGATGCTTGAGCACAACAAGTGCCTCAAGGGCTCAGCCCTAAGAGGGGGATACTGTCACATCTGTGATGTGCGCATAAGGTCTGGACCACATTCTGACCATCTGAGGTGTTGTTCTAGCCCTATGGGCTTCCGTCGTGAAACTCTGTTCTGTCTCTAATTTGACTTACAGTCTATTTCTTCTGTTTCCATATTTAGTATGTTTCTCTCACGCTGCTAAGTGACTTGCTACACTACCGTACCCATACACCTTACTAATCCCCATACCATCCGGCTATCTGGTGACTACCGACTTACCTTACTAATAGCTCAGTAATATTGTTACTCATCCATACTGCATTCCAGTAGTCGCTACACCCCAGACATTGCTTTATACTTTTCTCTGTACTATAAAAGCTCTGTACATATGTCATAGCACATCAGTTTGAATATCGAATAAGATACTCATCGATCTCACTCAACCCCAGATAGTTTCTGGATAGTTCTGATCTCTGGGGCTCGGCAGGAAGAAGTGTACTAGGTTGTATGCTAAACTCTGACTACCCAGACTTTTGCTCTAGTCATCCTCTGCCCTCAGACCCTCTCAGAGACTGTTGAGAACTGGTCTTGACAGTAGTGCAGATTACTTACCATTCCATGGATTGTCGACGTTCATCAGTGTAGTTGAGCTTGACGAGGGATTATGTTCTACAGACAAGTGTCCATGAGAAGCAGGTGGGAAAAGGCATACAAAGTGGATCACTTACCATTCCATGGATTATCAGTGTTCGTGGTATTTGTTAAGCTTGGCAAATTATTATGCTCTTCAGACAAGTTGCCATTGCGATTCAAAGAGGCAAGAGGGTAACTTTCTTCCTGGGATGAAAACCATGAGAAAAACATTGTTAATGGATCTGTTGACTATGCAGCAACAATGGGTATTATATATGTCTACGAAATCTCAACCAAAGCGGGTAGTCAGCATTACTTAAAATTATCTTGTTTATTGTCAACTCACCAGATGCCCATAACCAGCATCACAATTGGCTAGTACATAGGACCAATTTACATATATGTCCAAGCCTAATTGTCTCGTCACCTGCAGCAAGTAGGATTACTATCTGGCATTGCCTCTAACATAATGCCTAATTGTCCCGTCACCTGCAGCAAGTAGGATTACTATCTGGCATTGCCTCTAATGTAATGGTGGTCACTAGGGCCACCTAGACTAATGTGTTAATATATCTATTGACAATGTGAAAGAGTAACTCATGTAGTGTTCTGTTGTGTTATCTGGCAGATGGCAGATTCTCCTTGGCTACATTCAAGACATAACATTAGCAAATATAATTCTCATTTATACATTTGAGAATTGACTATGGACACATTAATGAAATGTCTCGCTTATGCTACAGCCTTCTAAGTCCACATCTATAAATTACAATAAGACTGAGGGCCATTACATCGAACCTGATGACAGGTGACTTACCCACCATAGAAGAAGAGCAAGGATTGGTGAGGAAAGTCAGCATTGACATGCCAGTCACAACTCATGATAATCCGAGGACAGACTGAGGGAGCCATAGTGATGAGTGAATAAATGATAATAGGGGCAAGGCGACCTAGAAATGCGTAGTTAGTTAAACAAGTATGTGGTGGCAAATCTGATGCTTAACTTCAACAATATGCAGGGGAATAATTGGTGAAATTTTGCCAGACTATGAATTCGCACCGATGATCATACATACCCACCAAATACATGTGTATGCTGGATTGAACTTGGACACACCAGTGCTACTAGTACAATTCACAGGTAGGATTGTTCTGTGTTAATGGTACTACTAGCAACTACTATTAACTACCAACCAACCAACATTATGGGTTAGGACTGATGGAAGGATTGTTAGTGCTGCAGATGTTGTGCCTCATGGAGACTGACTTACCTGCGGGTGGGTAAAAGAGATAAGGTGTGCATAAGAAAAGCCAGCTATGATCCCGAGCTGATGACCTGTAAATCAGAAATGTCAAGAGATTATAACTGTGATTAAATTGAAATACCTACAATGCTGTGTGAACTCATGGGCATAACTTGGCATACATCCCCAAATGGAAGCTTGGTGCCATCCTCCAACTCCACCCCTTTTGGGGCTTTCTTGCTTTGACATTTCTTGACCCAGTGAATTTGGCTGGCAAGCTTGCCCTTCAGTATGACACAGAATTGCCCAGCACTCATCAGATTGGTGGGAGTCAAGTCACAAGCAGGGATGAAGTGATGTTCGACATTCGTGCTCACCATACTTGAGCTCACTGTGATGGACACATGACCAGGGGGGGCCAAACCATGCCCTTGTGCAACAGTAGAAAAGCAGTCAGGAGTGGTAGTCCAAACCACTTGCTTCACCCACTTCAGTCAACCACCTACGGGGACCTATTAGGTCTATATATTCTTATAGATGTATTGGCCTAATAGGTGTCAACTGGTTGGGAATTCCCAACCTCTGGAGATTCTCCAGCTCATGGCTGGGGAATCTCCAGGCCTGCCATGCAATAGGTGCTGGAGAAAATTGGGGAAATCCATTTCTCCAGAATAAATACATTTTGGGTGTCAATATATTGGAGTGGCTGGGGTCCAAATATGATTTTTTCCGAGATATTACCTGCATTTTCTGGGTATTCCCCAGGCTGAATTGACCAACTTCCCAGTCCAATCCTGGGCATTCCCCATGCCAATTTGACCTACCAATGGTGGCAACTGGGATTTCTCCAGGCTAAATTGGCCTACTTGCCAGTTCAATTCTGGGCATTCCCCATGCCAATTTGACCTACCAATGGTGGCAACTGGGATTTCTCCAGGCTAAATTAGCCTACTTGCCAGTTCAATTCCAGGCATTCCCCATGCCAATTTGACCTACCAATGGTGGCAACTGGGATTTCTCCAGGCTAAATTGGCCTACTTGCCAGCTCAATTCTGGGCATTCCCCATGCCAATTTGACCTACCAATGGTGGCAACTGGGATTTCTCCAGGCTAAATTGGCCTACTTGCCAGTTCAATTCTGGGTATCCCCATGCCAATTTGACCTACCAATGGTGGCAACTGGGATTTCTCCAGGCTAAATTGGCCTACTTGCCAGTTCAATTCCAGGCATTCCCCATGCCAATTTGACCTACCAACAGTGGCAACTGGGATTTCTCCAGGCTAAATTGGCCTACCTGCCAGTTCAATTCTGGGCATTCCCCATGCCAATTTGACCTACCCATGGTAGCAACTGGGATTTCTCCAGGCTAAATTAACCTACTTTCCCACTTCAGTCAACCCCCTACAGGGACCTATTAGGTTCATATATTCTTACAGATGTTATGACCTAATAGGTGTCAAGTGGTTGGGAATACCTGACACCTGGGGATTCTCCAGAACATGCCTGGGGAATCTCCCATATGGCAGGAATGGCTGGGGTCCTGATATGATTTCCCCATGCCAAATTGGCCTGTCTCAAGTGGCAGCTGGATCTTCTCCAGCCTAAATTGACCAAGGTCCCAGTATGACCCTGGGCACTCCCCATGGAAAATTGACCTGGCCCAGGTGGCAACTGGATCTTCTCCAGGCTAAATTGACCAGTCCTTGAAGGCAATGGGGTATTCTCCAGACTAAAATGGACCCCCCTACATGGCTAAACCTGGGCATTCTCCATCCTCTTTTGACCTACCCTAGGGTAGCAGTTGGGACTTTCCCAGGGTAGGTTGACCCCTTCTCTAGTCTGTACCTGGACATTCCCCAGTAAAATTGACCTATTCCTAGTGATAACTGGACTTCTCCTGGGAATTCCCAGGCTGAATTGACCTATGCCTGGTGATAATTGGGTTGTACCCAGGCTCAATTGAACCTTGTTCCATTGCAAACATGGGCATGCCATATACTAAGTTGAGCTAGCCCAGGTGGCAGCTGGCCATTGAACAGGCTACACCTGGATATTCCCCATGCACATTTGACTTACTGTATCCCTGGTGAAAGAATTGCTGGCAGCCCCATGCCAAATTGACATCACTATGACCATGCATAGCACCTTAGAAATTCTCCATGACCAATTGGAGATTCTCCAGGGGGGCTTGGGGAATCTCCATGACAGGTTGGAGATTCCCCAAAGGGGCATGGAGATTCTCCACAGTGACTTGGAGATTCTGCATGACTGGTTGAAGATTCCCCAAGGGGGGCATGGAGATTCTCCACAGTGACTTGGAGATTCTCCATGACTGGTTGGAGATTCCCCAAGGGGGTATGGGGATGCTCCATGACTGGTTGGAGGTTCCCCAGAGGGGCATGGAGATTCTCCATGGAAGGTTGGAGATTCTCCATGGCAGGTTGGAAATTCTCCAGGAGGGCTTGGGGAATCTCCATGACAAGTTGGAGATTCTCCACAGTGAGTTGGAGATTCTCCATGACAGGTTGGAGATTCTCCACAGTGGGTTGGAGATTCTCCATGACAGGTGGGAGATTCTCCATGACAGGCTGGAGATTCCCCATGGCAGGTTGGAGATTCTCCATGACAGGTTGGAGATTCCCCATGGGGGCATGGAGATTCTCCATGACTGGTTGGAGATTCCCCAGGGGGGCATGGAGATTCTCCATGGAAGGTTGGAGATTCTCCAGGAAGGCTTGGGGAATCTCCATGACAGGTTGGAGATTCCCCAAGGGGTCATGGAGATTCCCCATGGCAGGTTGGAGATTCTCCACAGTGAGTTGGAGATTCTCCATGACAGGTTGGAGATTCCCCAAGGGGGCATGGAGATTCTCCATGACTGGTTGGAGATTCCCCAAGGGGGCATGGAGATTCTCCATGACTGGTTGGAGATTCCCCAAGGGGGCATGGAGATTCTCCATGACTGGTTGGAGATTCCCCAAGGGGGCATGGAGATTCTCCATGGAAGGTTGGAGATTCTCCAGGAAGGCTTGGGGAATCTCCATGACAGGTTGGAGATTCTCCACAGTGAGTTGGAGATTCTCCACATTGGGTTGGGGATTCTCCATGATGGGTTGGAGATTCCCCATGGCAGGTTGGAGATTCCCCAAGGGGGCATGGAGATTCTCCATGACTGGTTGGAGATTCCCCAAGGGGGCATGGAGATTCTCCATGGCAGGTTGGAGATTCTCCATGGCAGGTTGGAGATTCTCCAGGAGGGCTTGGGGAATCTCCATGACATGTTGGAGATTCTCCACAGTGGGTTGGAAATTCCCCATGGCAGGTTGGAGATTCTCCACAGTGAGTTGGGGATTCTCCATGACAGGTTGGAGATTCCCCAAGGGGTCATGGAGATTCCCCATGGCAGGTTGGAGATTCTCCACAGTGAGTTGGAGATTCTCCATGACAGGTTGGAGATTCCCCAAGGGGGCATGGAGATTCTCCATGGCAGGTTGGAGATTCTCCAGGAGGGCTTGGGGAATCTCCATGACAGGTTGGAGATTCTCCACAGTGGGTTGGAGATTCTCCATGACAGGTTGGAGATTCCCCATGGCAGGTTGGAGATTCTCCACAGTGAGTTGGGGATTCTCCATGACAGGTTGGAGATTCCCCAAGGGGTCATGGAGATTCCCCATGGCAGGTTGGAGATTCTCCACAGTGAGTTGGAGATTCCCCAAGAGGTCATGGAGATTCTCCATGGCAGGTTGGAGATTCTCCATGACAGGTTGGAGATTCCCCAAGGGGTCATGGAGATTCTCCATGGCAGGTTGGAGATTCTCCATGACAGGTTGGAGATTCCCCAAGGGGTCATGGAGATTCTCCATGGCAGGTTGGAGATTCTCCACAGTGAGTTGGAGATTCCCCAAGGGGTCATGGAGATTCTCCATGGCAGGTTGGAGATTCTCCATGACAGGTTGGAGATTCTCCAAGGGGTCATGGAGATTCTCCATGGCAGGTTGGAGATTCCCCAAGGGGTCATGGAGATTCTCCATGGCAGGTTGGAGATTCTCCATGACAGGTTGGAGATTCTCCATGACAGGTTGGAGATTCTCCATGACAGGTTGGAGATTCTCCATGACAGGTTGGAGATTCCCCAAGGGGTCATGGAGATTCTCCATGGCAGGTTGGAGATTCTCCATGACAGGTTGGAGATTCCCCAAGGGGTCATGGAGATTCCCCATGGCAGGTTGGAGATTCTCCACAGTGAGTTGGAGATTCCCCAAGGGGTCATGGAGATTCCCCATGGCAGGTTGGAGATTCTCCACAGTGAGTTGGAGATTCCCCAAGGGGTCATGGAGATTCTCCATGGCAGGTTGGGGATTCTCCATGGCAGGTTGGAGATTCTCCATGACAGGTTGGAGATTCCCCAAGGGGTCATGGAGATTCTCCACAGTTACTTGGGGATTCTCCATGACAGGTTGGAGATTCCCCAAGGGGTCATGGAGATTCTCCACAGTCACTTGGGGATGCTCCATGACAGGTTGGAGATTCCCCAAGGGGGCATGGAGATTCTCCATGGCTGGTTGGAGATTCTCCATGTCATTTTGGAGATTCTCCACAGTGATTTGGGGATTCTCCATGACTGGTTGGTGATTCCCCAGGGGGGCATGGAGATTCTCCAGGGAGGTATGGAGATTCTCCATGGTAGGTATGGAGATTCTCCATGGTAGGTTGCAGATTCTCCAGGGGGGGCTTGGGGAATCTCCATGACAGGTTGGAGATTCTCCACAGTGATTTGGAGATTCTCCATGACAGGTTGGGGGGTCATGGAGATTCTCCACAGTGACTTGGGGATTCTCCATAACATGTTGGAGATTCTCCAAGGAGCTATGGAGATTCTCCATGGCAGGTTGGAGATTCTCCATGGCAGGCAAAAAGTGCCCTGTACATAGTACTTTCCCAGCCCAGCTTCTGAGGGCTTGGGGCCAGGGAAGCCTCAGGCCAGGCCATGAAGCCCTACAAGCCCATTATGAGGGATTGGCCTCACCCAAAAGCTGGTGCTGTTGGCTTGGGCATGGCTTACCAGTACAAAAATGATATTTAATACAAAGTATTTCTACACAAATTGCACTCAGTGTGCACTGGGAAAAACTATAAGAAACTCTAGGGCATGATATAGAGCATCTAGGAGAGTTGGACTAATGAAGAATTAGAGAAAAAACACCACACCCAGTCCCAATATAATCCAAATTTCATCATACAGGACCTTTCACCAGAAAAAGGGCAATACCTCTAGACATGCCAGTGCAATAGTGACAAAAATATATCAGCCAGAAGGTATATTCAAGTAGAATCACCTTGTAGAAAACCAGGAGGTTAGGTGCAATGGTGAAGACTCTGAAAATGAAATGCTGAGGATGGGTGAGACAACTGAAGGGGTGAGGTCTTCCAAAGGGGCCTTTATAGCCTGGAAGAGAGAACTGTCTGAGGAAGGACATCTGAGGCAGTCTGAGATCTGTCTGAACACAGCAGAAGGCAACTCAAGGCCTTCTCTAACTTGAACTCAAACTCATAACTCAGAACTTTGCTATTATTTTGTGTAAGTAGTTACAGTGGAGAGTAATTCCACATGGGCTTACTTAAGCCACATCATGTGTCTACTCTCGAAGCTAAGTAAAGTCTAAAGTAAATGAACAAAAATAAAGGTAAAAGAAAGTAAAAGCAGTAAAGCAGAAGTAAAAGTAAAAACTATAAAATAAAATAAATATCTTAGTGGGGAGTACTCACTCCCTACATCCCCGGGTCACTTGAGAATTCAACCATCCTCGGTTGCAAACTGAGAGTACGAGCTCGAAGGTGCCCATGGGGAAAGGTAGCGGACGGGCTCGCCGAAGGACGATGACTGCGCGAAACTTCATGAGACTCGAGGAGATGGCAAAGGGGAGTGTGGGGAAGGTGTAGGAAAAGAAACTGAATGAATATGCGCACCCCATCCCGAGATATCAGCAAAACCGGCTCGAGACACCACTGCACATGAAATTCCAGATTTCTCAACAAGGACTGCACGAACCGTGACGCGAGGTATACCATTCGAAAGCACTGGTCCAGTAGTACTATATCCCAAAAAAGCGAAAGGCAAGGCGAAGAACTGAGGGAGATGCGATGTAGACAGTGTGTAGGCCAGCATAAGGGGTGGGAAGAGGAGGCTGCTGCGCAACAACCGCTGAGGCAATCGATACGAAACTGCAGGTATCAGTAGAGGACACCTAGGAAGAGATGGTGAAAAAGGAACCAGACCGATTGACCTGCCCAGTCCCGAGATATCCGCCAGGTCGCCTCATACCTCCTCCATACACAGAAACTCTCATATCTCCACAGCCGTCGAGTGCGTAGGAATGAGAAAGGTATCACCAGGTATCCATAAGCAATTAGTAGCACCATGCCAAAAAGCGAGAGGCGCGATGCCGAAATGAGTGAGATGTGCGATCCCAACCTCGTCACCCTGCTCAGACACGAAAACCCAAATAACACCGCAACAGCGAATGCGCGTGCTACGTCTCGAATATCTTCTGGTATATGTCATCTAGGGAATCCACTTCTGAAAAAAGCGAACGATTCGGCGCGGAATTGCATGGGTTACAGCCTAAGCAAGGTAGGGGGCTAAGAGGGCAGCATGGCGTCGGTGAGGAACCGCTAGGTGGAAATCTATGAAACTCCGGGAGGTGATAGGAATGCTCGAGGAGAGTTGGGGGAATGAGGAACTGTAGGAAAAGGCGCACCCGTTCCCGAGATATTAGCAAAACTGTCTCATACCCCTCTGTACACTAGGAAAACCCATATCTCTACAACCGCTGAGCGCGAAGCCATGAGAAAGGCATCACCAGGTAGCCAGTAACAGGTAGAACCACCATGCGAGAAAGCGAGAGGCTTGACGCGAAAATGGCCGAGATACGCAAACCCGACCTCGCCACCCTGTCCAAATACAAAAACTTGAATAAGTTTTGAACCGCGAAAGCGCGCGCGATGTCTCATATATCTTCTGGTAGATACCGTCTAGTAGATTCGCTTCTGAGAAAAGCGAGCGATTCGGGCGAGAACTGCACGAGTTAGGATCTAAATGGGGTAGGGGGTGGGAGGATGGCATCGCGTTGATGGGGAACCGCCAGGTGGAATTCTATGAAACTTCAGGAGGTGATAGCGACGTGCGAGGAGAGTTGGGAGAACGTGGAAACAAGGAAAACGGCGCACCCAATCAAGAGATATTCCAGATTTCGTCCTACAGTGCCTTTCTCCAAAGAATGGGAGATATCTCTGGATGCGCTGAGCCAATTATGACAAAATATATACCATTTGAAAGGTATCGTCGAGTACATCCAGAATCCCAGTTTGCGAGAGGGACGGATGAGTGGTTGTCGAGATATCGAGTCGGCGAGGTGGGGGATGACAGAGGTGTACAGCGGCCTAACACTCGGTAAGGGGAAGCTCGAAGAATGATACATATATTCATGAAAAAAAGAATAAACACAATAAAAAGATACCAATGGGTTAAAGCAGCCCCCTGTCTACTCAGTACAGCCTGCACGAAGGCTGAGGTGTGCAGCTGCAGCTGCGCGACCTTCTCGGAATCTCGAGTGGGTTGACGCGCGCATCACCAAAATTGCCAAACTCCGCTATTCCCCGATAAGGAATATAGTTCAGGGGGCTGTGCCACTGACACGCCGCGAGTGTGTACACTCGACTAGTAGTCAGGGGTGGCCCGCAGCCTGGGCCTTCCCCACATTGTGGCTGTGTCATGCCTTAATTGCCCCCATCCTCCTACTCCGCTTTTTTGATTATGTAAGCAAAAAAGCGGTCTCCCGGGCTTCATCTCTGCCCCACCACACTTCCTCCTTGCATTGTAGCATGCTATAATGTATCTTAATAGATCTGGGGCATTTTACCCCTTAGATAGACACACAATTCTGATCCAATTTAGGGCATTAAATGGGGGTCAAAATACATAGGGGAAAAATGCGAAATCTGCTCCCAATTCTGCAGTTTTTGATATATCACCATAGGAATTTCAGGCCATGCCCCCCTGACATATCTATACAATCTATCAAAATAACAAATCCCCACAGGCATCCCTTCTTGGGTTATGATCAGTTCTCTCCCTCCCCCTGCTGACTTATATCCTTCTCTCTGGTGTGAATTCTGATAGTTGGGAAGCATGGGGGGCGCATAGGACAATATATCTGTAAAGTTATATGGGGGGTTTAGATGACAGATATGATGTGGGTCCGCTTTTTCACCTTTTTCTTCAGATGGGTACCACACATTATCCACATTATTAACATATCTTAAGATTTCATGGGAGGTTTCCTGTTATATATATCTACCCACATACAAAGTTCCAAGTCCATCCAAAAAGTATTGAAAGTGCTAGAAGGAAGCCGAGTTTCTTGGACCGTGGGAAAGTGGCTGAAGAGTTTAGGAGACTTGCAAAACATATCAAAAAGTCATCATAACACATCACAGAAGATGCTAATGATGAAAACAGGATTATATCCAGAAGGCCCCATGTATTACACACTCTTTATGACAATTTAAATTGCCTGTATCTGTCCATAATATGTTGAGGCCAAAACCATGCCATCAGTGTGCTTCATTCCTGCAGACACCCAATGCCAGACACCTCATCAGTATTTCGCACTTTTGCCACATTGGGCAACAATATAAAATGTTAAAGCTTAGAAATATATTCATATACGTGCAAGTATGAATTTCCCAAACTATAAAGTCAATAGAGCAGCTCTGTGATGTGTTATGATGACTTTTTGATATGTTTTGCAAGTCTCCTAAACTCTTCAGCCACTTTCCCACGGTCCAAGAAACTCGGCTTCCTTCTAGCACTTTCAATACTTTTTGGATGGACTTGGAACTTTGTATGTGGGTAGATATATATAACAGGAAACCTCCCATGAAATCTTAAGATATGTTAATAATGTGGATAATGTGTGGTACCCATCTGAAGAAAAAGGTGAAAAAGCGGACCCACATCATATCTGTCATCTAAACCCCCCATATAACTTTACAGATATATTGTCCTATGCGCCCCCCATGCTTCCCAACTATCAGAATTCACACCAGAGAGAAGGATATAAGTCAGCAGGGGGAGGGAGAGAACTGATCATAACCCAAGAAGGGATGCCTGTGGGGATTTGTTATTTTGATAGATTGTATAGATATGTCAGGGGGGCATGGCCTGAAATTCCTATGGTGATATATCAAAAACTGCAGAATTGGGAGCAGATTTCGCATTTTTCCCCTATGTATTTTGACCCCCATTTAATGCCCTAAATTGGATCAGAATTGTGTGTCTATCTAAGGGGTAAAATGCCCCAGATCTATTAAGATACATTATAGCATGCTACAATGCAAGGAGGAAGTGTGGTGGGGCAGAGATGAAGCCCGGGAGACCGCTTTTTTGCTTACATAATCAAAAAAGCGGAGTAGGAGGATGGGGGCAATTAAGGCATGACACAGCCACAATGTGGGGAAGGCCCAGGCTGCGGGCCACCCCTGACTACTAGTCGAGTGTACACACTCGCGGCGTGTCAGTGGCACAGCCCCCTGAACTATATTCCTTATCGGGGAATAGCGGAGTTTGGCAATTTTGGTGATGCGCGCGTCAACCCACTCGAGATTCCGAGAAGGTCGCGCAGCTGCAGCTGCACACCTCAGCCTTCGTGCAGGCTGTACTGAGTAGACAGGGGGCTGCTTTAACCCATTGGTATCTTTTTATTGTGTTTATTCTTTTTTTCATGAATATATGTATCATTCTTCGAGCTTCCCCTTACCGAGTGTTAGGCCGCTGTACACCTCTGTCATCCCCCACCTCGCCGACTCGATATCTCGACAACCACTCATCCGTCCCTCTCGCAAACTGGGATTCTGGATGTACTCGACGATACCTTTCAAATGGTATATATTTTGTCATAATTGGCTCAGCGCATCCAGAGATATCTCCCATTCTTTGGAGAAAGGCACTGTAGGACGAAATCTGGAATATCTCTTGATTGGGTGCGCCGTTTTCCTTGTTTCCACGTTCTCCCAACTCTCCTCGCACGTCGCTATCACCTCCTGAAGTTTCATAGAATTCCACCTGGCGGTTCCCCATCAACGCGATGCCATCCTCCCACCCCCTACCCCATTTAGATCCTAACTCGTGCAGTTCTCGCCCGAATCGCTCGCTTTTCTCAGAAGCGAATCTACTAGACGGTATCTACCAGAAGATATATGAGACATCGCGCGCGCTTTCGCGGTTCAAAACTTATTCAAGTTTTTGTATTTGGACAGGGTGGCGAGGTCGGGTTTGCGTATCTCGGCCATTTTCGCGTCAAGCCTCTCGCTTTCTCGCATGGTGGTTCTACCTGTTACTGGCTACCTGGTGATGCCTTTCTCATGGCTTCGCGCTCAGCGGTTGTAGAGATATGGGTTTTCCTAGTGTACAGAGGGGTATGAGACAGTTTTGCTAATATCTCGGGAACGGGTGCGCCTTTTCCTACAGTTCCTCATTCCCCCAACTCTCCTCGAGCATTCCTATCACCTCCCGGAGTTTCATAGATTTCCACCTAGCGGTTCCTCACCGACGCCATGCTGCCCTCTTAGCCCCCTACCTTGCTTAGGCTGTAACCCATGCAATTCCGCGCCGAATCGTTCGCTTTTTTCAGAAGTGGATTCCCTAGATGACATATACCAGAAGATATTCGAGACGTAGCACGCGCATTCGCTGTTGCGGTGTTATTTGGGTTTTCGTGTCTGAGCAGGGTGACGAGGTTGGGATCGCACATCTCACTCATTTCGGCATCGCGCCTCTCGCTTTTTGGCATGGTGCTACTAATTGCTTATGGATACCTGGTGATACCTTTCTCATTCCTACGCACTCGACGGCTGTGGAGATATGAGAGTTTCTGTGTATGGAGGAGGTATGAGGCGACCTGGCGGATATCTCGGGACTGGGCAGGTCAATCGGTCTGGTTCCTTTTTCACCATCTCTTCCTAGGTGTCCTCTACTGATACCTGCAGTTTCGTATCGATTGCCTCAGCGGTTGTTGCGCAGCAGCCTCCTCTTCCCACCCCTTATGCTGGCCTACACACTGTCTACATCGCATCTCCCTCAGTTCTTCGCCTTGCCTTTCGCTTTTTTGGGATATAGTACTACTGGACCAGTGCTTTCGAATGGTATACCTCGCGTCACGGTTCGTGCAGTCCTTGTTGAGAAATCTGGAATTTCATGTGCAGTGGTGTCTCGAGCCGGTTTTGCTGATATCTCGGGATGGGGTGCGCATATTCATTCAGTTTCTTTTCCTACACCTTCCCCACACTCCCCTTTGCCATCTCCTCGAGTCTCATGAAGTTTCGCGCAGTCATCGTCCTTCGGCGAGCCCGTCCGCTACCTTTCCCCATGGGCACCTTCGAGCTCGTACTCTCAGTTTGCAACCGAGGATGGTTGAATTCTCAAGTGACCCGGGGATGTAGGGAGTGAGTACTCCCCACTAAGATATTTATTTTATTTTATAGTTTTTACTTTTACTTCTGCTTTACTGCTTTTACTTTCTTTTACCTTTATTTTTGTTCATTTACTTTAGACTTTACTTAGCTTCGAGAGTAGACACATGATGTGGCTTAAGTAAGCCCATGTGGAATTACTCTCCACTGTAACTACTTACACAAAATAATAGCAAAGTTCTGAGTTATGAGTTTGAGTTCAAGTTAGAGAAGGCCTTGAGTTGCCTTCTGCTGTGTTCAGACAGATCTCAGACTGCCTCAGATGTCCTTCCTCAGACAGTTCTCTCTTCCAGGCTATAAAGGCCCCTTTGGAAGACCTCACCCCTTCAGTTGTCTCACCCATCCTCAGCATTTCATTTTCAGAGTCTTCACCATTGCACCTAACCTCCTGGTTTTCTACAAGGTGATTCTACTTGAATATACCTTCTGGCTGATATATTTTTGTCACTATTGCACTGGCATGTCTAGAGGTATTGCCCTTTTTCTGGTGAAAGGTCCTGTATGATGAAATTTGGATTATATTGGGACTGGGTGTGGTGTTTTTTCTCTAATTCTTCATTAGTCCAACTCTCCTAGATGCTCTATATCATGCCCTAGAGTTTCTTATAGTTTTTCCCAGTGCACACTGAGTGCAATTTGTGTAGAAATACTTTGTATTAAATATCATTTTTGTACTGGTAAGCCATGCCCAAGCCAACAGCACCAGCTTTTGGGTGAGGCCAATCCCTCATAATGGGCTTGTAGGGCTTCATGGCCTGGCCTGAGGCTTCCCTGGCCCCAAGCCCTCAGAAGCTGGGCTGGGAAAGTACTATGTACAGGGCACTTTTTGCCTGCCATGGAGAATCTCCAACCTGCCATGGAGAATCTCCATAGCTCCTTGGAGAATCTCCAACATGTTATGGAGAATCCCCAAGTCACTGTGGAGAATCTCCATGACCCCCCAACCTGTCATGGAGAATCTCCAAATCACTGTGGAGAATCTCCAACCTGTCATGGAGATTCCCCAAGCCCCCCCTGGAGAATCTGCAACCTACCATGGAGAATCTCCATACCTACCATGGAGAATCTCCATACCTCCCTGGAGAATCTCCATGCCCCCCTGGGGAATCACCAACCAGTCATGGAGAATCCCCAAATCACTGTGGAGAATCTCCAAAATGACATGGAGAATCTCCAACCAGCCATGGAGAATCTCCATGCCCCCTTGGGGAATCTCCAACCTGTCATGGAGCATCCCCAAGTGACTGTGGAGAATCTCCATGACCCCTTGGGGAATCTCCAACCTGTCATGGAGAATCCCCAAGTAACTGTGGAGAATCTCCATGACCCCTTGGGGAATCTCCAACCTGTCATGGAGAATCTCCAACCTGCCATGGAGAATCCCCAACCTGCCATGGAGAATCTCCATGACCCCTTGGGGAATCTCCAACTCACTGTGGAGAATCTCCAACCTGCCATGGGGAATCTCCATGACCCCTTGGGGAATCTCCAACTCACTGTGGAGAATCTCCAACCTGCCATGGGGAATCTCCATGACCCCTTGGGGAATCTCCAACCTGTCATGGAGAATCTCCAACCTGCCATGGAGAATCTCCATGACCCCTTGGGGAATCTCCAACCTGTCATGGAGAATCTCCAACCTGTCATGGAGAATCTCCAACCTGTCATGGAGAATCTCCAACCTGTCATGGAGAATCTCCAACCTGCCATGGAGAATCTCCATGACCCCTTGGGGAATCTCCAACCTGCCATGGAGAATCTCCATGACCCCTTGGAGAATCTCCAACCTGTCATGGAGAATCTCCAACCTGCCATGGAGAATCTCCATGACCCCTTGGAGAATCTCCAACCTGTCATGGAGAATCTCCAACCTGCCATGGAGAATCTCCATGACCCCTTGGGGAATCTCCAACTCACTGCGGAGAATCTCCAACCTGCCATGGAGAATCTCCATGACCCCTTGGGGAATCTCCAACCTGTCATGGAGAATCTCCAACCTGCCATGGAGAATCTCCATGACCCCTTGGGGAATCTCCAACTCACTGCGGAGAATCTCCAACCTGCCATGGAGAATCTCCATGACCCCTTGGGGAATCTCCAACCTGTCATGGAGAATCTCCAACCTGCCATGGAGAATCTCCATGACCCCTTGGGGAATCTCCAACCTGTCATGGAGAATCTCCAACCTGCCATGGAGAATCTCCATGACCTCTTGGGGAATCTCCAACTCACTGTGGAGAATCTCCAACCTGCCATGGGGAATCTCCATGACCCCTTGGGGAATCTCCAACCTGTCATGGAGAATCCCCAACTCACTGTGGAGAATCTCCAACCTGCCATGGGGAATCTCCAACCTGTCATGGAGAATCTCCAACCCACTGTGGAGAATCTCCAACCTGTCATGGAGATTCCCCAAGCCCTCCTGGAGAATCTCCAACCTGCCATGGAGAATCTCCATGCCCCCTTGGGGAATCTCCAACCTGTCATGGAGAATCTCCAACTCACTGTGGAGAATCTCCAACCTGCCATGGGGAATCTCCATGACCCCTTGGGGAATCTCCAACCTGTCATGGAGAATCCCCAACTCACTGTGGAGAATCTCCAACCTGCCATGGGGAATTTCCAACCCACTGTGGAGAATCTCCAACATGTCATGGAGATTCCCCAAGCCCTCCTGGAGAATCTCCAACCTGCCATGGAGAATCTCCAACCTGCCATGGAGAATCTCCATGCCCCCTTGGGGAATCTCCAACCAGTCATGGAGAATCTCCATGCCCCCTTGGGGAATCTCCAACCTGCCATGGGGAATCTCCAACCCATCATGGAGAATCCCCAACCCAATGTGGAGAATCTCCAACTCACTGTGGAGAATCTCCAACCTGTCATGGAGATTCCCCAAGCCTTCCTGGAGAATCTCCAACCTTCCATGGAGAATCTCCATGCCCCCTTGGGGAATCTCCAACCAGTCATGGAGAATCTCCATGCCCCCTTGGGGAATCTCCAACCAGTCATGGAGAATCTCCATGCCCCCTTGGGGAATCTCCAACCAGTCATGGAGAATCTCCATGCCCCCTTGGGGAATCTCCAACCTGTCATGGAGAATCTCCAACTCACTGTGGAGAATCTCCAACCTGCCATGGGGAATCTCCATGACCCCTTGGGGAATCTCCAACCTGTCATGGAGATTCCCCAAGCCTTCCTGGAGAATCTCCAACCTTCCATGGAGAATCTCCATGCCCCCATGGGGAATCTCCAACCTGTCATGGAGAATCTCCAACCTGCCATGGGGAATCTCCAGCCTGTCATGGAGAATCTCCCACCTGTCATGGAGAATCTCCAACCCACTGTGGAGAATCTCCAACCTGTCATGGAGAATCTCCAACTCACTGTGGAGAATCTCCAACTTGTCATGGAGATTCCCCAAGCCCTCCTGGAGAATTTCCAACCTGCCATGGAGAATCTCCAACCTTCCATGGAGAATCTCCATGCCCCTCTGGGGAACCTCCAACCAGTCATGGAGCATCCCCATACCCCCTTGGGGAATCTCCAACCAGTCATGGAGAATCTCCAAGTCACTGTGGAGAATCTCCATGCCCCCCTTGGGGAATCTTCAACCAGTCATGCAGAATCTCCAAGTCACTGTGGAGAATCTCCATGCCCCTTTGGGGAATCTCCAACCTGTCATGGAGATTCCCCAAGCCCCCCTGGAGAATCTCCAATTGGTCATGGAGAATTTCTAAGGTGCTATGCATGGTCATAGTGATGTCAATTTGGCATGGGGCTGCCAGCAATTCTTTCACCAGGGATACAGTAAGTCAAATGTGCATGGGGAATATCCAGGTGTAGCCTGTTCAATGGCCAGCTGCCACCTGGGCTAGCTCAACTTAGTATATGGCATGCCCATGTTTGCAATGGAACAAGGTTCAATTGAGCCTGGGTACAACCCAATTATCACCAGGCATAGGTCAATTCAGCCTGGGAATTCCCAGGAGAAGTCCAGTTACCACTAGGAATAGGTCAATTTTACTGGGGAATGTCCAGGTACAGACTAGAGAAGGGGTCAACCTACCCTGGGAAAGTCCCAACTGCTACCCTAGGGTAGGTCAAAAGAGGATGGAGAATGCCCAGGTTTAGCCATGTAGGGGGGTCCATTTTAGTCTGGAGAATACCCCATTGCCTTCAAGGACTGGTCAATTTAGCCTGGAGAAGATCCAGTTGCCACCTGGGCCAGGTCAATTTTCCATGGGGAGTGCCCAGGGTCATACTGGGACCTTGGTCAATTTAGGCTGGAGAAGATCCAGCTGCCACTTGAGACAGGCCAATTTGGCATGGGGAAATCATATCAGGACCCCAGCCATTCCTGCCATATGGGAGATTCCCCAGGCATGTTCTGGAGAATCCCCAGGTGTCAGGTATTCCCAACCACTTGACACCTATTAGGTCATAACATCTGTAAGAATATATGAACCTAATAGGTCCCTGTAGGGGGTTGACTGAAGTGGGAAAGTAGGTTAATTTAGCCTGGAGAAATCCCAGTTGCTACCATGGGTAGGTCAAATTGGCATGGGGAATGCCCAGAATTGAACTGGCAGGTAGGCCAATTTAGCCTGGAGAAATCCCAGTTGCCACTGTTGGTAGGTCAAATTGGCATGGGGAATGCCTGGAATTGAACTGGCAAGTAGGCCAATTTAGCCTGGAGAAATCCCAGTTGCCACCATTGGTAGGTCAAATTGGCATGGGGATACCCAGAATTGAACTGGCAAGTAGGCCAATTTAGCCTGGAGAAATCCCAGTTGCCACCATTGGTAGGTCAAATTGGCATGGGGAATGCCCAGGATTGGACTGGGAAGTTGGTCAATTCAGCCTGGGGAATACCCAGAAAATGCAGGTAATATCTCGGAAAAAATCATATTTGGACCCCAGCCACTCCAATATATTGACACCCAAAATGTATTTATTCTGGAGAAATGGATTTCCCCAATTTTCTCCAGCACCTATTGCATGGCAGGCCTGGAGATTCCCCAGCCATGAGCTGGAGAATCTCCAGAGGTTGGGAATTCCCAACCAGTTGACACCTATTAGGCCAATACATCTATAAGAATATATAGACCTAATAGGTCCCCGTAGGTGGTTGACTGAAGTGTTAAATGCCACCCACCATTCCACTAAGCTGATCAACTACCAGCTATCATACTCACCAACCATGCCTTCTGCGATTAAGAGCATCACACCATTCTACAACAATGACTCAGTGGCACCTCCACCATTTCCTGCTATGCTTACTGACCAACTCAAGCTCTTTGGAAGGACATCTAATTCGAAGAGCTCTGGCCCACTCGCTGACAAAGTCCTCACCCCAGCCCATATGCTCTCATCAAAGAAGGTTCATGTCTCTGAAGCTCAAGCACAGTCCCAGAAGTCTGCTCTGGCCCCTGAGTTCACTGTGTCTTCTAAGATGGCCACATGACTTGGATCCCCTTACCTGACAAGAGCACCCTTGCAGGCTCATTCTGCATCTAGTACTCCTAGCAACTCATCAGAGGAGGAGAGAACAGGCTCTTCAGATGATGAGTCAACCTCAAGCACACAGTCACCAGAGGCATTGAAGATCCCCAAGCCCCCTGGAGAACCTGGATGTCCTGGAAGAGGCAGTTACACACTTGAAACCACACTGGATTGGAATCAGAAGGTGTACTCAAAGTTCAAGGTTTCCCATACTGTCAGTACCTTGCCACAACTTGATTAACCTTCACACAGTTTAGAAGCACATGCATGTTCTTATCAATGAGCATCTTGACACCATGAAGTGTCTATCTGCACAAGACCCTGCCCTTCTCAAGGTCATCCACCAAAAGGTAGGCCATTGTCTGCTCTACAGCATTCATTTCAATACATTCTTACATTGTCAAGGCTGTTGACAAGTTTCCAGACCTCAAAGACTACAGTAACTGCTGGCCAGTAAATGATATAATTATGATGCAACTGAAGTACATGTCCAGCTGTGCAAGGCAGCAAGAAAAAGAAGGCAAAGATGCCTGTGTGTCAGCTACTTTCCTGATGCTTTGTTACTCATTTCCTCACTACAGAAGTAACTGATGATTGGCTGCAGTACTGGTAGATGACTCTGACTTCATACTACATGTCATTCCTCTTGCATTGTGAAATACCCACTGAGTGCCTGTTAACTGAAATCTATGCCTGTTTTCCAGATGCCTCACCACTGCTCACACCTAGAGAGAGGGTGTGACATACCAAAATGCCACTGCATGCCAAATAGCATTTGTAATGTATAGAGTCAATTGATGGGGCACATGGGTCAAGTGTGGGTGCATACAATGAACAGGAGTGTTCATGAGGCACAATACATGACTCATCTGAGGGTATTCATACCATTGAAGAATAGAGCACAAGTGTCAACAAAGTCATTAAAATCCTTAATTATCATGATATGTGAGGCAGAGAGGAGAGTTACAGCTGAATAAAATCACAAGTACATGTTGTTTTGACCATCATCAAACTGCAGAAAGAATCTGGGGCTAAAGAGGATATCCTTGCTTCAAGTCGCATCGATCAGCATTGCCATTGCTCGCAACCAGCCTCCTTTCCTGCGAAAAGAAAAGGATGTTTGACCTGCAGCCCAACTTCAGCCTCCACTTCACCCCTGACATTGTTATATGACCATGAGCACACTAAGTATGAGTCTGATGAACACACAATGTTCCATGAGTGCATATGCTATGCCACATACCTGATACAGATGGTTGTGAGGGGACTGAATTGGAACTACTGTGCTCCTCATTAAGCATGCTGTCCTCACTAACTTTGCTGGGGTATTGGCTAAGTGGACTGCTAATGCATGAGGACATGCTCTGACTGGAACTATGGTGAGGAGGAACAGTGATGTTGGGAATGAGCAAGCAACTGCCCACCTTCACAAGAAGATTATCTCGATGGCAACATTGTGGAGGAGGGAGAAAGGGGTGGAAGGGATTGACTGGGACATGACATGGAAGGTGTGAAGCTGGAGGTGCGAGATTCAGGACAATGCGAGAGAGGGAGTACCTTCACATCAAGTTGGTCTGCCTCCAACCAACTCGAGCGAGGTAGTGAGCTGGATGATTTACACATGTCAAGGTTGCTCATGGACCATTGGATGCCATGACAGAACAAGGCTTTGTCTCCAAGCTGGGGGCAACTATGGAAGAGGAACAGGGTGAGAAACTGTATATGGATTCATGCCAGCCTTGGCTGCCATCAGTCCTGTTGGAATATAAACTGCCCCTAGTACATTCTTTAGGTGCGAAGATTAGTCACTTACATAAGCAGAAAAGCGGACTACAGTAAAGTAAATTTTCCTCTAGTCTCCTCAGTAGCTTGGTGTTACTGAGGAGTAAGTCACTCTTTTATATTTAGCTTTACATTTACTGACAACCTGTAGAGTAACTATCTGACAGGTACATACTAATATAGTAGCTTGGTGTTACTGAGGAAGTAACTATCTGACAGGTCCAACCAGGGATTGGTTTATGAGGTGGCTGTGGCTCATTGAGCCAGGGGCATTTCATTGATTGGGGAGCATGGAGGGCAGCTTGGATACACTTTGCAGACACCATTATGCCACTTTGGTAATCATGGAGAGGTTGAGGTTCTGGTGGGGAGGGCTTGGCTGACATGGGTAGAATGGGTGGCATGGGAGGCAAAGGGGGGTATCCATAGATGGCAGAGAGGGTGGTCAGACTGGGAGAGACAGGACCCAAATCAGAGGAAGAGGAGCAGGAATTGAGAGAGAAGGATATGAAGCCATTGGACTCATCCTTGGACTTGCACTGCACTGAGTGGTTGGAAGAGTTGTGTGGCATGGGTGAGAGGGGTGGGGAGGCACTATTGGGGTTGTAATCAATAGAAAGGGCACCATCAAGCCTGGAGAGATCCTTGAGCCTGCACTCATTGGAGCAGTACAAGGGGATGGGACCCTGGTTGATGACTATGCACAGCTTAGGCTGAGGGGCTGGTTTTGAGGGATGCAGCAGTGGGGGTTGTTGGGAGGGAGGAGAGGAGCAGTTCTTGCTGGCTGCCAAGTCTGACTGGTTGATGATGGCTGGTCTGATGTGACCAGTGCCATGAGCAAGACCACCACCCTTTACCTTGGTGGCCTTCATGCATGGTGGGTCCTCTTTGGCTGTGAGGAGACCTGAGACCAGGTGAAGACAAAGGCAGGGGACAAGTTGGACTCACAGGGTTGTTGCTGCTGCACAGGGACCATGTACAGCTTAGGCTAAGGGGCCCATTTTAAGGGTTGTGGCAGGTGCTGCTGGAGGGGAGGAGAGGAGCAATTCTCAGAGGCTGTTGAGTCTGACTGGCTGATGGCTGGTCTGATGCCAGTGAGCGAGACTGTAATTGGTAAAAATCATGACTACCATCATTTATGCAAAGACATCTCCACAATTGCTCAGTTGACATACATACACAGCATACATACATACATATGGTCAACATACATATGTATACTACTGTAACCAGCCCTGGGCTTCAAGTATGTCCCTGCAACTGCTGGATACATGCACTCATACACAGGTTCAGAGGTTTCACCAAGGTGAGTGAACAAGGTGGCTTGGACCTTCACAACCCCTTGACATACTGCACAAAGCTGTGAGTGAGATTAGTAAAGATTTTCAAGTTCAACTTGCTACTAACCAGGGCATCATGTAGTCTGCAAGGGCAGCATCTCTGGGTAGCATATTGACTACAGACCTTGTGCCAACTCTCTTTATGACAGCATCACCCTGGAATTCATTGTCATCCTTGCTCAACAGCAGGTTCAGGCGAAGATGACAGTGTCACTTGAAGAAAACATGGAATCAATAAGTATGTATGTCATCCCTCAATGATAGTAACTTCACAGTTGTGAATGTATGGCTGTAGGCAGGGTTCCTGGAATAAACTCTCTGCAATCAGAAACCTGCTTGCCATCACCATTTGTGATGAGTCAGCACAATGCATGGGCATTGTCACTTGGTGTGGGCAGGACCATGCAGAGGAGTATAGCCTACACTTCAGGTGAAGCTCAGCCATCTAAGCCAAGGTCAGGCAACTATTTGCTCTCATCATTTCATTCCAGGACTTACTGATGAGGAAGGCAGGATATACACATGGGAATTCACCATGGAGAATGTCCTGAGCAGTGGGTATAGCAGTTTAGTAAAGGAATGACAGGTGTCCAGCACTGAAGACAATATGTGATACAGTGAGTGGGCGATGTAAGCAGGTGATGTGAGTGGGTGACCATATATCTTTCCTCATATACTGACTCTCCAGACCTAGACTAGCTGCTTTTATCACAACAATCACAACAATAAGAACAATAATTCGAGCATTGAAGTTGTAATTATCATGCATACTCCCAATCAACCAGTGTGCCATCTCCATTTTTTTCTTTTCCTTTTTGTTTGAAGGTGGTGCTGATGAGAAAGAAGAAGAGTCACTGAGGGTGGACTGAGGGGAGCTGAAGGTTTGAG
The DNA here is from genome assembly GCA_024663475.1 of Pisolithus thermaeus. Lineage (NCBI taxonomy): Eukaryota > Fungi > Basidiomycota > Agaricomycetes > Boletales > Pisolithaceae > Pisolithus > Pisolithus thermaeus. The sequence continues at coordinate 193,801 of JANFAF010000077.1, forward strand.
ATCTTCCAAAGGGGCTTCTATAGCCTGGAAGAGAGTACTGTCTGTGAGAGAGGACATCTAGAGCAGTCTGAGGTCTGTCTGATCACTGAAGGCAACTTGCAATGGCCTTCACTAACTCAAACTTGAACTCATAACTTGGTACTTCATTGTTATATTAACAGTATTCAAAGCTGGCTCAGTTTGGGTGCAGCCAACAAATATCTGGTGTGAAACCCAGCAAAGCCCTTAGGTCATGTGGCAAGATTCAAGCAGAGTTTAAAATCATGTCTCCCCTTTGTCCTGGCCTACAACACTCAGCTCACCTACAGCACAGGTTGAAGACCATCATGGGATCTACTGTGGGTCCCTCCAGGGGTGGTAGGGAACCTCCCCAATACTTCTTCATCCCCCAACCTGGATCCCAGATATCAGCCAAGTCCAAGGTGAGGTGCACTGCAGCCCTGCATATGGAACTTATCTCACTGTCTCTCCCACTAAATCTCAGACAGACTACATGAAGAAGTGCACTCAGGAAGCAGTTGAGACATTGGGGAATGGGGCCGTCCACTGGGAACCATACCCTCAGCTCACACATGATCTACTAACTTGGATCTTGCAGCATCTGGCTGATTGTGCCATCCTGTTTAACGAGATGATAGATGAAGAAATTCAGGGAAAACCTCATTCTCAGCACAAGGACATCAATGCAGTTATTGCTGAAACTATCTCTCATCATGACAGGCAGTATGGGGAGTCATATGCTGCCCACCCTGCAAGGTTTGTTACAGCAGTGGCCAGCCATCTTGTAACATATGTTTTTTCTCCCCTCCCCCTCATGATGATAATGCACACTTTCCCTACAGATTGAAGAACAAATATTGTCAGCATGCATCAAAATTTAAGTCTACCAGTGAGGGCATCAGCCCTGATGATCCTAATCACCAGAACCTCCATGGTATGTGCAATCTCTCCTCATGCTCATGCTTGCTCTCACTTTTTATTCTAGAAAAGGTCCTTGCAGAGTTTCCCTTCTGGGATGAGTGTGACCAGCTCTGGCATGGCAATCCTGCCTACAATGCTAGGGTGTTCAATGTGAGTCCAGGCACCAACTGGACCATTGACTTCCTCTCTATCATCAAGCATGGGGGGACCATGTCAGTTCCCACATCTGGCAGCTCCCAGGTTCAGGATCAGGATGATACAATGGTTGAAGATTTCTGCTCTCCCCATCCCCATCTTGATGATAGATAGCCCCACATCAGTTGCTGTATCTGGTAGCTCCCAGGTCCAAGGTTGGGATGATACAATGGCTAAGGATTTCAACTATGCTTGTCCACCTGTGGACATCAGCCCAGTCACAGAGTGCAGTTCTTTTGGAGATGAGCTTGAACAAGATGAGGAGGAGGAGGAGAGAACAGATGAGGGGCAGGGTTGGGGTCAGGCTATGTCAGAGCTCCCTGCCAATCCAATGTTAGTTGATGAGCCACCATGCATCTTTGATGATCATGTCACTTCCCACTACATATGTCTTTATAAATTATTTTCTGCATCACTAACAATCATTCTAGCCTGCCAATTCTACTGATACCTTTGTACCTTTGGACAAGCCTGTTAGCTCAGCCAAATGTTGGACTCCATCATGGGATAGTCACTCTGCTTTCCAGAAGACTCCATATCCAAAGTTGCCACTCTCCATCATCTCAACATCTACATCAACCACATCCAGCAGTGGTCTTCAGCACCTTCCAAAGACTTCCAAGACTTCCTGAATGAAATTGACCAAGGGGAAAAGTACGTTGACTGAGATCAAAGTTGATCTTCAGGGCTAGCTCAGCAAGTTGAATGAGAGCTCCCAAGAGCAGTGCAACAATGTCACTGCCCTCAAGTATGAACACAAGTCGATGAAAATGCAGGCATATATGTGCAACAAAGAAATTGCTCATCTGGAGGGGGAGAATGAAAAAGACTGTATAGAAGCTGCAAAAATCCATGATCAATTAATTGAGCAGAAGCAGTTGGATATCAAGAGGCTCAAGGAAGAGGGAAAGATACTTCAACTCAAGCTGCAGCTGGCACAGCTGCAAGCTGGCCAAACTGGTGATACATCTGCATCCTCTACTGCTGGTCTTGATTAGTTCACTGGTAGCTAAGAATTTTGTATCTCATCACCTTTGTATTTTCATGTCATTTTACCCATTGAATGCCACCATATTTTGTGCCCTGCACATAAGTCCCATGACTTGGCTACACATGGATACCATGTTGTTCGAATAGCCTCTCCATCATGTGCCCCTGAAAGCACTGTCCTCATGTTCCATCCTGCTCTTCCCCACCAATGTCTCCAGTATCCTCCTCCCAACCTTCAGCCTCGCTTATTGCCCAGTGCACTGTATCTTCACCTGACTTAGCCTCAAATTGAATAATCATGTTGTGAAGAATCATGCACAATATGACCCAATAGACTGCCACATGTAGGTCATCATCTTTGTCCATCTTGAGTCTAAGTTCCTGCAGTGACTGGAAATGGCCTTTGAGGGCTGCAAATGCATGCTCAACCTTAACACAGACCTTCCAGATGCTGAGAAGATGAGCAAAAGACATTTCCTCTGGTGCATACCTTGGATAAATACTGGTTATAAATGTTCTACCTATGTGTCAGCCAACCACCACATGGCTTCTTGAAAGGGACTGCACACCAGGTCTCAGTGGGATAGGCTGAGTCTGCCCAGATCCAGTGGTGAGCAGGTATTAGATTGGCTGGGTCTTGTGACATGTGTGTTCCTTGGAATGCATATGCATCATGCACACTACCCAGTTGGCCCAATGTGTAATCAACTATCATTAGGTCATGAGGCATGATAATTGCCTCAAATTCCAGGTAAGTTTCTGTCTGCTGTCTGTCATTTGTACTTACCTGGCAGTTCAATGAAAAACATGCTTTTCAATCATAAAACCCATCCCCAAACATCCCTGGCCATGCATGCAAGTTAATCACAGAGCCATCAGCCACAAAGACCCCATTCCTCCATGTGCAGCAAGTTTGAGATTCAGTGAATGATCATGCATTCCACATTTCCTCAGAGTTAGCATTAGGAATATGAATGAATCTATTGTGCTGATCCAGAATTGCAGCCATCACCTGATGAGTACAATTCACTACCATCCCAATGCTAACACCAGCCCACTGCCTGACATCTTCTGGCAAGCATGCATTTCCATAGTGCCCTGCACAATACAGGAATATTGCAAGCTGAATAGAAACTGGCAGCTGCTTATTATTTGATTGATGTTGAAAGAACAGGTGGCCACTAATTTGATCTAGTATCTCATCAAATATCACAGGATCAACACAGAGTTTTTTCTGAAACAGAGAAGGGTGATGCTCTGCAAAGTGTTCAAGCAGAGACAGCTGGGACATTTTTGGTATTGGCTCTTCTGGGTGTTTGAGAACCCATGTGACTTCAACCTCATTGTGTAGTGCCTGGATAGTACTCAGCAGCTCCTCATATGGTGCAGCAATCAGGTCCATTGTTGAGATCATGTCAGTTGATCTAGAATCAACTGACATTGATCCCTCAGCAGAGTGGAATGAGGACATTGGTGAAAATGGGGACAGCATCATAGGACTCCATGAGGTTCCAGACAATGTATCTGTCCAATCAGTAAGTTCCTCATCACTATCATCTTCAAAACTCACATTGATCCTGTCATTTCACATCTGCACAGTAGCAAGTGTTGTATCATCAAGTAACTCCAGTATGTCAATGTGAAGTGAGGTCCTGGGCATCATCATGATTAGATGGAAGCATATTATTATATTTTGTCTGCTGTTTTAATGCACTACTACTATCTATGATGCTTTGACATCTTGAACCTTTGCAAAGTTTAAACCTCTTTCCATATTTGGGAAGAGGCTGTACATTTGTCAGAGCTCAAAACCCTTGCTAAAATTTGCTGCAAAGTTGGGTTTAGCTAGGGTTAAGCACCTTAGCTTTGTCAGCTGAGCCAACTCTGAATACCCTTATTGTAAGTAGTTACAGTAGAGTGTAGGTGCGTGCGGGCTTATGTAAGCTACCTCACGTGCCTAAACTCGAAGCTAAGTGAAGTCTAAGGTAAAAGAATAAAAACAAAAGAAAATAAAATAAAAGAGTAAAGTAAAAGTAAAAGCTATAAAACCAAAAGAATATCATAGTGGGGAGTACTCACTCCCTACAGCACTGTGTGGCAATATATCTTTATGATGGACAAGGATCAAGGTTACCCCATGTTCGACATGCCTGGTGGATTCCATGTGTACTACGATTCATCTTCAAGCATAGAGTCAAGTTTGTCATCTCTGCACACCACCCAAGGACTTGAGGATATACAGACAATACCCAAAAGCACCTTATTTGATGACAACAGCAGCCAAATGGATGTGGTCAGCATGAGGCTGATGCTGGATGATGCTGCTGACTGAGCAGGTGATGTTCACCATCCCATAGGTGACTATGATGCTGCTGTTAGCATGGGGGTGGTAGTGGGGAACAGTTGCAGTGCCACCGGTGGCACGACATCCGGAGCACTAACCTCTATTGGCACAGTGGTAGTGACGGAAGCCAAACACAATGCCACTGGTGGCACAACAGTGGGATCACTGACTTCTAAACAGGCAAGGACACTCCTCAGATTCATCACTGCTCATTTGCTGACCTGTCTGACAGAACTTGCAACCAACTTCTTCAGTTGACAAATGTTGTCACAAAGAAGAAGACTTTTCTATGTCCTTGTGAAAGCAGCTTTACTACCAAGGAGAACATATCCAAGAGCTAAAAACCAAACCGTGATATCAAGGAGAGGTGCATAGATGGGGAACAACCACCCTTGTGTTTCTAACCTACCCTGACAGAGTTTCCAAGAGCAACAATGCATTCTCCAACAGCAATATGAAGACCTCCATCATATGGCTTTGAACAGTGTCATGAAAGACTTCCAGGTGCAGAAGGATGCACTCAGTGAGATGGAGACAGTTCTCCAGAAGAGGGAGACTGAGTTGGCATCACTGCACACTGAGCTTGAGGTATGGCCCATAGCCAATCCATTCAGATGTTATACCAAGTTACACCTGGGGCTGGAACAGACTCACACAAAAGAACATGCAGCACATCAAGAACAACTTTACAATGAGCAGCAACTGGCTATGCAATGGAACCATTCACAACTTGAAGAGTTTCAAAGGCAACTTGAGGTATGTATTCACTCTAGACAACTACATCAAGATGATGTTCACATTTTACCTCTAGTTTGAACTCCAATCCCAGATGGAAAAAATGTCAACTAGTCAAGCAGCCAACCTCAAGGCTCATGTGCAAGAAGAGGTCACAAGGTTGAGAGAATCATTGCAGGTGTGTGGGAAACAAAAAGCTCAAAACCAGGCAGCCACTAATGCACTCATCAGGCAGAGAAGGAGAGGGAAATGGCAAAACTCAAGCAAGAGGTCACACAGTGTAGGGAGCAGGAGCTCCCTGGTAAGGGATTAGATGGAAATGAGAGGTTTGAGGTGTTGAGGAGTTTATTTACTTTTCTAAGGGGCTTGATCCCCATTTTGTAAGTGGGATGGGGACTTAGTGGCAAGGTGAGAGGTTGCTTAGTAAGCATGTGTGGTCTTGACCTTGAAATTGTACTATGTAAGTCACAATCACCCTTTTCAATGTATGCTTTTGATGTCTGACATCTAGATACAGGAGGATGTAGGAAATGAAGGAAATGGAGGATCACCAGGAGAGAGACAGACAAGCCCTGTTGAGGGGGGTGAGCCAAGTGGAGGCAGCAGCAATATGGTTCCTATCTCAGTGATGGTGGAAGCAGTGACCAGGGGAGTAGAGGCAGCACTTCATAATGTCCTCACTGATGGAAAGATGATTCCCAGTTGAAGTGGAAGGCACAGTTGCTGTCACTGAGTCTGTGAGGATGAAGAGGTCAAGCTTGAGAAGGAGAGTGAACCTGCTGTTCACCAGGATTTCATATTGGTATGTCATTGGCCTGTTTGTCTACCCAACCTACTCAAACCATTATTGTCAGGCAGAGGTTTGTCACCTCTTCAAGGAGAAGCTAGGAATTACCCAAGATCTTGACTTCATCACACACCACCCAGCTGCAGCAGAAGACATCTGTGCTTATGAGTATGAGGATGGATTTGGACCAGACTGAAACAATCTCTCATTTGACCTCACCCAGAATTACTCATCACTGTGGAATACTTATATTCTCAAACTGCTCTGTCAAGAGCTCCAAGCATGCTGAAGAGAAATAAAAGAGAGATCACAGGGGTAGCTTCTGAAGGCTAGTTTGACCCTGTAGGGAATCCTGCTGAAGAGAAGAACCAGTAGGAAAAGAAAACAGAAAAGAAACTGAACACTTAGCCTGTAAACTCAACTGAAAACTCTGCCACACCACCACCTTAGGACTTCCCTAAGGCTGCTCAGACCTCACTCTCAAGGGCTGTAGCAGTAAGAGAGCTGCCACAGACTGGTCCCACCAGTCTGTGATCCCCAGCCTCTATAGTGGTAGCTTGTTCTCATAGCTAGTACAATTTCAAAGTCAAGACCACACATGCTTACTAAGCAACCTCTCACCTTGCCACTAAGTCCCCATCCCAATTACAAAACAGGGATCAAGCCCCTTAGAAAAGTAAATAAACTCCTCAACACCTCAAACCCCTAATTCCCATCCAATCCCTTACCAGGGAGCTCCCACTCCCTACAACACCGTGAGGAAGAGAACTGGCCAATCAAAAGAGGTGACAATTATATTATGGAGATACTTTGGGAACATTACAAGTGACTGTGGACAGTGTGGAGATGTGCACAACCTAAACTGACATCCAAAGGTGTCTTGGAAACACCTACTGAGACTGAGGCACATTTGGTTGAAGGAAGAATACAAATGGGGAAGGACAGCAGGCAGGCCAACCATCACCAGAATGTAAGTTTGCAGTTGAGCCATGACCCTCTACTAATATCCACACTCATGGGTCAGAAATATCACTGCAAGGTCATGGTACTCAATGAAATGGTCAAGTCAAAGTCTGAAGTGCAAGACAACAATCTGCAGAGCTGGAAGTGGCTCTGAAGCCTCATCAAGATGTTAGGTGAACATGGTATGAGCTCCAAAGAGAGCTCAGTGGAGAATGGGGTGGAGAATGTCCTCTGTGTGAAGAACATGCCATGGTGCAGGAACATAGACTGGGAACTGGAAATAGTAGATTTCCAACATCTTCTTGACACTGATATCTTCTCTCCCCAAGGTTCCAAGCCTCTCACTCATAAATGCTCACCAGACAATCCATCGACCACATGTGATGTGGTGAAAGCCTTACCCCTTGCATTGTACAATGGGGCCTGGTTTGTGCAGCTCACCAAATGTCAGATCAAGGCACTCAATGTTCCCCAACAAATGTTCTCTTGGATGAAAGTTGTCATAGCATAAGACAGCCAGCTGTAAACATTCCTAGGTATTTTTTACAAAGATACTGAAAGTTGTCATAGCATAGGACAGCATAGGACAGCCTATGTATTCATTCCTTACAGATATACCATTCATTTTGATTTGTGGACCAATGTCACAACCTGAGTGATGACACTGCTTGCATGATGCACAAGCAGTGAGCAGGTGATCATTGGGCATTCAGTGGTGTCTGCAGATTATATTTCAAAGTTGGATGTGTCTCTTTTTGTTATTTTAAAGTTTAAGAGCAAATGCCCATCTTATTGTTTGTCAATATTCTGAATATCGGCCATCATTCAGGTGCTGGCAAAACTTGAAGTATGAGCAGATTTTATATTTGAAGGGAATACTTGATATTTAAATGTACATTGTTTCTTGGCCTATACATCATATTTAGATTAATGTTCAGGACATGGCTGTATGTCCATAGGTATTTGAAGTTTTAGCTACCATTTTTTCCTTCAGCAACACTTCAAGTCATTGGAGTCAGATTGACCCCAAGCACTGGTAAAAACAGGCCCAAGGCTTAGGCTATGCATATCGCCATTCATGAAATCCAGCTTGCTGCTGGAATGGATCAGTAACAAACCACTAGTGTGGTATGTGGCAACCCACCTGTTAGTCTAAGTGTCCTTACAACTTGACAGGTTCATGCTCCCCATCAGCATTCATGATTGATCTAAGCACAATGTATTCAGGAGAAAATCCTTCACACTGAGTCCACACAACATCAGCCAGAAAGTGTTAAACATGAAATGCTTGGGAACATCAGTAAATTGGTCAAAGTCATTTTTGTACTTTTCATACCTATTTAGCTGTGGATAGTCAAAGAAGTATGAAAAGTATTTACAATTTTTTTAGTAGGTCCTTTGTCTATCTACACTACTTTCCCCACTATTTACACTATCACAGCTTCCCACTGTGGTAGCCATCTGGACTAGTAATATTGTAGTTAGGCTACAATCCTACCTTTCATAGCTTGCATTTCACTTGCACATCTGAAATATAAGCAATGCCACAATCATAATCATTAGAGGGTAAATGAATGACAAATGAGGCAAGTATGGTAGTGACAAGTGTGAAATGAGTGGATGATGAAATACTTGCTGACACAAAGGAATACCATTAGCCAAGAAAAATCATAGCAGGAAATGCAAGGACTGGGGGGACTTGGGAAAGGCTGGAAAAAATATTGAAGGACCACTTGATATCCTATCAAACTCATCAGTAAGCCTTGTGAAGGAGCAACACAGTCCTTACAAATACTCATGTGCTGGTTTGCAGACACTAGAAAGTCATCAGTGAGTGCATCATTGGGCAAAGTACCATCCTCCACCATCAGGCTATCCATGGTAGGTGTGATGAAGGCACTTGCTGATATGACAATTTCCTTCAGTGCAGCATTATTGCATTTGTTGACTGACATGAAGTACTGGTGGGTGCGCACCCCCCAATTCTGCTCAGAGAATGACAGGGCAGTTGATGTTTCCCTCCCAGATGGCTTGTTGAGCTTGAGGGGAGTCCTCACAGTGGCCCTGCCATGAGAGCTGAGCTGGTCATCAACATGGAGCTTGCCCCTTTGGAAAAGGTGGATCACATGTTTGAGCTACATTAATAGTTAACCTGCCTTTCTAATTTGTATGCTAGTGGATTACTTACTGCTGCACAGCAAAGAGAGAGCATGCCCCTGACACCATGTGCTTTCAAACTATCAGTGTTGAGTCTCAGGACATCTGGGCAGCCAATGCATGGCTGTAAGTGCATGTGGGCAAGGAGTTGTAAAAGAAACTGTGATTGATATGCATTCTCTGGCTTCAAGGGATCAAGATCCTGAAATAAAAAAGCAAGTCCAGCCAGAAGCTCACTGCAAGTTTCTTGAACATCAGGGGCCTGTGTGTCATCAGAGTCTGATGCAAGGAAATGAGCCATGGAGCCAAAATTGCTGTGCCAAATGCTGAGATGCTGGGTTGCCTGCCCAAAGGAGTGAGTCAAGAAAGTGACTAGAACAAAGGTGAAAATGACTACAAGGATGAAAACTGGTGCTCCAGGATAAATCATGGATATGTTGCCAAAATTCAGATTAACAGTGATGACAATGATTCAGAGAGCTCACATCAAATCCTGGTCTGGGATTACCCATGGGTCACCCAGGCTTCCAGCCCACATTACCAGAGTGGGAAGCATGAGCTTCATCCACTTCCTATCCTCCTGCAGTGAATGAGGCAGGTGGCCATTGATGTAATGGATATGCCTGCTACCCATGCTGTTGGTTCTGGTAGATGATGCTTGACCTGTAATCATAGTCACTGGGGCCGAGTGTCCAGATCCTTCAGCCATGGGATCACCACACAGGCTAGTGTGCAGTTTCTTTGCTGGCTTCTCCATGATGACATTAGTCTGCCACTCCACATATATTAGTAGCAGCATTGAATGAGCTAAAGTACAGTACATACCATTGCAGTCACATGGGGAGCCTTTGCTGTCTGTGGTAAGTGTGAACCTACCACACCACCACCAGTATTGGACCTTTCATCATCCATGTCATCCACATCGGATGTAGTGACATATCAAGAATCATTGTAACCTTCATGCCTATGCTTGGAACCCATCCATGCTACTACATTGGAGATTGGCCTGTCAAAGTCATTGTCACTAGTAGATGGGTTGACATTCATGCTGGTGGTATGCTCCACCACCTAGAAGTAATTAACAAAGAATGAGTTTGTCAAATAAAATCAATGACCTACCTTGTGAGGCTGGTGATGGCCTGCCACCCAAAGTCAAACAGGCAGAGTAGTGGGTACTGGTGTGCTGTCAACATCCTCTACAGCAGGGTCCTGTGCATCCCCTTCATCCTCATACTGTGGAAACACAATTACAGCTGGCACCACAGTCTCCCTATAGGCTGGAGCTACAGCAGAGGCCACTGAGCTGACACTGGTTGCTTTGGTCATCAAGGAGGGGACAGTGGAGGACATTGGACAGGATTTTCTGCCAGTTTGTGAGTTGGACACAGCAGAGTTCTGAGGTGTACTACTGCTGACACTGGGTCTGACTTCATTCACCCAATTGTTAACACAGCCAAGGAGGAGAGCTCTTTTGTTTGGCATGCTGCGATTCCATGTGAGGTTGAGCCAGTAAAGAGTCAATTCAGTGAGAACTAGCATCATCAAAGAGGAAAGGTCAGCAGACTGCTGGTGTGACTTTTCTTTTTCCAATACACATGTCGGCTCCACATCACTTGTGGCATATTGCCTCCTCAGTGCATGATTACTACCACTGCTAAGAGACAGCTTATCTCTTTGAGTGACTGCAGGTACAACTGCTGTGATGTCCATATGGTAAGGATTGGCATCCACATCAACTACTGTTGATCAATCAGATTCCAGAAACTATCCAACCAATGGCATTAAAGAATGCACCTCACCATCAACACGAGGAGCATCACTTAAAGCTATAAGCCATTTTGGGTCCATGCTGCTCCTTGGTCTCACAGGCCTCACTTTGCTGCTTTCCTGCATGGCCTGTTCAACTTCCATGGCCACCTCCATCTCATTGACTTGGGTTAGACCCTGCTGCATAGCAGTCTCATGCACATCCCTAATTTCATGTGTGTGTGCATCATCTGCCTGCTTCTGTGCTGGGGTATGTCACTTATTCTGCAAGTCGAGTATAATGCACCCTGGGTGTAGGTTAGCCTTTACTTGTTGCAGATGACTGCCACCAGAAGAATCATTGGTGGACATCGTGCTCACCAGGCAACTGAGTTGCCCTTGTGCCAAGTGAGCAGTGGAGATGATGAAAGGTAAATTCAAATGTGTCCATTTTATTCACACATGGGTTAAATTTGCTTGCATACAAATGACATGATTCTAGCACTAAGTGCCACTCACCCTGAAGACTTAGCAATTACGTGGGTTTCAATGTGTCTATATCCTAAGATGCCACCCACCAGGGACTCTTGTCACTGAAGACCAATGCAGCAGCCTGACAGCACCCCACAGCTTCCTTGTGACCAACCAGGATGCAACTGCTGGTTCAGAAACCTCTCCAGCCTCACAAAACACAAGTGCATGACTCATCCATCCTTCAGTCACCCCCATCAAAGCTTCTCTGACCATGCAGAGTTACTCAGCTCTTCAGAAGAGGAAGACCCTGCCACAGATAGAACACCCCTGCTACCTGAACATGCCTTCCATGGTTATCAAGCAGAAGACCCTTTGAACCCAGAACATGAGGCCATGAGGACAGAGTATGTTGATCGCCATCATCTACACCACACTCCCTCACTCATACATCTGGTAACTATGCAATTGTCATTGGTCACCCCCTCAGACAACAACCAGAGGAGTACTGTCACCTACACTGTACACCCTCACTTGTACCACTGTACATCCAGTAACTACACAACTGTCATCAGCCCCCCCACCACACACCCACACTCACACATCTGGTAACTACACAACTGTCATCAGTCCCCTCTCCTCAGATGACAACTGGCCTCCACACTGGTGCCTTTGTCTGTCAGTCAGGTAAACTACACATTCAAGAACCTATCCTGACTCATCCCTGCAGCTGGCCTCATACTCCATTACAATGAATGCTGTTGACCATCCCCAGTCATTGATGGTGAGTTCGGAAATACCACTGGCACATAGCATACTGAAATGTGCAGTGTTCCAGACTACATAGTATAGCATAGTGGTAACAAATTATAATTTCTACTTTTTCTACTTTTTTGCCTTCATTGTCTTTAATTACCCTATTGAAAGTTACATCTCACCAAGTGTGTCCATCTGTGTATCTGAGAAAATTCAGTTAAGTACCGAAAGTCCTGAAAGTCCCGGATAGAGCTGTAAAGGCTCGGATAGAGTTTGGCCAATTTACTGATGAACGTATCTCAAGTCAATCAATCTCCACGACATGATGTGAAATATATGGCCAGGCAAGGCACCTTTGGAAGGAACGTTCCCAGACTTCGTCACACACACGATCCGCGACCAGGTTGATGGAACCACGAGTGGCTGCTCAGCACCCACGGAACCAAGGGCTGGCGGTGTCCTGAGTGTCCAAACGAACAAACTTGACAGTTCCTCACACCCGGAACTGTCTCCGTCCGTCTCAGGAGGAGGACAGCGTTGCACGGGGCATTGCACACGTACTTCCGTGGCGGGTCACTATATGACAAACAGAACTTCCACTCTAATACACAGCACAGGCACAACGTGTACAGTAAAGCCTCCGTGATTCCAGCGTTGACGGCTTAACAAAAATTGCTCTCAGTGCCTGTCTATACTTGTTGAACAAGCTCCGAGAGAGAGATAGGATAGAAATCCTTTCCTCGTCACACGACTTGCGCAGTCGATGTGCCAATACATTTCAACAAGTTGGCAGGAATTCCGCGTGGCCCAGAAAAACACATGTACCATCTACTGTCTACCGTCGTCACGTTCGAGGAAACATGATGGCGTCGCCAGCTTCCTTTGAAAATATCATATTTCGAGACATCATCGCACGATCGCGGACTTTGGCTCTTTGCTCCCTGATCCAATTGGAGTTTTTCCGACATCGCAACCTTTTCCCCAATGTCTGTAAAAGCTGCCTACATCGTGACGTGGCGTCATGTTTCTAACTGGTCAACGTGCTCCCACCCCCTATCTCCCGGAAGTTTGTGTGCCTGATGTGCTCTGGACATCGCAACCACGACATGTGGGCAACTAGCCAGCTGTCTTTGTGCACAGGTGCTTGCGTGTATACTAATCATCAAGTTGAGGAAGGTCTGTGTACACGATCTATTTACCCCCTTGTCACAAAGGTCAACCCCACATGATAATCGATATTCCGGTGACATGAGTGAAATGGTGAAAGTGTATGTGCATGCTGCAGATCATTTGATCGACAGGAGTGAACGTCGTTCTACCATTTTGTAAACACCCCTCCCCCCCCCATCATTATGATCAATTAGAAGAAAATGTAACTTTGTACAGGTGTCAAATTCAGAGATGTCAAACAGCCAAATTTCCGAGCTGTCGCATCTATCATCGCCATCCGTGTACATATTTTGAATTGGCAGAGTTGCATAAAAATCGCCACCGTGGTGTCTTGCACCAGAGTTCCGATTCAAATATTATCTATACACGATCGAACGAGAAAGCAACGAACGATAACTCGATTCTTTCTAACATGTATCAGTACGCTATATATAAGTCAGTGTGAAACGACTTCTTCCACCGCCGTCCTGCGGGCCCGCCTGCTGACGGGGTTTTTGACACGTCGAATGAGGGTGGTAGTAAAAAGAAAGGTACAATGGAGGTGTGGCAATGGCAGACAGACGCCTATTAGCCCTCCTCTAGAGTTAGTAGCGACGGTGGCGGAGAAGCGGTCGTGGGCCAGCCTGCCGAAATCGTGTAGACTCCATGACGACTTTTGTTTCTTGCGGGGGCGCTTACAAACGGAACGAACTATCAATGGCGCAAGAGAAACCGCGTCGGTGCCGCCAGAGTTATGATGACAACGAGAACGTAGAGTAGGAGAGGTAGCGCGAGTGTCGAAGGAGCATCACGATGAACCAGGGCGACCGGGCAAACGATGGAGGCCGAGCATGTACAGTACTATAGTAGGAGACAATAACAGGAAAAAAAAATGAAGAGAGCAAAGGCAGAAGAGGGTGGAGTTGGACACGAAAACCAGAGCGGTGATAAGAGAAGAGAAACCGAAACAATAAACAGAATTCCATGTTCTAACGCGCTACTTTTGAGTCGACGGGAATTTCAGACCTGGCACCTTGATGTTAGAAAAAGTGAGCTCCGCAGTCGTCCGCGGTATGGATACACCACGTAACGTGGGAAGCACCAGTAGCCAGTCGCAGGAGACGATACACCCAACCAGAGACAAAGTATTAGCTCTTGAATACCGTCCACAACGCATCCCAGAATTCCCCAGTAGTGGGGCGACGTCATACTTGAGCGCCGGCATCAGCAGCAGCCGCATACGCCAACTGCACCTGGATCTGCATAGCCTGCTGCTGTTGCTGAGCTCGCAGATACTGATGTTGGGCGGAGGTGTACATCATCTGTTGCTGATACTGCTGAGCGTACGTCGGTGTCGAGGGAGTGACAGGCGTTGTCTGACCGCTTGCCATCGGTGTCGACTGTCGCGAACTGGCGGCACTCGAACTCTTGTGTGCGTGTATCAAGCACTCGTGCTGCCCGCTCGCAAGTAGGTTCAACCCGATCGCCCCGTGTTCGCCAGAGTGTTGGTAGTGATACCGTAGCCCGTTCATGTTTTTGTACCGCCGTTGGCAGTCGCCGATTCCACATGCGAATGGCCGAAGCCGGCGCTCCGCTTCACGTTCAACTTCGCGCAGTTCACCCTCGCTGATCACGTTGTCGTCATCCCCCGCAGCTTCCCGGGCTGAGCGCTTGCTGGCAAGGAGCGCCTGCACCTGTTCGAGATCCTTCGGTGGCGCAAAATTACAACTACCGTGTGTCATGTGATACTTCAAGCCGTTGGCCTGCTTGTAGCTCTTGTTGCAATTGGGTTTCGGACAGCGGAAGGGCTTCGAGAGGAGGAGAGACGATGCAGGGCGGGATAGTGTCGTACTTGCGCGGGGACTAGTTTGTTGGGACGCCGACTTCGAAGGCGCAGATGAATCTTTCGGCAACTGGGCAGTCGAAGGGGCCGAGCTACGAGTACTACTTGACGGCGACGGCACACGAGAGGCGGTGGGGGTATTGGTAGGGGTATTTGTCGCTGAGAATACAAGGGCGGGCGGGATGCAACTGTATGGACTAGCAGGTTCTTTGGCGGTAGTGACAGCACTAGACAAGTGCTCGTCAGATATGGGCAAAGGGGCGGCGCCAGGCATAGTTGATGAGTAATCGGAATAGCCCGCGTAACCATTAAATGGCTCCGTGTTACTAGAAGGGCTATTCCTTGATGGTGGGAACACCGCTATCGAGTGGCCATGTATGGAACGCGTTGGTATGGTGGTGGTGTCAAACGCCGAAACAAGTAGATGTTGTGAGCCATCCTCGCCCAAGTGAGGAAATGAGTGTGACGGGTGTGACGACAGAGGCGTTGTAAGGGGCGTATCGGGTGGGGTCGGACCACCGGAAGAAGGCGAACTGGAATGATCAGTGTCAAGCTCCATATCATCTGGGTCGAAACCGCCTTGATTATAAGAGGCCGTAGGCGGCTGCGTGGTCGCCTCAGGGAGGTACGAGGTGTGCTGCGCACGAATGGGTTGCTGTTGGTGGCCCACAGCTTGAGTGATCACTCTTGGATGGGGCTGGCCAAACTGGTCGACGACGACGACATGAACCTCTTCAAAGTGCTGCACGAGGCCATGCAAGTCGTCTATCTGAAGACCACAGCAGGAGTAGTTCTTACACTGGGCCCAGGGGAGTGAGCCAAATGAGGAACGAGAAAGAGTCATGTTGACTCACCAGTTCGTCCTCACGATCGAAGGTTCCGAGGGCGGCGCCAAGGATGGAACCACGGTCGCTCTCTATGGAAGAGGACATCTTCTCGCACCTGAAGTCGCTTGGACTGCGGAGAGTCAGCGGGTGAGACGCCCGCGTTAACGTGGAACACTTACTCGAGTGGGCCAAGAAGTTGACCGGGCGAGCAACCGGGGTAGAAACGGCTGCCAAATGAGCCTGCCTTCCAAGAGATGGGGGAGCCAATGAAGTAAGACGCCGATATGGAGCTGTTGGCGAGTGCGAAGGGTTCTGAGAACATCTGGAAGTCGGAGGGATTAGGGGGTTGGCATGCAATAGGTTGTGCAGTAGAAGGCATGACTACGAGTGGGGTGGGTTAAGATAGGTGTACAGATGAGATTACAGAGGGTTGCAAGGAGATATGATAGAATGGTATACACCGATGAGGACTGTAGTGCGAGGACGATGAGGAGAACGGCGAGGACGATGAGCGAGTGAGTGAGTGAGTGAGTTGAGAGAGAGAGAGAGATGCGCAAGTGGAGTTGGCTTCTCTTAGCCGGAGTTGGTTTCGTGGCCTCTATTTAGACCCTCGACGGCCCTGGCCAATCAGATTCGCCGTAAGCGCTAATGATATCGGAATGAATTCCCACGATTACATAAACAAGCCCGTCTGCACACCGATCATCTCGCAAACACAACCAAACAAACACTCGTCCCTATCGACCCATGCCGGCACACCCCCCCAGTACTGCCACCGTCGGCTGATACTAGCCGTCCTGCCCACGGACACATATTCCCCGTACCCCGTGTGTGTAGTGCCATCCACTATCCGTGCACAGCGCTCTCCTCCTCGTGATATCACAGGACACCACACCGGCCCTGGTTTTGGAGGCTACTTCCAAATTGTCACCCATCAATTTCAATTTCTTCCCCATCTGTGAGAGAGAGATCGTCATATCATATGTACAACTACTCTGTCAGTCCACACCCCTCCCCATATATCAGAAGGAAATGTATGTTGGCTACTAGTACATCGCAATCTCGCTAGCTTTATCGTAACCGAATCCGCCGACGCTGCTACCCGGATCGCCGTCCTTGAATCTCACTCACAACTGGCTAGGGACCATTCCCCATTCGACCTCTCCAACTCAGCGAGCGGACACTACGGCGAGAGGCACTGGCACCTGTGTCAGGCGGTGACAGCCCCCGTGACCCACTACTACTCCTGCGACCCTCGCATACCCCTCAAGGGATTTGCCTTTGCCATCAGTCTGAGATCTCGTTCCCCTCGTCACCTGCTAAGCCTACTCCGAGACAACCCCCAATTTCCCCCGTGCTCGGCGGCAAAAACAGCACGTGGACCTTTCTCCGAGGAATGTGGTGTCGCCAACTTGAATCCCTGCTCTTTTCGTACGTTTCGCACAGTGGGCACTCCGTTGCATGCGACGGAGATGATGTATATTAAGCTGGTAGCTGGACCCATGTCCAAGTAAAGAACTTGCCAGACGCTTGGAAATATTTGGGAATCGTCTCGCACACCAACGTCCGAATTCGATCAATTGTACTACGATCATATTACGCCGACTTGGCTCTATCTCGCAGGTTGCAAGTTGACTTGACGCCCACCGTGTCGCGAGCTTACCCCATTTGAAAATCGTATTGTTGCCACGAGCCTTGGCTCGTGCCACGCCCCGAAAACGCCGTCCAACCGCTCTCCCAGACTCTCCAGAGGTCTCCTGTACACGCCGTGCATTGTTTCAACTGCTTGAAACGCTTCCGGCCACATCGCCCAGGCAGTGGTACGTGGTTCTTCAGGGTAACCCTTTCATGTCACGAAACTCAAATCACTACACAAAAATGGAAATTTAATTGGATTTCCAAAAAATGACATTCCCTGGAAGTGTAAGAGCCCGCGGTGAGGTACGGAATCTACCCGAACCTAAGCAGTGGTTCCGCAAATGTATGGATAGAATGAACCTCAGCAGCATCTCGCCCAGGGTTGTTCCTCATCTTGGGCGCAGTATATCCAACTCATGACATCGCAAATTGCGAACATCGATCCACGTGCCCCAAGGTTTCCGTAATAACAATGGAGAAACTCACGCCAAATAGGGCTATACTTATTTGTATACGACTGGCAATACATACGATGAGCCATAGAACCTTACCCAGTATGTAGTCGACACTAGTCGTCGCGGGTTTAATCTTCACCCTGCACCCAGTGCGCAGTCAACCAAAGGTTGGGACACGTATGTACATTGATCATGACGACTGGGCCTAAATTATACGTCAGACGTTGATAAGTACGGAACATGCCTTGCATTACGATCGAGGCAGCATGCTCGCGTGATCCGCGCGGTGCTATCCTACATCCGACCAAGTGCTGCGGTAGATAGGTAAGTATGGATGCTCGTCATCTAATCTTGTATGACGAGCGACGGGACCGGGTGGTCCCAAGAAACGAAGTAGCGGGTTAGATGGAATATGGAACGGAACCCTGATCTTGATAAGAATAGGAATACTGAATACCATGGCGTACATCAGAGCGCTCGATTGCTGCCCTCGAGAACGCGACACTGCAGTCATGATCACAGAAGGACCGGGCACACTGCCAGATCCTCGAATGCATCTACCGAGACTCGTTCGTACCTGGAGAGACTTGGAAAACGAAACTCCTCCGATCAGCCGACAGCTTTCTATGGCTCATCAGTTCGGGTTGCGACTCTAGATTCCCCCTTGGTCGATTGCATTCCTTTACACGATCTCGGATAGCGTTCGCATCCACCGGTTCGACCACTTGGAGGAAAACGAATATGCAGTCGAGTAGTCACACCGGTGTGAGGACTGTGCGGATTCGGCAACGAGAACATTGCCTGTCGCCTGAGGTACGTGCACTTCCGCGTCGAGGCCCCCTCCCGGCAATACACGTGAACGGTTTCCGGTTATGTATGCCATCTGGCGGACCATCCAGCCGTGACTAGTCCCGCTTGTCGATCCATGGGAACTGCCTTCATACGCTGACCAACACGTCCTGGCGATCGACTAATGTGTAAAATGGACTCTCACCGGAAAGCAGACTCGGAGCAGAGCCGGTAGCTGCGTATAGTTTAGGTTCCGTGTTCGATAGTGCCATTGCAGAGGGGGTTGAGGAGTCGTTTCCTCAGTTTCACGTGCACATACGTACCGCCCGCACTACAACCCCACAATGAGCAACAGGCCGAGAGCCCAGGTTACCAGCGCCTGGAACTTTACGTGTTCGTCTCGACTTCGACGATGCCTATCCCCATACACGCGGGCGTGGCACTTCGTGTGGCGCTTCGAAAGGTCATCAGCACCAAGCTATGGAGACAGTGGGAGACGAAACTCTGAATGACTGGTGGAGACTTTCTCTCCACTGAATCTTCATTCACAGGTGAAAGCAGGCCTTCTGTTCCCGTCGAGGCATTGCAGACGTTCGCCACAGTACCTCGATATGGGCAACATGAACCGAAAACCATAAGACGAAGGCTGTTCTCTCACTTCCGGTAAATCCCGCGTTACGTGGCGTCGGCCCGGTGGTACGGCGAGGCTAAGCTTGCCACGTTCAAGGCATTCACACCACAGCTGGCCAGTTGACAACTTTGAGACTGCAATGACACTTTGTCAGGGGCGAACGACTGTGTCGAATGACGAAGACATCGTGCACGACGTTCTATGATTGACTCTGGATATGACGATTTGCGCTAAGGCGATGCTCTGGCCTCCAAGCATTGCCAAGTAAACCTATGCATGAACGGTCTTTGTGGTCACCATCACGGGCTGCGTGCGCAGTCACGCAAACACTCCTCCGCAGATTGATCAACTCGGCGATATCTGCTGTGCTGCCGTGTCTCAGCCTCCCACATTCACCCCACCCTTTTCAGGATCTCCGAGGGAATATCCGTGATGCGTCAGGCCCTGCTTGGACGATGTACACCCTCGTACCCATTCATATGTGATCGGGATAACCTCGCATCACGCTGCCATGTTAAGTTCTATGAGCGTGAGTCCTACTACATGCTACTTTAGAGGTATCACAACACCTAGTGATGAACACGTTTTTCATAGATTAGGGTTTTGATAGGCGTCTTTTGTGGTGAAGTGCGCGCAAGTCGCACTCTTAAAAGTGCTGTTGGCGTGCGAGCGGACATACTTTTTCAGCCCCTATCCGTCATTCTCAACAAGACCTTATCAGTACTGTGCGTACGCCTCCTATAGGGGAGATGACGAAGAAGACATACCACACGAGTAAAGGGGCAGAATACAGTCGTATAGCGCTTGCATTCGGACCACTGTCCCGTATTACGACGGTGCGTTCTTCCGTTCACTACGGACAGCTCCGTCATCGCTCGAGTTCCATTGTAGTATGGCCTGGCTTCGAGAACGGCCCCTGTAGTCCTTCTGTCGTCCAGCTGTTCCGAGCACATCGGGTGGTCGTACGTTGAAGAGTGTTCTTGTCACGCCTTGAATCCGCGGAAAAACCATTCTCCCTGCCTCCTCGAAGCTTCGTGGGGTAAAGTGCTTTGGGGGCTCGATCCGAGGAGCCGCACGGAGTTTCAAGACTTCCTAGTCGTTTCAGTTACTTACAGCAACTCCTCCCTAGCTGCTGCGTCGCACAGTCTGGCTGAGGGTTGGTGTCGCTTTCCCCAATCGGTTGCTATCATCTGATGCGATGTCCGTGTGGTGTTCGGACTCTTATCTATGTTAGGGTAAGGCATTCCAGTCAGTCATCGGAAGACTGTTAACCCGACCCTGTACTACGAGGCCGTCGACTTGATCCAAGCATCGATCTAATCAGCGCTCTTTGCTAACCATTCGATCGATCATGCACATGGGCGATCAGCAATCCAGCGCTCACGCGTCTATCTCACCAAAAGCCTAACGTCGTGGTCTCCACAACTGCTATAGCTTCGTTCTACGCTGTCCTACAACTGTACTACTAGTATATGTAGTGAATTTGACGAGAGTGCTATCTGTCGATCTCGAGGTTACCTGTCGCCATGCCGTTAGGTTAGGGTAACAGATTATAGTGGCGCTTTCAGATTTCCGTCCTTGTACTAGCTCTATCGACTGGCTGCTGTTCAATCGGCCCGCGACGGTGGAGGGTTCGCGACACGTCAGTGCGAAGATTGCTGATATAATCCAAATCTGATGGCGGGCGGAGATGGACACGCGTACTTATACAGAACTTTAAAACGTTGTAGGCCCTCCCTAATCCCTTTAGACGTACCATCCTTTATTGTGACCGCTTTCGGTCGCCATCCAATATCACGAGTATGGATTGCACCTTTCTGATGGGAAAAGCCTTTCATGAACTTCTCCGTTTCCATGTACGTGTGGCTTTCGGAATGCCGTAAAAACCTCCATAACAAGTTACGAACGGGGAAAGGCAGTTGTTGTCTACCCAAGAGTAGTCCCCTGGAGCCGTTCAGATCAGGGGCCTCTCTCGCATTTTGGCGCGCTCACATGAACATACATACGTCCATGTCTGGTTAAATAGCAATCCAATGGATGCACCCGAGCTCAGGGAGACCAAGCTTGACAGACGGGCTTCCACGGCTGTGGGCATCTGCTGCGGTCCTTCCACGAAACACCAGGGAAATCCAAGTATCCCATCGCCTGCTAACGGAAGCACAACGACCGTCGTATCAGCCTGCGGTCATCAGTAGCACCAGACAAACATGTCCGAAGATTGGGACGCTGCGGATAATACATAGACATGATAAGTAGTGTCGAGTTGCGCACATGCCGAGATTATGCTGCCACAAGATGACGCAAGGCCAGCACCGAGATCTCTCCCCGCCCGCAGGATCACACAGAGCTCATGCACGTTTGACAAACCGTGGCGCAGGCCCCAAATGCGCACCGACGTTCGGGTCCGTAGAATTCAATATATACACTCGGAAAGCTTGATAATATTTGTCAGATCGGTGTTGGCTCCATTCTTCGTTCCTTACCATGGAACAAGGTGACCGTTGCGGGGATTGGATGTGGCGCACCATCATGCGACGCTGTGGTAATGTACGGTTTCCATAAAATTGGGAGTAACTACTTACTACGATTGTTCCATCAAGCTGCACCTGTCACGCGGTAGTAACAACTTGTTGCAACTTGCAAGGGTTGCACTACTTTTTCAGACGGCGACTTTCTAGGACCGCTAATGGTAAAGTTGCTTGAGCGCTGACTGATAACGGGGTGCAGAAGATCAACAACAACAGAGTTACTCGCGCACACTTTCAAAGAGGACCGATGGTGGTTGCCTTGGTTCGGTTTGGGATCGTACCGGACGCGTAGGGTGGTCTCGAAGGCGACCTGGGGCGTTATCTGATAGAAATCCAATATGCTACGCAGCTTGGCCATGAAGGCCTATAGTGCTACAGAACGTTCCAACAAGTTTCCAAGACTCCGCTGGCTCGCTGTCAACGTCATACGAGATTATAATGATGACCCTGACTAGTTAGACGTGTGCCGATAGTACTCACCAGTCACCCTGGACGAGAGGCACGTATTTTATATTGCAGATCGTTGTCCAGGCATGAATCTAACACGGCAAAGTTGCTAGAAAGTATAGGACCCCGAACTACGGCACAGATCGGCTCCGTGTGTTTGGAACTTGCTGGTCCAGGCCAAATTGCACGCCGCGGGCACCCTGTGCTGTATACTCCACTCCGTCGATCAGATCCTTGAAAGGCCAGCTACCATGGCACCGGTTTGGTCAACGTCATTATCGACAGGCATTGCGCTCAGAGATAGTTGCAACTTGGAACAATTTCGGTAATGCATGGTGTTGATGGAACAAACAGTGTTAGTACTCTTCGCTTCCTGCTTAGGATATCAGATAGCGCATCCCGACCATTAGGATGCGGATTCCCATGTTGCCTCAACACTGCCGATACTTACTTGCCTTGCGTGGGTAGAAACTACATCATGTACGGAAAGCTTGACGTCCCTCGTGAAGGACTAACCTGGTCTGGTGTGGTACTTGTAATATCGATCCTTGATCCTCCGCAGCGAATGGCCTCCAACTCTGCTTCCCTGATTTCCTTACGGCCTACGGAGTATCCTGCATTCCATGGGGTGCATAACAGCTAGTGTGGTCACCGGGTTCGATCGCTGACCCCACCTTACTCATCACGGGACCAAGGCTAGTCACGATCGGGTTATTACACTCCAATTCTGACTGTCCTTGGCGGTTTTGCGTATGTTGTGTATGCAAGGACTCTTGAGGTGCATGATTCTAGTTTCACGACGAATTCAGACGATACATGTCGAATGCTACCGTCCGAATCTGACAACGTCTGCAGGCTGCGAGGTTCTGCATGCGGGGAGGACTAGTCGGAACATACTGTGAGACTTGAGGATGTAGTCATGGATAATCGAGTATCAACTATCAAATAGCAGTTACGGAGGAATTTCCTGCCTTCCGATGCCACGCTATCTTTCAAATCCTCGACTAGGCGAATGTATCGATGGTCTTGTGGGCTGTGCGATGACCAGTAGCTGGCAACTGAAGTCAAAACTGGCACTGGAAAGCGAAGACTCAAGTATGATTCGCAAAATAAGGAATTCTCTGCCGTTCAGTGAGTTTCCTTTCGGGTAAGTGTCGCGAATCGGTGGCAAGTTGGTGGGCTTCACGCAGTGGAATGTACCAACTATACTTGTGGGCTGATAGTTGATGGTTACGAACCAACACTCGGTGGGGCAGCTACTGACGTACACACTATAGGCGCTGGACGGGTTCGGTCAGCTCCACAGGTTTTCTCATCCGTTAGGACGACACACCAACGAGTCGCATGGCAAATGCACCTAATTTGTCAGTGTCTGGCGGCCTGCAAGCCATGGGTTGTACATCTCTCAATCACCTTTTAAGTGGAATTGGTACTAATTGTCGGGGATAAGTTTATCCCGATAATTCACCTATTGTAGGGTGCGGAGGCACTCGTGCCAAACTTCTGGTAGTTTGGCTCCTTCGGGCATAGTGTCAGGTCTTTCCGCCATGAGAGCAGTGAAACATCTAGTAGGGGTAAGTTTCTCAAGTATAATGTTAGTCCATGTGACTAGTATCAGGAGTTGACTACGTCGAAGGTTAAGTAAAAACTATGTGACGTAGTGCGTGTCCGTGAAGAAACCAAAGTGCGGCAATACAAGAATTAATCATATCGTAACAGCATAGATATGATGATGCAAACCACTGCTGATGAGAACCGTGGTATACACTCATTCTACTTTCCAATGCCTTGTGAGGAGCACAGTTGGTACCAATACCCTGAAACACAGTCAATAACCTAGCATTTACATTTAAAATATCTGGTGCGAACCTGGGGTGGCTTTACTTTCTTGAGCCTCAGCCACTAACGGGGCTTCTGCCATGACCATGGCAAATCCGCTGTTCGGTATTGGTCAGAGGCGACAGACGATTGTCGTCGTTTCACTTACTCGTGAAGGTGCCAATCGATGTGACTAGAGTCAATCTATAGTCAGTGTGTGTTCATAAGAGAGGGCATTGAAAATCTCACCAGTGGAAATACCAAGGCCCAGGGTTATTGGTACTGAAACGAATTGTCACGTTGTCGTTCACTGCTTGGGTGCCAAGCGATACTGTATCCCTCCGTACTGGATTGACGTAGTTGTACGTGCTGTTGCCAGCTACACGAACGACATCAAAAGCATGCTATAAGTTTTGCGTCAGCTAAATTCTGAACATCGCTACATGCAGGGATGCAACATACCCCATGAAGGTGCATAGGGTGCTACTCAGTTCGGCTTCCAGTCAGTTTACCGATGGCAGACCACCTGAAGTCAACTTACCGGACCACCCACTGCGCCACCGGGTGTGAGATCAGTCGCCGGAATGCTAAGCTCGATCGTCTTGTTAAGTGGCAATGTATAGACGCTCCCGTTAGGAAGCAACTGTGTAGCCTCATGGGCACCGCTAAGAATTTGCAGGAGCACGGGGAGTGGAGGGTTTACAAAAGTATAGTTATTCATGGTGAACAGTCCCTCAGCATTGACGCCAGTGATGATGTTAATATTGACGTCCGCATTCCCTACCCCAGGTGTACCAGGTACACCACTAGCAATGATGGGATGAAGGGCGCTTTCATCAAACGGCAGAACATACGGTCCTGGTTCCGTCGTTGGGTCCTCGATGGGTGCACCGCTATACCTCAGAATGGCCGAGTTTAGCCCTCCGACGAAAGTCTGATTAGGAAAGTCAGACACGGCGCGCATCCAATAATTGCCCACAGGTTGATCAGCAGTGACGATGAAGGAATAACGCTGGGCTGCATAAACCGCGAGTGAGTCAACAACTACTGGTTCCACTTCGTTGCCGTCCGCTTCGATAATAGTCATGTTGTGACCATCGATTGTGAAATTAAACCATGCATCACAAGACGCCCCGATAATCCGGAACCGATATCTCAGCCCCTGTGTGACATTAACAACGGCGAGTGGTGAAGCAGGACCACCCGGATAACGGCCAAGTCCGTTGATCAATGTGGAATCCGGCGTGAAAGGGATACTGTTGTACAGTTGCGGAGAGGGTTGGTGGTACCTATACAAGGTGGAATGAGCCCAAAACGCAGGTCTCACGTAACATTAGTGACTAACCAGTCAGAAAGCACAATGACAGTCGATTCTATAATGTATCATTTAATAGTTAAGCTCAGGAAGGACGAAGTGACTTTACCATCATCGACATCATACAAATGACCAAGGGGATCGTCTGGATCATAGATGACCAACGGTCCCCTTAATCCGTCGCAGTACTGAACCGACAAATGCGAGTGGTACCAGTATGTCCCGGCTTGGTCCGGTACAGTGAACTTATGCAAAAAGCTCTCGTTGGGTTGGATGGGGCATTGTGTGATGAAGGCAGTGCCGTCTGCCCAGTTGGACTGATGCTGAAAGATACCGTGCCAATGCTATATATAAATGTGAAAAGGGTCAATTTGACTGATGCCATCAAGAAAGCTCCTAGTCATGAACTGACAATGCTTGTCGTGACGTTCATAGAAGTATCGTTTAGTAGGTTGACAACGTTGACCAAGAATTCGTCTCCCTTAGATAGAGAGATTAACTCATAACGTACACGAAGGAGGAATGTAGACAACACCTTTTGGGCCTGTATGAGGGGACCGGGAAACATTCCACCAGCAAGAACAGTCCTTCGACCTTTCAGGACTGGAACATCCCGATACAAAGAGCACGACATACGATCGAGGAAAGCCATCAGGTGCAATGACCTTGTTCACGACTTCGACAGTCGACACGGGACCTAGGACATTTGCCCTCTTGGATAGGGCGCGGCGGAATTGCGGACCAATAGATGTTGCCGATACCAGGTGAATGTTAACCAGGCCAAGCGCGAGTAGATGTGCCAGAGTGCGCATGATAAGCATGGTAAGAATACCAGCAAAAAACCCAAGGTAGTTAGGAATTTGTACGACGCATAACACGCACCTTTATAAATGTCTCAGTTCAGGGCATCCCGCCTGTCAACTAACTTCGTAAGCCGATGGGCAACGGTGTCTCGAATTAGACACCGCCCGTCTTCAACTGAGGTGTCCTTAACCCGAGTGCTTCATATCACAGCATCCATGTGAAGTGTTGTCTAGTATTGCCGAATACGCAACGCCAGGCGGTGGTTACAGATGGCGCTGGTAAACAGTCTCACCGGAATGTCGAGACCCTGATAGTCATTTTTATTTTTATCAAGCCAGACCAACGAGTAGAAAAGAACGCCGAACTGCAGTACAAAAGAGTGCAAAATTAAACTCACCGCTTATACATGGGGCCCAGAAGCCATCGGTGCGGAGTACCTTGTCCGTGTATCGTCATCGAGCAAGTTGAATATTTACCTTAAGCCTCTGCAACTCAACACGAAAAACGCAACGATGTCTGAGTATATTCTTGTGAAACTTATCGCTGTGCCTGGCCTAACACTGGTAGCTTGCAGTACCAGATTGAGTTTGAGCCGAAATATTTTGGCCGTTGTGACGATGGGCTGCTGTTCGGAGGTACTCGCAGTCATCGCCATCAGAACAATAATGAGTCACTTAACCACAAAAGGAGCACACAGCATAAGCATTGGCCAACCCACACGAGGCCGGACGGACGTCGTTCTTGTCCCAAGGTCCCAAGGCACCTATATGCGACATAGTGGTATATAGCATGAGGATGTACGTACGTCTCAGCATTTGTTGAACATTCGACTAGTCCGTTTTACGCAAGTACCGTGGAGCCACGAGTGGTTCGCCTTGCACAACCACATCTACTGAGCAGCATTAACAGGGCGGCTGCTAATGCAGAGTCTGAGCTGAGCCATTTTTAAATAGGAGAACCACGGCAATTAAATTATCTTCATTGGCCCCACTCACGTTCCTCGGCACACCTGTGTTCCGATAGCAAGCGTTGACTCGCCCGGCATACCAGCCCTATTTGGTGTCCGTGTACTTTCGGGTTTGGTTGCTTTGACTTCTTGCCATACTCCTCAGGTCACCAATCGGGACCGCTTTGGAGTTTGGAGGCCGACAGCAGTCCTCCGTAGGGTAGCTTATCCCAACAAAAGGACTTATATATATTTTAAGTGAAACAAGACCGATTGCATATATGGATACCGAGTATTCCGCCACACCCGAGTTGACGTCTCCTACGAGACGCGCACTCCGGTGACCGGTGGGGGTTTTGAGACGAAGTAAGCCATCATTCTCAAAGGCGGTCTCTATGGTATCGCCTTCGCCCGCGGTGCTATGTCTGGCTGTGATTATTGTCATGTGTCTCAGCCAGAGGAACTGTCCATTATTGCCCCTAAGAACTTAAAAACACGATGCATAGATCAGAATGAACATTCAGTGTCCAAGTCATAAATCTTCCAGTGCACTTCAATGACGCGTGAAACTCTCGCAATTTTGCCTCAATTATTTCCTTCGGCAGGGTACTTAGATATTACATAATCCCATCCGATCAAGTCGGTGTATGCGGAGCCGATATTGCCCAAATGTCAAACTATGAGCCTACCTCCCTCAAGACATCCCTGCTCACGGAGGGTGAGTGGACGCTTGATGCACCCTATTATGGACGGCCACTTGGGATACAATCGGCCATTACATAGAACCTCTTCAACACAGCTCGCACAACAGTCTTGCACGGGCTTCCCACAGTGGTGTTGGTGAGCCTGCAACTTGATGTTCAAGGATCGCCTTAACAACTGATAACACTCCCCGAGCTTCGATCGCTCATACTTGACGTTTGTCCACTGACACCTGGTATCCAACCGAGATTCCCCGAAAATGTACCAGCCCCCAGCATTACGCCAAAAATATATGCGGTGACAAGCAACAAGCGACGGTAGATTGGATAACAAGGAATGATGTGAATTCCATCTGCTATTAATGCGGGTAAGATGCCTGGACGCACAAATGTAGATCGGCCTCCTGGTAGTTGGGAAGCGATGCGAGGGCAGTGGCTACGGATAGGCGCATCGAGGATCGCCATGCCCGTGCGGGGGATCAGAATGCTAGTTAGTTGGAGGCAGCTGAGACAGATTCGCCACGAGGTAACATGTACATACCTGTGGAATAACGCAAACTCGATCTTGTTAGCGACGGAAAGCGTTGTTGGGTTATCATTGTGTTTGACGGTCAATTGACCCACCGCAGTGTTCTCCTTTACCGGCCCCCTACACGAGTAACGTAATACAGGACTTGTATTACACACCGTGGAGTCCGAATGCATCATATTTGAGGTTGTACATCGGTCCGTGCAGAAGCAAGACGTCCTGCAATCAAATAGTCTCGAATTGGTCAATAGCACGTGACTCTATTTATTGAAGCCTGCTTACTGGGCCTCCAACCGTCGGATTTGACAATGTCACGAAGAAATTCGGAGCACTAACCTGTGATGAAAGGCAAGGCTAACCGACCAATGGAAAGCTTACTGTCCATCAAGTCAAGGTTCATGACCAGATTAGAAGCGGTGAACTGACTTGTAATCATCGCATCATCATCACGGAGCACCTAAGTAGTCAGCGCGCTTTCTTCAATCTACAACGGAGATATGATACATAATATCCCCCCTTGCCTTGGTTCAGATCATTGATTGAAGAATCAGCATTCGTTGCTAGTTCAGAATCCATTTCCCTGAGCCCACTTGGACCGAAGCCGGACATATACTATGTCAACGCAGATATTTTGAACTTGCACATTGGGGTCAACCACGGCGGTTAAACCGGTTGCTGTTAAGGATTTCGTTATCAAGCGGAGACATCCTGTCAGCAAATTGTCAAAATTGTTCCGAATACCCACGTATCTGAGGGAGGGATTCAGTTGGGTGGGATCATGCTCTCAAATCGACAGATGTGGATAGGTAGTGGTGTCTTTAACGCTCGAATAAGGGGGCCAGGAAAAGTCCCTCGAATAAGGTCTCTCTGACGTCGAATTACTACAGAAGAACGGAGGTGAGCAAATTTGTCGTGGGAACTTGAAGTAACGAGCTTGTCTATGATCACCATTGCAATATATATAAAAAAAAGATAGATGAAACCCGATAAGAAATAGGGCAGGGCATGTGGGGCTATTAGAAGAAACCAAAAAGAAGGTTACAAGCTAGGGGTTTGAGTTTGAGTTGAGAAGGTGTTGAGAAGGGGCGGCACGTCGACAGTGGAGGGTAAGTTCCCAAAATATGCCCAGGCAGATAAATGCAGTAATGGTACCGCAAGTGAGCGCTTGAGAAATCGTTTGCAGTCAGGCTGGAGGCATATCGGGATAGGTAGGGAGGAAGTTGGAAGCAGGGTTGTTCAAAATGAGGCCACGAGACAAAGGACTGACAGGACAGGGACGCGTGTGCCCGGGCCTGGGAGAGCAGGGCTAGTGGACTCACAATTAATACTCTACCCACTATCAGAAATATGATGTTTGTGTCTTGGTTCCGAGTCTGGTGATGAATGTAGGTAAAGAGGACCTGCAACTGCCATACCCGTCCATCTGTAGGTTAATTCCTTTAGATGTTTTGGAGGTACTGAGAAACAACGCTTGTACAAATTGTACATACCTATATAGGTGCGTCCGGTACTCGGACGTGCATATGATGACGGCAGATCTTCAGCATTAAGCAAGAAAAAGGTATATTACACCAGGTATCGTCAACATAGAGTCCTGGTGGATAGACGGTATACAGTTACTGAAGTATTCTACTCCTAGGATGCTTCCAAGTCCAAGGGTAGCTACGAGAGACAGACAACTGTAAATGAAAGGCGACATTGCGAAAACTCATTATATCATAACAACATAAATATGAGGTGCACACGCTAGCACTGCTGATAGGATAGTGATATACTCATATACTACCTTGTAATTCCTTGGGAGGAGCACAACTCGTGCCAATACTCTGAAACGTGGTTAATATTCTGACCATTAGGTTCGAGAGTTTTCGTGACGAACCTGGAGCAAGTTTACTTTCCTGAGCCTCAGCCGCCGACGGGGCTTCTGCCATGACGACAGCGAATCCACTATGTAATTATGGGTCAGGCTGGGACGAAAGACAAATGCCCTCATTTCACGTACTTATGAAGGTGCCAGTCAATATGACTAAGTCAAGCCATGGTCAGAACACATGCAACTTAGACGGCGCTGAAGTCTCACCAGTGGAAAAACCAAGGCCCAGGATTATTGGTGCTGAAGCGGATTGTTACATTGTCATTCACTGCTTGGGTGCCAAGCGATACTGTATCCCTCCGCACTGGATTGACGTAGTTGTACGTGCTGTTGCCGGGTACGCGGACAACATCAAATGCGTGCTGTAATTAATGTATCAGATAAATTCTGAACATCACTACTTGTAGGAATGCAACATACCCCATGAAGGTGTATAGGATGCTACCCAGTTCGCATACAATCAGTTTACTGACGGCAGATCACCTAAAGTCAACTTACCGGACCACCCAGCGCACCCCCTGATGTGAGATCAGTTGCCGGCATGCTAATCTCGATCGTTTTATTGGGTGGTAACACATAGACACTCCCGTTGGGAAGTAGTTGTGCAGCATTATGAGCACCGCTGAGAATTTGAAGGAGCACAGGAAGTGGAGGGTCGATGAAGGGAACACCATCAACAGTGTACACTCCATTAGCAGCATCGAGGCCAGCGACGAGGTTAATATTGACGTCCGCATTCCCCACCCCAGGTATACCAGGTACACCACTGTTATGGAGGGGATGAAGTGCACTTTCATCAAATGGCAGGACGTACGGCCCTGGTTCCGTCGTAGGGTCCTGAATGGGCGCACCACTATACCTCAGAATGGCCGAGTTCATTCCTCCATCAAAAGTCTGATTAGGAAAGTTGGACACCGCTCGCATCCAGTAATTGCCCACAGGCTGATCAGCGGTGACGATGACAGAGTAACGTTGCCCTGCAAAAACTGGGAGTGAGTCAACGACCACTGGTTCCACTTCGTTGCCGTCTGCTTCGATAATCGTCATGTTATGGCCATCGATTGTAAAATTGAACCACGGGTCACAAGATGCCCCGATAATCCGGAACCTATATCTCTTCCCTTGTGTGACATTGACGATGGCGAGTGGTGAAGCAGGACCGGCTGGATAACGGCCGAGTCCATTGATCAATGTAGAATCCGGCGTAAAAGGAGGGTTGTACAGCTTCGGCGAGGGTTGGTGGTACCTATACAAGACAAGTTGAGCCAAAACAAACATCTTACAGGACATTCGAGACAAACCAGTCAGAAAGCACGATAACGGTCGATTCTATAATGTCGCATTAGTTAAGCTCAGATGGAAGAGGAAGTGACCCTACCATCGTCGACGTCATACATATCGGCAAGGGGATCGTCTGGATCATAGATGACCAACGGTCCCCTTAACCCATCGCAGTACTGAGCCGATAAGTGCGAGTGGTACCAGTATGTCCCGGCTTGGTCCGGTACGGTAAACCTATGCAGGAAGCTCCCATTGGGTTGGATGGGGCACTGTGTGACCCACGCAGTACCGTCGGCCCAGTTGGACTGATGCTGAAAGATGCCGTGCCAATGCTAAAAGTGTAAAGGGTTAATTTGTCTAATGCCATCAAACAACATCTGGTTGTGAACTGACTATGCTTGTTGTGATATCCATGGAGGTGTCGTTTAGGAAATTAGTAACATTGACTAAGAATTCGTCTCCCTTGGACGGAGAGGTTAACTCCTGACGAATGGAGGAGGCAAATAAATCATACTTTTCGGGCTTGTATTAGGGGGCCGGGAAACGTTCCACCAGCAAGAACAGTCCTTGGACGTTTCAGAACTGAGACAGCCCGATAATAAGACACGACTTACGATCGAGGAAAGCCATCAGGTGCAATGACCTTATTCACGACCTCGAGGGTCGACACGGGACCTAGGACATTTGTCCTCTTGGATAGCTCGCGGCGGAATTGCGGCCCAATAGCGGTCGCCGATACTAGGCAAATGTTAATCAAGCCAAGCACGAGTAGGTGCGCCACAGCGCGTATGGTGAGCATGGTAAGAATACCAGTAAAAGACCAAGACCGTTGGAGTTTTTTCGTTCCACGACCCGAGGTCTTTATAATGCCTCGGTCAGTAGTTTCCGTCCGCCACAGCCTACGTCGTCAGCCAATGGGTAACGCTGTACGCCGCCCATCTCTGGGCATCTTCAACCCGAGTGCTGCATGTCACAGCAATAGTGCCACATGCTATTCTTTTTGGATACGGAGAGAGTCAGGCGATGGTTACAAATGACGCGGAAAGAGATACTAACCGGAACGTCGGGTCTCGGGTAGGGGCCTCGATCAAGTCAGAGCAGCCAGCGGATGAAAAGCAAGACACCGGGCTGCAGTGCAAAAGAGTGCATCTTACGCTTGCCGTTAATTTACGGCGTAGGCAGTGGTTACGGTTGCGGACTACCACGGACCGTCCTTAACAGGCCACGGTGCAATACTCACTTTCAAAGGTTCGTTGCGGAAATTCAACCAGATGGAGACAAAACGGGATAGAAGCACACGCTCGTACACGCAATCATTGTGTGTGGCCTGACGACTTGTACGTTGCAGCACCGGACCGAGGTCGAGCCAAAATATTGAGCCCACTAAACACACTAGTTAGTGGCGGTCGATGTGATGGGCCGCTCGGAGGCTCCACAAGCCCATCAGAACTAAAATGAACTAGCCACAAAAGGAGGACCCCGAAACGCATCGCATCTGTCAGCTTTGGCCTACCTTACGAGTGCAATACGCGTGTTCTCCTCGTCGAAAAGTCCCGAAGACGACGGGTGCTGTTGGCGTTGTATGTAGCAGGAGGTTGGTGTCGGCACGTAGTCTGCCTTGCTATGTAGACACCGATAACACGGATTCGGCAATTCGCGATTTTGAGCAACACTGGATGAGACGTGACGGTAGTCCAAGTCAGAGTCTCTGACCCCAGGGCCCAACCATTAAGTAGACAAGCCACGATCATCACTGGATTCACTTCTTACACTGGCCCTGGTCCCTGATTTGCATATTCAGGCACTTCTGTGTTTGGAAGGCTAAATGTTGACTGAACCTGTCGCAACCGTGGCTGTCAAGCTTCACACGACACACCGGGGTCAGACATGGTGGTTCGGCTTGGTTTTATGGTTTTCTTGCCGGGGTGTAGTTCGACGAGCAACCAGTAAATATTCAACCACACCCTCGGTCTACAGTCCGGGATAACAATGGGATACCGAACGCACTGCACACCATAACTTATTAGTCATCACGATTTACGACTTCAAGTACTGCCGGACGGTCATCTCGGACAAAACTCCCATCACCAGCTGAATCTTTGGCGTCTACTCGGCATACTCATTCGACCTCCGTTGGGTCCATGCGGTGCGTGCGGATATAGTCATTTCGCTTTGTTGGGAGCGCAGTGCTTAGAAAATCTTCTAACGGGGACGTGGGCTGAAGGTGACCTGCACCCCATGAGTACGTCATAGGAGATTACGTGCTCTGCGTAGTACCGCAGCATTCACTTAATTTCTTCGTAACACCAGCGTCCGCTCTACCTCGCACGTTTCAGGGGGACCGTTATGGTTAATAGCGACGTCTGTACGTCTCGCCTTTCCTTGCACGCCGTTTACTGCGAGCTGGGGATACGTGCCCGTGCTCTGTCGTGTGTATCTTTTTTCTGCACCCTTTGCTGAAACAGCGAGCACTCTAATCTCATCTGCGGTTGCCGGATACCCTCTCGGTTCATTTCCGGATCCTTGTGAGGTTCTGGCGGTGAAAGAGTGGTCTGCGGAGGCGTGGTACGACTTCGATCATAGATATCACTGCGCATACAACGACACGCGAAGCCCTGCATTCCTGCCTCGAGGAAAATTATTCTTTGGTCTGTACTCGGGTGTTTACTCCATCCATCCGAGTTAGTATATGATCAAATATGACTCAAGCGATAAAACTGCCTCACATCAAAGTCGAGTTCGCAGTCTCATAACACAGCTTAGAGCCTTCCTGTACGGGTTTAACGCGGAGTGGTGCCACCGACTAACCAATTTTTGTCTTTCCGGAGCTGCAATCTACTGGTTACCAAGCTT
Source organism: Pisolithus thermaeus (assembly GCA_024663475.1). Taxonomy (NCBI): domain Eukaryota; kingdom Fungi; phylum Basidiomycota; class Agaricomycetes; order Boletales; family Pisolithaceae; genus Pisolithus; species Pisolithus thermaeus. The sequence goes on from JANFAF010000077.1 coordinate 228,293, forward strand.
TCAGCTCGATATTCAGATCGTCTCGGTGATTAGCGATACCCTCGTCCAGAGAACACAATAATCCTTGAGCACATGCCCGCCAACGGAAAATCAGATAATCACAGGCGATGCAAATTCAAACTATCGACGCTTAGCGTGTGGACGTGATTTTTTTTTTTTTTCTGATAGGTTTATGTGCTGACGTGAAACTATAGAGTGAACTTTCATTTCCTCGCTGACACCGCCCAACGACCTTGATTGGTCTGATAGATGCATTTAGGGGAGAAATTTACGGGCATGACCCTTCAGCACCGTAGTGACTCAAACGATGTTCCGGATAGAAAGTCAGTTTAGCTCACAAGGAGTCGCTGTAAGTTCCTTTGTCGGGGTCTCATCTTCGCACCGGAACCCAGCCATCGGACGCCAGAAGCACACAGAATCCCTCAATTGAGCATAGGGAGTCCGTTCTCCTGTTATGCGTCATCTCGTGATGTCTGTATCGCCCTACTTTTGGCAATAGCATCAGTCTTGTCAAGGTTAGCCCCTCTTCGATACATTGGCATCAATATGCACATTAGCACGTCTGCCGGTGGACCCTAGAAAGTATAACGATCTTTAAGATTACGCTAAAAACACATCAAGTGACAAGCACGAGTGACAACAAATAAGATAACAACGAATGATGCAAATAACAACTGCCTTCTCCTCCAGCTATGAATGCGGGTACGATGCTTGAACGTGCGGGTGCAAATTTGGCTTAAGGTGGTTAAGGAAGTGATGCGACGGCACCGGTGGTTGATATTGAGGATTTCCATGGTCGTGCAGGGGATTGGGGCGCGCAGTTGACAGGGGCAGCGAAGATGCATCTGTCATGAGGTATGGTGCGGCTGCTTCCTCGCTGGAAACGGCAAGGCACAGGAGGTCATCAGGGAAGATATTAAAGTTTACAGGGTGACCATACCCAAATACAGCTCTGAGCAGGTCATCCAACATAGCATCTTGTTTCATCTTTTCCTCCTTTGCTTGCGCTCGTGCGACCCTAGAAAATCGTATATAGTCAATGCAAATAAGCGCCAACTCAAGCATGTACCTCAGTTCCTCTATGAGAGCTGCATGCGTCTCCAATGCATAATGCATCTTGGCTTTCTGGATGATATATCTGACCAAGCTAGGTGACCGTCCCATCACCAAGCCGGTTTGTGGATCCATGAGACAAGCGATGTGAGGTGGTAAGCCATCCTCTCCATCTTCGTCTTCTACCCCGTCTTCTTTACGGTCGTCGTCCTGACCAGGTGGAGGGTGAGTATCAAAGTAGTCTGCACCGGGAAGTCCGGTTTCTGAAGGTGATCGAGGTTCGACCTTAAAGGTGTTAAACCCGGAGGTATCGGCGAGTGCAGAAGGGGTTTGGACGTGAGAGGGGTTTGGCTGGGGAGAGTCTCCGCGTTTCCGTTTGCGGGAGCCGCCACGTCCTGAGGGTGGAGGTAGCATGTTGTGCTGAAGGCGCATATGTTTTGCGAGCGCATCAGAGCGGGTGAAAGACTTGTCACATTCTATTAGCGATGTGGTTGTCAAACCGAAGCGCCAACGATGTGAAGTGAAAGGAACCCACCTGGTCGAGAACACGTGAAGGGCTTTTCACCGGTGTGCGACCGGATGTGGGATATAAGAGCGAAGCGGGATGTTTGTGCAAGGCCACGACGACTGCAAGTAGCCCACTCGCACGTGTAGTTCGATTTGTGGACGCCGATGTGTGCTGAAAGCCCGAGTCGTCAGCTAGGAGATGGTAGACCCCAGCAGGTGTACTCACAACTATGGATATGTTCTATAAGAGTGGGCAGGTGGGAAAAGACATCACCGCAGTCCTCCCACAAACATGTTACAGTATCACCTGGGTGGGCTGGTGGTGCAGAAGATGGACCTGGTGAACCACGGTCCTCCGCAGGAAATGCGGAAATGTCGCCTGCCTCGCTTGCAGACGATGAGTCGTCAAGGATAACCGATGACTGCGAGAACGCCGGCGACGGCGAACGCAGCTCAGCGGGAGACGGCGAGAACGTTGAACTTGCGTGTGCCATCGTCGAGCCACGCAAGACAAATGGCCAAGTCGACGATGGACAGCTGTTTGCCGTTGCTTGGTCCAACCGGCTTGACGCCAATCCCTCAGACTCACCAGTGTGTGTTGTCGACAAAGAATCTCGGTCAATGACTCTCCGAGCCATCCAAATCTGAGACTGGCTCTAACCTCCAGCGTACGCCCCAAGTCACCGCAAGCCCTACACTCGAGTCCATCTATCGGGATGACAGGGGCTAGTTATGTATTTGCGACTGTTTACTTCTCGTCGGTTTAGGAGAAGTCGTCTGCAAGTACACATACGACGACTACCATGGCATACCCACAAACACCGTTCATCCAGATGACACCAGGGTCTGCACCCTCGACACCGGTTCCTGCGTTGCGCGGCCGTGGGACAGGTGCAAAGCGCGGCCGCAAACCTCGTGGCGCGTTGCCAAGCGTTGCTTCAGATTCTGGCCGAACAACTCTCCAACAACCACAACCGACCCCCAGTACATTCACACCTCTGCAATGGGCGACACCTACTGCAACTGCATCGCCATCAACTGCCGCGCCACAACTCACTGCGACGGCAGCAACCCCTACCGCTGCGGGCGACGTATCAATAGACAGTGGCGATGAGGAAATCGTCTTGGCCACGGAGAAGGTTGTTACTGCTGGTACTGTTCCTGCGGTCGGGCATCCTGCCGGTGCCACTCCCAAACCTGAAGGTGGTGACGAGGATGGAGAAGATGAGATTCTTCCTGCTATGGCGGACGATGATTATTCTGCACAACTCTCTTGGCAGAGCGAAAGTAAAGATAACTTAAAGTTTGTATCGAACGTTGGGCACAAATCGATTTTTTTTTCCTGGCTAATTACCGTTTGCGGTAGAGTCCTCATGGACAATTTCAGTCCTGCTCAGTATGATCGGTTCGAAGCGTACAGGAGACATGCATTGCCTAAGCAAGCCATTCGAAGAGTATGCATGCTAGCAGCACGTAGTCGAAGGTGTACTGATGCCGCTACACTAGGTAATACAACAGACGACTGGCCAGCAAGTTTCGCAACCCGTGGCGCAAATAATAGCCGGTTTTGGCAAGGTATTCGTTGGTGAGATAGTAGAAAAGGGTACAAACCATTCTCGATGACGTTCCTTGGCTAACCTTACCTCCGTAGCCCGGGCAGTTCAGGTACGGCGAGGTGAAAGTGGACCGCTCTCCCCCGACCATCTTCGAGAGGCGTATCGGCTTTACCAGATGGAGACGGGAAGAGTGGGTAGTGCCCGTCCTGGCAGAGGTCGACGGTTGTTCCATCGATGACACAAGATATGAGATAAACGAGTGGCCGTCCGCTTTTGCGTAGACCATGCGATACACCATACCGTAATACCCACTTGGTAGGCGTTGGCCTTCAGGTTCTAAGTATCTTATCTGTGTCCACGAACGTGGCATTAATGGGGTAGTGGTAACCTGGGTCGTTGCCATCGACCCGCCGGGGGTTCGATTCCCCCTTAATGCAGTTGTTTTTTTTTTTTCTTGCTATTTCCTTGTTTCCATCTCCCTAAGCAAACCCCCTACTTGCACAGCCATGCATGCTCACGTGATCACTCTTGTGCATTTTCGTCGGGTCCCTCGACAGCACACCTCTGCAATTGCCAGCAGCCAACTCCTCAGCTGACTTTTTTTTCTTTCGATCTTCGGCGAGCAAGAAACGACATTATCGGGCTCATGGGTGGTGAAACGCAACAATTGCGCATAGGCAATCCCCATGCCGCCGGTGCCAATGGCGCTTCAACACCTGCAGCAAGGGAGCCGCTCTTTGGCTTCATTCCTCGGAAGGTGACAGGCAATCAAGTCCGCAAAGCTCTGGTATGGCAAACGAACATGCAAGCTGCTATTCTTCGGCGGATGTATTGATATCGCCCTTTGCAGGAACATGAAGTCAATCCGTTCACCAAAGCGTACCACACGCCTCAGTACAGGAAGATACTTGAGGCCAGGAAAAAGCTACCTGTATACTCGCAGATGGACCAGTTCTTTAAGATGGTGAGTACTCGGTTCTGGCTCTGATGTCAGCACCGAAAGTTTGAGTGCCTGTACAATTCCCTTCCAATTGCTAACCACAAAACCACACCGTTTGTAGTTCAGTGAAAACCAGATTATTGTCATGGTAGGCGAGACTGGGTCCGGCAAGACAACGCAGTAAGTGGCGCAGCAAGAAACGTTTTTTGTCTTGTCATTTTTGAACTGCGACTTATAGACTGGTCTCTTTTCACCGATAGAATACCACAGTTTGTTGCTTATTCGGACTTGCCCCATACCAAGGGCAGAATCGTTGCCTGTACCCAACCACGACGTGTCGCTGCCATGTCCGTTGCCAAACGAGTCGCCGAAGAAATGGACGGTAAGTCAGCCTGGCATTAGGGGATAATCTAGGCATACTTATCCGCGTCGTAGTGGAACTTGGCAGAGAAGTTGGTTACTCAATACGTTTTGAGGACATGACGGAACCGGGCAAGACATTCCTGAAGTACATGACCGACGGTATGCTCCTTCGGGAGGCCATGAACGATCCCGAGCTGAAACGGTATTCGACCATCATCCTCGATGAGGCCCACGAACGCACTCTCGCTACTGATATCCTTATGGGTATCTTGAAGAACCTCGCTAAGACCCGCCCCGACTTGAAAATCATCGTCATGTCTGCCACCTTGGACGCACTCAAGTTCCAAAAGTACTTCGGTATTCAATCTGACTCCCCTGCGCCACTGTTCAAGGTACCCGGTCGCACTCATCCCGTAGAAGTATTCTATACCCAGGAACCGGAACCCGACTACGTCGAGGCTGCCATTCGCACGGTTTTGATGATCCACCGCGCAGAGGATCCTGGTGACATTCTGCTCTTCCTGACAGGTGAAGAGGAGATCGAAGACGCATGTCGGAAGATCAAGCTGGAGGCAGACGATCTGATCAATCAGGATCCAGACTCTGTCGGTCCTTTGATCTGTGTACCGCTCTACTCTTCGCTTCCGCCACAACAGCAACAACGTATATTCGATCCACCCCCACCACCCAAGACTCCCGACGGCCCACCTGGAAGAAAAGTAGTAGTATCAACCAATATCGCGGAGACTTCGTTGACCATCGATGGGATCGTCTATGTGGTCGATCCTGGGTTCTCGAAGCAAAAGGTGTACAACCCCAGGATTCGGGTGGAGAGTTTGCTGGTAACACCGATATCGAAGGCTTCTGCCCAGCAACGTGCTGGGCGTGCTGGACGAACGAGACCGGGCAAATGCTTTAGATTATACACGGAAAAAGATTTCATGTCGGAACTCGAGGAGCAGACACACCCAGAGATTTTGAGGAGCAATTTAGCTAACACTGTACTGGAGCTCGTCAAGGCGGGGATCAAAGTGAGTATTCCCTCTCTCAGTAGTGCAGTTCTTTGTGGTTGCTGAACATTCAAACAGGATCTCGTAAGATTCGATTATGTGGATGCACCTGCGCCGGAAACTCTCATGCGTGCACTTGAACTGTTGAATTTTTTGGCGGCGTTAGATGATGAAGGCAATCTAACAGCCCTGGGAAGCGTCATGGCAGAGTTCCCGTTAGACCCTCAGGTGCGTTTTCAAGTTTTTGCTGTTGAATGGTCCTGTTCTGATTGCTGTCTTTTAGTTGTCGAAGATGTTGATTGTCAGCCCAGAGTTCAAATGTAGCAATGAGATACTAACTATCACTGCGATGTTATCTGGTAGGGTTCCCGCCAGTTGTGCAGACGGTGTTCTGACCAAACCGTATGACAGTCCCGAATGTATGGCTCCGACCCAACAACCTGCGTAAGGAGGCCGATGCAGCCAAGGCTCTTTTGACTGTCCCAGATGGCGACCACCTTACACTTCTCAATGTCTACAATCACTACGTCCAGAGTAGGCCTATCCGTGCACTTGCCACTTCTTCAGCTCAACTCATTCCATGTCCTGCAGATATACATGACAAGTCATGGACTTGGAATAATTACCTATCAGCTCGGGCACTTGCTCAGGCTGAGAATGTTCGTGAGCAACTTAAGCGCACAATGGAGCGCTTTGAGGTTGAGCTGGTATCCGTCGCGGATGAGAAAAAGCGTCATCTTGCCATCCGGCAAGCTCTATGCTGTGGTTTCTTCATGCAAGTCGCCCACAAAGAGGGCGAGAAGGGCAATTATCTAACTGTCAAGGATAATCAGGTAATGCATCCCTAAGGAAAAGTTGCATTGGTGACTTGCAACTGATGTGCACCTCTTTTTTTCCGTATCAGGTTGTGGGGTTACACCCATCTTGCGGCTTGGACACCCAACCAGAATGGGTGATATTCAACGAGTTTGTTTTGACGACTCGACCGTATATTAGGACTGTGACCGAAGTCCGCGCTGAATGGTAACTTTCTCGATAAATCATCGTGGCATCATTTTGACTGAAACTATCACAGGTTACTCGAATATGCTCCCTTGTACTTTGATTTGGCGACCTTCCCAGATGGTGAGACGAAGAGAGCCCTCCAGCGAGCTGCGAATAAGCGCTCTGGCAAGTTTAGAGGAAACGAAAGGCTTGATGGTTCAAGTAAGAAGCAGAAGCGATAAAGTGGTACACTTAGAATTTGTTTTTGTTCGTGACCTTCCAGTAGTATGTATCATGGGATTTCTCAAGTGTTACTGTAGTGTGCTACGAAGCCCCCATGTCTATAAATATATGCAGTTCAAACACTTTCACCCACATGACATTGGTGCCGTGTCTGCCCATGAAGCCATCTCGCTCATGTCAAGCTCTGGGCCACCTCTTGGCAAAACTAAAGCATTCCTTGGGGAGTAAAGAAGTACGTGATATGATCCTGACACCCATAACAGCAATTGGCCATGTGGACCTATAACACGACCATCACATGTGTCATCAACAAGTTGACTGCACCCCTGAACAGATTCATCCACATCTTCCCACAGCTTCTGAGCATCATGCAGGGCACGATGATTTGATGAAGAGAAGCAGACTAGATCTAATGCTGAAGAATATGAGCAAGTGAGTAGGCAGTTTGGTGAAGACGCATACACGGATGATGTTCATTGGCAGAATTCACATTCAAAACTCAAATAGTATTATCAACTGATCCTGATACAACCCTTGTGTCATCAAGGGAGAAACCAGCAGTCAACACAATGTCAGCGAGATATATAGCATCAAATGCGTTCAACTGATTCATCGTTGTACTTGCAGCCCCGACAACGCTAACGAACCGTTCTGAGACAGCCGGAACGAGTAACCCTAGGAGTGACGCCTTCCGCCTCTTCTCTGAGGTTGTTGGTCATGATTTATTGATTGGGGCTTGAAACCGGCACTGCCAAAATTCGACACTAATGCTTGAGAATTATGCCTTCATATATGAACTAGTTGCTTCAGGTGGGACTACTCCTGTCTGCATGAGATAGACCTCTTTCGCTCACGTTTTATTGTGTTATAAAAGTATCAGACGTTAACTGGTCCAGTTCGGGTATTGCTTTTGCTTTTCGCTGCTGAAAACAGATTCTAGTACTTGAGTATGGTGGGTCCGTAGCCCTACGGCCCGGACGTACAGTGCTATCGCTTTCGACGTGGACGTTCATCGAGTCCTGGGCATGCGACTGCTGGTTCACCAAATGAGATGGGTATTTGTCTCAATGAGAACTCATGACATTGAACTTACTCCCTCCGTTGCCGATGCCATCGGCTCTCAAATGCGCGTGTCCTGGTGAAAGGCGGCGTAGCTGTGCAAATGTCATGTGGTGAGCTACGGTGCGCCTCATCTGGCTCCTTGGAATCCTTGGATATGCCTACTTGTGGAGTCAGGCTGTCAAAACACCGAGGGTGCTCTCGAGAAGGTTTTCCAGAAGATGCCGGTTGAGAGATGTCCTAACGATTCGTAGCCGATGAGACAAGTCACCGTATGACGGTAAGTTGTACGACCGCACATTCGTAAAAATAGCGCTTCCGCGGTCGGCGGTGGCCAGCTGTCGGATTGAGATTCATTGCGCTTTCCATGGTGGGAAGAAAAAGGCGACTTTTATGGTCGCTTTTTGGCTATTTCGAAAGCAAGAATATGGGTAGTGATGGTGGTATTTGACAACCGTCTGACAAACTGGAGCATTGGAAACAGCATGCGCTAACGGCGCAGGGTGTCCGCGAGTATCATTGTAAATGAGAAGATACCAGTCCGTCCTACTGAAACTACGATGACTGCAAAATCAAGAACTAGAGGTGTCCTCCAACAGTGATCATCAGAAGCCACCTAGACCATCATCTTCATCCAAGTCTCCTTCCTGTATTTCCTTTGCGAGCTCCTTCTCGCGCTCCCGCGCTCCCTCCGCGGCAGCTAACTCTTTCCGGTGTGCATCGAGGGGGTAACGCATAGCCTAGAGATCCGTTTAGCGACGAGCATTACCAATTATGGATGAATATCAAAACGTACCTTCACACTTTGGTTGTGAAGATCCATGCAGTACGCAATCCTCCGCATGTATACCTCACTAACGTCAGGGCCATATCCATTCTTCCTACCTTCACATTCCATCCAACCTTTTTCATGAATGATCCGGCCGTCTATAACGCCGTCCCGGATAGCCTTTCCGACGATGTATTCAGCATCCTCCTCAGAGTCAAGGTGGAGCTTGAGGCAGATGTCACGCAAGGAAATGCGTGAGTAAGATAAGGAGAGGCGTCGGATACCAGTCTTAATGACGTTCTGCCGGAGACGAACAATCAGAGTGTACGTTTTGTCGGCTTCGAACTGCGTCGCATGCTTCGTCAACGTTGCCTGAAATTCCGAAAGAGAACCCGTCCGAACCGCTGATAGTTGGGTTACCGAGAGGCTCAAGGATAGCTGCGAAGGTGCACGTACCCTTGACGATATCGAAATAGGCAGCAAGAGCTTTCTCGAGGACAGGGTGCCTAAATATGCTACGGTCGGGGATATCTCCCATCAACAATTCGACAACCACGAAGAGCTTGTGTACAGCTTGGTAGAATCCAGGTGCTGTCTTAGCGGGTGGTGCACGGCGTATAGCTGCTTGCAAATTTGTATGAGCGGTGGTATAGTTCAATTGCACAGCCTTTATACGCCCCAAAAAGTAGTGGTACCGGGCGAATTGCGGACTGCTAGCAGAGATGGGGAATGTGGTTTTCGAAACCAATTTATCTGCCTGATCGTACAGATTGTAATGGAGATAGCTTCGGAGAAGACGGTTAATGAGAGAAGCTTGTGTATCATCGTCATGACGCAATGCGGCAGTCCGCTGAGCAGCTAAAAACAATCTGAAATATGGGCAGAGTTTTAACGAAAGCTTTGCCACAGACTGAAGCACCTACGGTCGTGCGTCGGCGAGTTCACCGCCAAGTTCATACGACCGCTCGACAGCAAACCATATTTTCGCTGCAATAGGATCCATACTTCTGCGGTTTAGAGCCAGCATTTTGTCAACTGTCTCGTTGGACAGTTGAATGGACCTGGCGTAGTTCTCCTTGGAAGTGTGGAAGTGGTGAATGATCAGGAGACGGATGTATATCTCCGCTTCGGGAACGGGGTCAGAGGTAGGTTTCGAAGGCGGAGTGCTTGCAGATTGGGCAGTGGAATCGATGTCCATCTCTGCCTCTGCGGCTGGGGGTAGCCAGGAAAGTAGTTTCGCCTTCACGGTCGACTCTAACCGCAGCACATAACTATCCCGTATAAGCGATATAAGCATCAATACGACACACCTGCTGGATAGTTCTCTTCTATGGCGTCTCGTAGGACCTTATCGTTGATGCGCTTCCTGAGTGCAGTGAGCGATCGCAATACACGGTGAGTAAACCGTGGTTCGAGCTCGGCGACCGCTCGCTCGATCAACGCGATGTTAATTTTTATTTCAGCTGTCGGTGTGAGTGTCCTCTCCTCATCCTTCTTTTCCTCGTGCTTTGTTGGCTTCGTGTCCGTGCTGGCCATGGCTACTCTCCGTGATGAATGAATGCAGTTCGACTTGCTAGTGACGCGTCCCCTACCATTGCGACATGCCAAATTGGGAAACTGGGTCATTTGTCACGTGACGATATTTTCAAGATGGGTCCCCCATTGCAAACACATCCATAGTATACCACTTGGGGGAGTTTTCGGAGCAACTGGATGAGACATGGAAGACAATTTTATGCGCTCATAAGTATGTTGCACCCCGGATTGCTTGTCGTTGTCAGATTTGGACGGGATGGCTACATGGCCAAATCAGGGCATTACATAAGCAACGTGCTTGCGCGTCCATGAGTTCAGTGGGAGGGACGCGTTAGAGCTCGTACGGAAAGCGTAGTTTGCCCGAAGTTTACAAACTGCAGGGCTTGGTCTTGTTTGTGAGCTGTGCACAACCTCACGATCACATATGTCGGAGATTGAACGTTTGAACCCCGTTCACGTATGCCGCCTGATCAGTATTACAGTGTGCGCCGACTCCTTCTACGGCAGATCTTCACGCTACTCCAGGCACTCTTGGCCTTGTTGGCTGAGCTTCTTGACTCAGGAATTCGTAGTGAACCGATACCATACCACACATCCAGGCTCTCCGGCGAAATGTGGGTCCAGGAACTGCTCAGTGGTCATCCCGGACGTATCCGCTGCGAACTTGGTATGTACAAGGAAGACTTTATGCGGCTTATCAGGGAGCTACGAGCCATGGGTCATTGTGACTCCAAGTTTGTCACGCTGGAAGAACAACTGTCGATATTCTTGTACACATGTGTGACTGGCCTGACCAGCAGGCATGTAGCGGAACGCTTTCAGCGTTCAAATGACACAATATCTCGGTGAGTTCATATGAAAGTTGTACGGTATTTGACCTTATTCGTGAACAGCTACTTCAAGAAGATGCTTTTCATATTTTCTGATCGGCCATTCTATTCCACCCATGTGCAGTTTCCAGACGATGAATTTGTCCATCCGAAAATACAATGCGACCCCAAGTTCTGGCCATATTTCCGGAATGCTATTGGTGCCATAGATGGATGTCATATCCCCGTATCCCCCCCAGCAATCATCCGTTCGAACTACCGCAATCGCAAAGGATTTCTTTCGCAGAACGGTCTTTTCATCTGTGACTTTGGTCTGAAGTTTATTTATGCACTAACAGGGTGGGAAGGGTCTGCAACCGATGCCCGTGTCTATGGTGATGCGATATCTACCACTCTTCGAATCCCCCCCGGAAAGTATCTTCTTGCCGATGCCGGCTACCCTTCTCGTCGTGAGTTACTTGTCCCCTATCGCGGTGTCCGATATCATCTCGCAGAGTGGGGCCGTGCCAACACATGGTAAGACTACACCTTTCTTTATCTTTCCATCATTTTTATTTGATTTTCACAGACCCACAACCAAGGAAGAATTATTTAACCTACAGCATGCGTCTGCGCGGAACGTCATAGAAAGAATCTTCGGCATTTTGAAGCGCCGATTCCGAATACTCCTCCTGGCCCTGGAGTACGACGTCGACGTGCAAGCACGTATCCCTGCGGCACTATGTGCGTTGCACAATTTCATTTACAGCTGCGATGAGAATGAGGAAGAGGAGAGTGACATCGCATTCGATACCGATGACGAAGATGAGCGCCAGTTGTGGCCGGGCACTCCGGTCGGTCCTCAGGCGGCTGCCGGCAGTGCTACGCAAGTGGACGATCTTGCTGCCAGCAAGCTGCGGGATGATATTGTGGTCGCAATGTGGAATGATTATCAGGCTATCTTGGTGGAATGAGCGCAGAGAAGTGTAGAATCAGATTCAGGTTCAGATTTTTTCGAGGAGGAGATCGCGAGTACGTTGTAGCCATTCGAACCGTGTAGCATTCTATTCATCTTGTCGTACCCTACACAATCTTGAAGTGGTTTGATCGATGCAGTTACTTGAAGCACACCGGAATATGATAGTAGCCAAGTGCGATACATTGTATACGTACTACACATACATGTTTTTTGGCTACACGAAGCGACACGGAACGACATGAAATGACGAGGGGAACAGTGCAAGATGACGTTACGAAGTAAAAATATTTCCAGACCCACCGCTCACCGGCATCACTGCTTCGTTCGAATTGGTATACATATCTGCAGCGTACGCACGCCGTGCCTCATCGTTGGGTAGTGAAATAAAGACGGCGGCACAGTTGGAATTGGCTGTGAATTGGCGCGTCATAAACGCGCGATGGTGAGCCGGAAAGTCTGCATCCTTGTACAACAACTGAGTGGCAGTCTGGATGGTGATAAGGGGATCCATGAACGTGGTCGAAAGCTGGTCCCCCAAGCGCCGGATGGTGTTATCGACCGCGACGACCACGACGGTTTGAGAATTTGCAGGAGGATTGGCCTTGATCTTGCTCGATGACGTTCGACTGCGCTTGGTCTTGGGAACGGATGAGATTGTAGTCGCCGGGGGAATGTTGTTTGAAAAGAGGGAAGGGGGCGCTGTATCCGTAACATCAGCAGACATGGCGTTAAACGATCGCTTTCCACCCGAAGTGGTAGCGGGAGGGTTGGAAGTGGGAGGGTCAGAAGCGGGAGGATCGGCAGCAAAAGCTAGAGTAACAGGAATGGAGATGGGAATAGAATCACCGCAACCACCGACGGATGCAACGGGGGTGGTAGTAGTTCCAGAAATGCTGCTACCATCAGTACTCGTAGTGAAAACGGGGTTTGATGCCCCAGCATGAAAGGCGTGGGCGCCAGTGGCACCCCCCTGTGGAAAAATGTCCTCCATAAACTCCAGATACTCCCAGCCCTTGTTACGGAAAGGCCTCATGTGTGTATTTGCCTGAGTAAGCTTCAGAAAATCTTATCGCCCATTGATATGGGTACATACCTTCACAGCAACGTATTTGCTCCAAGCCTCTGCTGCAAGCGCCCCACTGATGTTTGCCCCACGTTCATTGTCCCAATGTTCACCCGATTTGCTGCGATAAGTCACAATGGCGTTGTAGGTTTGCTTGAGCTATGTTGGATGTCAGTAAAACGAACTGCAAAGGGGGAGATAAGACAACTTACCGCACCCCATTTGATCGAGACGTTCTTGTGATCCTTTACCTTTCCAGAGACGAGCAGCGGGCGAATATGATCGGCGGCGTTGGCGTACGTAGACTGACGAAAGCTCCCGGTATCGCCTCGTTCTGCGCGGTGCTCGTGTAAGTAGCACACAAGCGCATCAACTTCTTCAGGGGTCCAGTCAGCGTGCTTCGGCTCAGTATCCACTCCAGGATCCTCCGTCGCCATCAGCGCTGCGATGTTTGCCTCTAAGACGTGGTAGAGCTCGACTAGTATTTGCCGGATGTGTTCCCGTCGAGTATCGGCATAGGTGAGATGGGGAGGGGAGGACATAGTGTCATCGAGAGTCAACCGCATTTCAATCTCCGATGAATTGACCCGGAATATTCCACCGCCATGTCAAACAAGACCAAGCCCTGCAGTTTGTAAACTTCGGGCAAACTACGCTTTCCGTACGAGCTCTTAGTTGCATCATCTCACTGACAGCCATGGACCACTTTCCTACCAACTGGGGCCGCCCTGTGAGTGCAGGACTCCTCGTTTGTGTTCTATTAATGATAAGCTATTGCTGTAGAGAAATGACATGTTCGATGCCTATGGCACCTATCCCATCCATCAGAGGCCTGACAATCGTCCCAAGGACACGTTCGCAGACAGCGTTCAGCGTACACAGTATGACCTATGTCCGTGTATTATTACGAGCTGATATAAACCATCCACAGACAGCCGATCGTTACCGGCACGAGTGTGCTCGCTATCAAATATAAGGATGGCATCATGATGACAGCAGACAACCTTGGTTCGTTTCCTTACCACTTCCAGATTATCTGTCATTGAACAATATTGTACAAAAAGCATCATACGGCTCCCTTGCACGCTTCAAGGATGTTCAGCGTCTCCATCCCGTTGGCAAGTACACGGTTATCGGCGCTGGTGGTGACATGTCCGACTTCCAATATATCCAACGCATGCTCGAAGAGGTTCAAATAGCAGAGGGCACTCAGCAGGACGGACACGAACTTGGCCCTGTGGAAATACACGAGTACATGTCGCAGGTCATGTATGCGCGGCGTTCGAAGTTGGACCCGTTATGGAACGCTCTTCTTATTGGTGGGTTCAAGGATGGAAAGAGGTGATTTTTTTCGGTTTCATTTGGTGAACGTGGTTGATTGTTCCTGTAGGTTCTTGTCATACGTCGATTTGCTTGGGACGACATATTCAGCTTCGACTCTTGCCACCGGTTTCGGAGCCCACATCGCACAACCGCTACTTCGCAAAGCGGTCGAAGGGTATGAGGATGTTCTCACAGCAGAGCAAGCGCAAGACATTCTGGAAAACTGTATGCGTGTCCTCTTCTACCGCGATGCTCGAAGTCTGGACAAGGCACGTATATCATCGGCTTGCCATGCTTACAATATACTGAGATAATTTTCGTAGTACCAAATCGCAACTGTCACTGCGGAAGGCGTGACTATTTCAGGCTCGTTGAAACTGAAGACGTCATGGGACTTTGCTGAGGGTATCAGAGGGTATGGCGCTCAGACCCAGTAGAATGTCGAACCTTTGTATCATCACACTGAATTCCTTGTAATCATTGGCTCAACGTAACAACAACAACAATAACGGGCCATCTTCGCTTCACACAGGACAGCTGATCACTACACAACACATGTGGAAGAACGTCATCTTGCCCGAGCCACTAATCGAAATGCTCCGTGAACCTCCAATACGGAGGCGGTGAATCATTACCCGGTGTTTGGACTTCTTCATTGACGTTCCCCGAGGAAGACGACGTCCCGCTGTCCTCCTGTAGTGAGGGAGGAGGCGGAGAATCGTTAACAGGTGTGTGGAATTCTTCATTGGCGAGCTCCAAGGAGGACGCTGCGTTGTGCTCCTGTGGCAAGGGAGATGGTATAGAGGCTGTCGGGACCTCGCTAGCGCTGCCGGAAGTTGCGATTCCTGTATTATCCGCGGACGTCCCAGATGGGCCCGCACTGGGCATTTCTTCCACGATGGCTTGTTGAGATTGAACGCGGTCCGTGTGTTGTAAGACGACCCGGTGAGAGCGGACAGTATTTGCGTTTTGCAAGATGGCGCGAATACGGTTCGTGAGTAGTCTTCTTCCATCTACCGCAAACAAGATTTCTGTCTGATCGTGCCACATGCTGGGAAGCCCTGTAGTATTTGCCTGGTGAGGGGCCGCCGGGTGCTCGCTAGTGCTACCAGAAGCTACAGTTCCTGTGTTGTGCGCGGACGTAAAAGACGGGCCGGCGATGGGCTCCTGTTGCAAGATGGTTCGACGAGGGTTAACGTGACTCAAGCGTTGCAACATGGCTCGACGAGCGTGAATGCGGTTTGCGTGTTGCAAGGCTTCGCGAACATGGTTCGCGAGCAGCCTTCCTTCATCCGTCGAAAACACTAGTTCCGTTTCGTCATGCCGTACGCCACGAGCCCTTGCACTGTTTTCTTGTTGACGGCGGGACCTAGTAGGGTGTCTTCTGGGATTCGTATAGAGGTAGCGTTCACTAAGAGCGCTATCCGAGGACGAGGAAGCCAGTCGGTTGACAATGAAATCGCGCCTGTTTTGCGAAACGTCACTATCACTCAAGGAGCGAGGTCTGATTACCCTGTGTCGCGGACGCCCACGAGAGCGGGATGACGAGTTGCCCTGAGAAGAGGGAAGGCTTCTTTCCTCTTGACTGGACTCGCTATCCGTCTGCGATAGGGTCGGTAGTGAACTTCATGACCTTCAGCTTGGAGCTACTTACCTGAGCGAAATGGTAATAGAAGGACGGATGTCTAGGCTGCCCCGATGACGGGATTGGAATTGGGTTGCTTCGCGTTGGGTAGTTCGATGCCGAAGGTGCACTATTGTAGAGCTGGTTGGACGGTTCCGACGGGTCGATGAACGGGTTGGGTTGCTCTGGTGAGGGTTCGAACGGATTGGGCTGCTCTTGCGCGGGGCTAAATGGGTTCGGCTGCCCCGGCGGGGGATTGAACGGGTTTGGGTCCTGGGGCGGAGGAATATTGCCAGGGGCACGCTCG
Source organism: Pisolithus thermaeus (assembly GCA_024663475.1). NCBI lineage: Eukaryota > Fungi > Basidiomycota > Agaricomycetes > Boletales > Pisolithaceae > Pisolithus > Pisolithus thermaeus. The sequence continues at coordinate 244,418 of JANFAF010000077.1, forward strand.
TGGCCTCCGAAGTGATCCTCCAGCTCCCTCCTCCGAATGTAGCGCACGCGTATATAACACAGCAACGACACGATGACTGCAGATGCGCTAGCCGACGCACAAGCCACTAGAAGGAGTGCCATTCGCGGGTCGGAGAAGACCTAGCGTCAATAGTGTCAGCCTTTTTCCATGGACAAGTCGTAAACGGCACACAGTCTCGAGCCAATTGGGCACAGGGCTGTTAGCGGCACTAACGCATAGCGGAAGATGGAGTAGGATAATTGACGTCCACACATAAGGTTGCATGACGCGGCGGAGAAGAAGGGTGATTACCTGCTTCATGATGGTTCACGACAACCTTACTTTCCCGAGAACCCATATGTGGTCTGTGGTGGGCGGGGAATGGGTCAGCCGCCTGGGAGCGCAGTCGATCGTGGACACAGTCGGTGGAGATAAATTGCGAGGGAGCATGCGATGGCACGGAACCAAAATTCCACAGCCCTCAACTTGACAGACTGCCTCTCTACAATTGGGCCGACGTAGAATTCCCCTCCGTCCCCCGAATCGTTGACAGGTAGGTATTACACCAGAGATGAGTAGAATGCGTTCCAAGGCCTTACGATGAACATTTCCGTGCGGAAGACGAAAACAGACGAGCGACCCACGAGTGCGCGAAGCCTTGAAATGCGCAACCGACTGTAGTTATTTTCTCCAAGCCATACCTGAAGTTGGGAAGTAGGAAAAAATGAAATGAAATGTTTCGACGCGTCGAGGCACGTGACATGTGATAACTCATTCTCACGTGACTCACAGGTCCCTGGTGTTTGCGACGGCCGGCTGCATACCTTGCACATTGCTACCGTCCTACTAAGGCGTCTGTAATCCAGTTTGGCTAGTCCGCTACCCTAGAGACTGCATGCCAGCTCCACATACGCGGAGGAAGACAGTCATGGATCCTGTATCAAGCTAGTCTTCGATCTATACTTCCAAGGTGCAGTGCACAGACGCATTACAGGTCGAAGTTCGAACCCCTGCACTGTCATGCCAAGAGGCGGGGTATTACATGCGCATGCTGAAATCTTCGTTACAAAGTAGGCGAGGGTAGTTTTGACCCAATTTAGTCAGCTCTCGCGGTAGCCGAAAGAGCTGCAGTCTTGACCTGCCGCTCCGCGGCGGGAGGTTCTGTCTCCTTCTGTAGTAACGTGGGCACAAGAAATTGAACGAGGTGTGTAGATCGCTTATTGATACTAGTCCGGTCTCTGGGTCCTGTGTCATGATGGCGGGTTGGACCACCTTTGTGCTTCAGTGCGCGAGAAGTGAGGTGAACTCGTCTTGCATGGCGGGAGCTCAGGTCAACTATGTCCCGGAGACCCGCAGCACCTTCTTCCCCAGGATTTTTGGTGTGTCCGGCCGTATCAGGAATTCTTGCGGAGCTTTTTCGATGTCGGCGGTTCTGGTACCAATCATGAAAACTATCTGGAAAGGGCAAGGTGTCATCGTCATCGTCATCGTTAGACGAGCAAAATTGCCATTGCTCGTCCTCCGGGATCGACTCAAGACTGGTGTATATCATGACTAGCCGCGATCGGCGGGGTCGTGAAGAACGGGGCTTTGAGGCATTGGTATCGGGTGCTGGGATGCCGGTCAACTGTGTCGTCAGGGGATCACTGGGTGCTCGGGAGGGCGGCTCGGAATTCGTAGGCTGGTCTGATGGGAGTAAGTCGTCATTGGACCCTGCAGCCCCAGATCCTAGCTCGGGGTCATCCGAAGCCTTGCGGAGCCGCTTCTTCCGCTTTCTGGCCACTATGGCGTACACCCCCACCGCGAGAACTCCTGCTATGGAAGCTACGATGCACACGGTGAAAGCGATCTGCTTTGGCGAATCCGAGAAAGGCTACCAGAAGTCACAGAAGAATGGTAAGTCTCTATGATAGGTGGATACACTACGACTCACAGTGTTGGAGTCTTGTCTGAAGACGCTGTCGGTAGCAGCAACATGCAGAGGGAGACGAAATAAGATGATCCACAGCCAAACCAGGGCTAACATCGCATCAGGGGATAGTTGTACGTCTGCACGGTCTTGCCTAAAGACGTTTAAAGCATTGAAATAAAAGGGGGTGGTGAACAGGTTAGCAACCTATTAAGGCGTGAGTCCAAGATAGAGAGGGGGGATTAAGGAGAAATCTATTCGGCGTATCGATAACTGTATACCAGGCTTGCGATGCTGCTGCGCCTGCATAGTGTGTGCGTGATGGCGAAGGACTAGAGCACCAGAGAAGACCGCAAGATTTTGAGTAAGGTGCACGTGTCGGATATTGTAAGTCTGGTGTTTACACTGAGATTTTTTCTGACACTTGTATCTTTGGAGTATATCACCCCCAGCATATGCTATTAGGATGGCACCCCGGACTTGGATCATTTCTGAGCAAAAGAACACAAACTTGCGGACCGCAGTTACTTCCCTATGGGGGAAGGGTCACATATACTAGACTGGTTCCCATAGCGAATTAGCAACTTTTCCAAGGGATAAGACAACGGCTCTCGCGTCTCGACTTGAGGATCCACCTCAGACGTAGCAAATACTATCTCTCTTCTGGAATACACTGATACATCGATCTGAAGAGCCCTGCAGTGTAAGTAGTGAGGTTATGCAAGAATTAGCATAGACGTCAGCCCACGTGAGTAAAGACAACGTCTGTCAATGGCTGTACACTGCCTACCGGTCGAGCCGCTTGCTAGGTGTCCTACGTCGCAACTTATGGGAAGATGACCCCTCACCCTTGCCCTATGATACACAATGAGCTAACCCTCTTACTTCGCAGCGTATAGTGGGAGTCGATCATCAAGAGGGAGCGTAGGATGGCTTGGGCGACGATAACGATCGGGCAGCTTCACGCGGTTTGCGTGCTGTCGGTTTCTGTCAGTCAGACTTCGAGAAACCGCAGCTTGACGGTGCATGACAGAAACTCCGGCGACACGGTCCTGTGGTCTCTGCTCCGAATGAGATCGTACGCGTTTTGAAGGGTAGGTGATAGGGTGACTTAACACCACGGCCTCTACGTCACGGATGGGCGACTGTTGTCCTCGGTGAGTCGAATTCGAACGATGTCTACCGCGACTCTCCGAACGTCCTTGCGAAACCCAATGAACACTCGGGCGCGCGCGGCGAGGGCCACCTTGACATGCAATAAGAGCAGCGTCTGGAAGAAATCGTACTCCTTCTCTCAATCATATAAACATTGGCATCACGACGCACCTGAACTTGGATTTTGTTCGTCCGCAGCCAGCGGCCCACGACGTTCGCTGGACGGAAGACGTCTCCCTTCCAAAGGGATATTTAGAGAGGGCAAATAAGAGACCTCTCGCCGTCTATTATCTCGCCCTCGCGAAGGGCGACGGTACGGCTCACGATCTGGAATTTGGCTAGCACGACTGGTTCTTTTTGACAATTGAGGCGACGGCAGACGTGCCGGGAGCCCAACATTGAAGGTAGCGACAGTGTCACCGGGGGGTAATTTCAGGGAGGTGCGGCTGGGTGGGTTACTTGAAGGAGTAGGAGAAAGTACTTTGGTGGTCGCGCGGGCGGCTTCCAACTCTGAAATGGAGGCGTCGTTGCTGGGTGACTGCGGGGAAACTCTCCGGCGTCCATCACTCTTTCGGAGCCTCCTTTTACGCATGTAGCGCGCGATAGTAAGTATAAGCCATATGAGGATGGCGATAACTACGACGGAGGCGCATACGACAACGATAGCTAGCTTCCGTGGCTCGCTGATGATCTAGTGGGAAGTGTTCAACTTCGATCTGGAAAACCCTGCATGAAAACCTACACCCTCGATCACTGACTTCAGTTTGTTCAGGGCATTAGAAGTGGCAGCAACACATGGAAATGAGCCAAGCAGAATGAGGGACATCCACCACAAGTGAGACAATGACATGACGGCTAGCCCGTCAGCAGGAACGTTAAGTTCACAAATCTGAGAGGCTACCTGTCTTTCCCGTCGCAAGGAAGTTAAGCCGGATTCGATACACAGGGGTTGGCGAATTTATGGGGCATCGCGGTCCCAACGAGATCGATTCGGAACCTGCTAAAGCGTTAGCTGCCTCAAGCCAATTAGGAACCTGCCGCATTTTCCGGCACTTGCGCCCCAGGCTGGACGAACTTCAATTGGTAGCCCTGGTTGATCCCATCTGTCACGTTGTGGATGGTATTGAGTATGGCAGTGGCGTATAGTAGGCTACGAAGCGGCTCAGACATAAACGCGTGTCAATACCTCGTCAGTGAAAAGACAAGGAAGAGCGAACAGTAACCAAAAACTCGGGGTGCAAGGTAGCATAAGTGGTGTAGTAGCATCAGACATCAGAAGGCGTAAACGGTAAATATAGAGGGGGGAAACGCTGCGCTCGCTGATACTCACCTCATATCCGCTCAGCCAAGAGAATTATGTACTTTGTTATCGTGTTAGGGGCATCCAGGTGCCGTTTGATTACATAATTGAAGAATAGAGGATGCGAATGGCTCTCAGAGGATTCAAATGGACATGGTTCGCTGAGTAGCGGTTCTCCTAGCGGGAATGGACGAGTGCCTAATCGAAGAGACGAGACCTCACTGTGGGGTGTGTTTTCGAACTTCGAATGAGACTTAGGGGTCACACCCGTACCGGTCCCTTTTCGGACCCGAGATCTGAGAACACCTCGACTTCGAAAAGTGAGGTAGATGAACACCTCGCGCCTCGTACTGATTTATACCGCAGAACCGGTGCAGTTGCTCCCATATGAAACTGCCGTACCTGTACATCACCCTCCGCCGTGAACATGCCACCAAACACTACGCCTCTACCTCTCATTTTCCCCGAATTACAAGAAGCCACCTTCCATAAGATACTCCCACATCACAACTTTTCAATCAAAGTCGCTGCCGACGTAATCGTAGTCTTTGAAACATCTGGTTCGACACCGACATATTCTGCCTTGCCGTCCTGCGCGATGATGACATAGCGCTAAGTCGTCGATAATCTCAGCACCACGTGTCCAATATGACCATTTTAACTCAAGGTAAACACCCACCTTTGCACGCAAACCTCCAAGTTCCTCGGTCGCGTCGAAGATTAATCCCAGGGTGCCGGTAAACTCGCCCCTGTCGTCCGCAATGAAACGAACTCCTGGAAAATCACGAGCAGCGTCAGTACTTGTTAAGAGTTGATATCCGTATCACTTGCCGGTGCCTTGTGGAGCAAGCTGTTCCTTCCACGCCCTGTAAATGGCGGGTAGCGAATCTGACAGTGGCAAAAGAGATGATCACGTACTTGGTCACATAAACGTCGTTGATGGACACCACGAAAATATCCTTGATTCCCTTCGCCTTGAACTTGTCATAGTCGGCAACGTACGATGGGACCTGGGAGCTGCACGTAGGCGTAAAGGCACCCGGAATCCCAAGCTTTACAAAATAGTCCTCATACGTCAATTACCTCATCTAACGCTGAAATCAACCTATGGTGGCATCAAAACTCACAATGAGGTTTTTGCCCGTCAAGTCGATGTTGAAACGCTGCCTGGGATCGTTTTCCTTGACGGGCTTCACGGTGATCCGGTCGCCCTCTTTGATTTGTGCAGTTTCCAGAAGGCTCGCTGCTGCAGAGTGAGCTGTGTGCGCGACACCCGTGATGATTGAGGCCATTGTATAAGATCTAGCTTGGGATATGTCGAAGGGGCGGCGGCGGAGAATTAGCAGAGGAGATATATAGCTGGTTTACCTTCTATGACGTCACATTGACAAAACTCAAGGGTCACTCGATCATCCAGCACGTGAGCGTACAGAAGGAATGGGCGTTGTACGCCCACTTGCCCATATGTAGTGCTTGGCACATTGACAAAGTGGATCCACAAATCGTAGTCGGGTTACACAATTGTGAAAAGACATGCCAAAGCTTTAAGGAATACCGAGGGTTCGACATATCATGACCGCGATATGTTCTGGTACTGCAGACTTGAACTTTCGTACTCTGTCAAGAAAAACCGGCTGCGCTCGTCTACGAGGAAGCTGTCAACGAATTGTCAACGAGTTTCAATACGACAAAAAAAGGATGAGTCAGAGAGAGAACGAACACAAGCAACTCATTGACATAATCCTTCACCAGGCCCACGCTCTCCCCGTCCATCGTGGAACTTGCCACCATCTGAGGCAAACTTACTGGATATAGCAACACGAATGAGAACGTGCGCTGCCAAACGGATATACGAAAGATGCAATCACCCAACATCCTCAGTAAATGTTCTGCTCCGTAAATCGCACTCATTTCTTTCTCCTGCCCAACGACTACCTTCGGGCCCGTGACGTACGTTTTTCGGATCTCTGCGTATTGCGGGCGCTCGAATCGATAAAGTAGATTTGCTCCCAGAGACCGGTCAAAGTAGACTTGAAGCCCAGAAGTGATAGTAGGCAATATGAGCTCCGGGTCACGAAGACTGTGAACGAAGTATGAGTGTTGTTGACTGAAATTCAGGTAAGACGACAACGTACCTTGTCTGTTTACCCATTTCTAGGACGTGATCCTTAAACTCCTGGAGAATGTCAAGCACATTCGGTTTGCGAGGAAGGGGAACGAGCTGGGAGAAAGAGTGAATGCAGTGTAAATGAATGTAAAACAAACTTAATTCATGGTGTATACCTGATTATTCTTTGTAACTGCTTCCCAATCGTCTACAAGCTGTACTTTGAGAGCCTCAGGCACATTCAACTTCATCTCTGGTTTCCGATGACTGTCGTCCTGCCATGGGGGTGTTTCGTTAATTGGTGACCACGAATCTCAGCAACCTCTCGGGAACGCTAAGGAGGTAAACGCCACGTTTGCGAGCGTGAGGACGCTTGCCGGCCGAGTGACAGAGCTCTCATGGACATCCGCAGAGCCCAGTGGAATGGACACCACTACGAAAACCAGTAACCAGACTTACCTCCTCTCTTCCCCGCTTTGTGCCACGACCATCCTTCCTAGCCCGTCCGCTCCCTACCCCGGTGGTACTGGTCCCTCCACTCGTGCCCTTGCCTTTCGCGGCCCCTGATGAGGAAGCTGCTGCCGCGGAAGCTTGATTCGTGAGCGCCTTTTGTAGCGCGACATTCGTCTCATCATATTTGAGGAGCCGAGTTATCGACACCCACTCATCCCATCTGTGCACGTAGAGTAGTGTATCAGGACAAGTAGGTGGTCAGAGAAGGTCGACATACGTCTGTTTCCATCCTTTGTAGTGCACGAAGAAGTGTGGGCCTACAGCAGAGGTTTTCGTGTTGGACTCATCCCACACCTCCGCCTTCAGAATCTTCGCCTCGTAGATGAGTGGGCCATGATAGCACAACACACGCTCGCCAACAGAGTATGAGAGCGACATGACGCAAAGACCGTAGATGACAGCCAAGTAGACAAGTTGGGATTATCGTCCTGTTTATGTATGGTAAGGAGCAAGTTGTCAAGGTAGCGAAAAAGGTCGACAACCTACAAGCTGCTTGAAACCTATCGGCACTACCGTACTCCTTCGTGCTTTCCAGCGTCAGGCAGAGGAGCTATCCTGGGTCCGTGCAGCAGGGCGTTAATGGCGCCAGTGAGGTCTTGAGCGTAGTGACTGACTGACGGAGTGCAGACACAGGAGCTGAAAAACACAACTCTCTGCCTAGGAAACACCAGACAGCTTGTAAACCAACACTGAGCCTTGTAAGACTCCTCACATATTCAATACATGTACCACCGTTTCTACCCTGGCTACTCTGTGCCAACTCGGGGTTTGTTCTTTATACTTGACTGCTACAATCCATATCTATGTAACCACTCTGTTCTGGCTCTGAATGGGTTCCCCGGTTAAGACGAGCCTACAAGTGTATGTAGAAACCCCTTGACCAGTGCAGTGCCAAACGCAGTGTAGAGGCAATCTGCTTATATTTTCGAAGAGACAACTACAAGTTACGGCCGCAATTGAGAAGTGCGACCCGGCATTCACTCCCGAGTCCTTTTGATCCAATGCTTGTTGCCCGACAACTCAGCAGGGTGCTGGCTCGTTCTGCTAGCGGTTCTGTATCGCCATGCATGCACACATCCTCAGTCCTGTTGTCTCCAGCACCTCGAAAAAGCCGGAAGAGCAATTCGAAGATTTGTACGCGTAGGTCTCCTGGATTTAACGAATTTATTTGACACGTCTGTTGAAGCATCCTCGCCGAAATCACGCCTGGCAAAATCCCTGAAGCCCACAGGGAAGGCGAAAAGACTCGGAACGTTGGAGGTCGCACCCAAATTATCCAGAGACAGGGCACCTCATGAAGGGAGGGTACCGCGTGAACCAACTCCCCCGCGAAGGCGACGGATTTCTGAACCGGCAACGTCGATCAAATCCTCAGAACAGAAACACTTTGCTGCCTTGGCCCATTCAGAACGCGTCGACAGACGCACGGCGGCAGCCCGAGGACGACGAGGTTCTACGGTTGATCCACTGGAAAAAGAGTTCGATACCTCATCTTCCACATCCGTCGGTGGTCTACCCAAAATCTTCAAGTCTCCTCCCCTACTCCCCGGCCTCCTCCAATGTCTACATGAGGTTGTCGGAGAGAATGCCAAACCAACGGCAATACAGTCTCTTTCTTTGAAACACCTCGTCAAGCATAGTAACACGGAGTCAAGGTGGACAGAATGCTTGCTCGCGAGTGAGACCGGGTCGGGAAAGTCGATAGCGTATTTGCTTCCGCTCCTCCAAGACCTGAAGCGCACCGAGCTTGAGGGTATAGCTTCTTCACGGAAGTCATCGAGACCACTCAATCCCCGTGCTCTGGTTCTGGCGCCGACTCATGAACTCTCGCGACAGTTGGCGAGTTTCGCCAAGAAACTTTCTCATGTCATCAAATTGCGCATCATGTGTGCTTCGAGGGCAAATATGCCTAGTACGGCCAAGGAAAAGGGGACCGCATCGAAGATGAAAAAGTTGATGGGGGAAATGGACCACAACGACGGTGCAGAGATCTTCATTCCTGGTAGTGGGCGCGCGTCCCGGCCTGTCGATTTACTGGTAGGTACCCCCATGAAACTGCTGGAGTTTGAAAGAGGGAGGGGATGGAATTGGGAGCAGCGTGCGCGCGAACGTGCAATGCGCATCAATACCAAAGACGGCGTAACGGAACCGGACTCGCTCCAGGAAGCCCCCACTGTCGATTCAGGGCGGAAGTTCTGGGTCGATGAGCCCGAGATGGGACTGGAAAATGTGGAATGGGTGATAGTTGATGAAGCCGACGTGTTGTTCGGTGTGTCGCAACCTCTTACCATGCAGCACGTTCAAACACTGATCTTCCTGCGTTTATTCGTAGACTCTGACTTCCAAGAAGCAACTCGTATGCTATTAGCAGACATAGCTGCAGCACGCGGTCGTCCTGTCCCCGTAACGTCAGCACCTATGCTAGCCCCTCAAGATGCACAACAAAAGCCGGATACTACGGTTCAGCCGATATCCTACCCTTTCAACTTCCTCCTTACCAGTGCAACAATTCCGAACTCTCTAAGCAACTACCTTTCGACTTATCACCCCACACTGACACGGCTTGCCTCACCTCATTTACACCACCTACCTCGTACTCTCCGTACGGAACATGCTTCATGGACTGGGGGAAACAAGGATGTAGACATCGAACGTCGCATTCGCCGTGTGTGGGAAGAAGACGCACTTGTCCATGCCAAGACCACCTTCGGAAGCCCTCGTTCAGTCAAACTATCCAAAGTCATCATTTTCTGTAACAAAAGGCGCAAAGTTGAAGAACTCGGCGCCTTCCTTCATAGTCGCGGCATCAAATGCGTTGCGCTTACTGGAAATGCGGATGGTCGTCTGCGTGGTTCCAATCACCACCTGGATGGTTTCTTGAAGCAGAGCTCGTCTACCTCTTCGACCGTAGTTGGTGTATCCCCCCAGTCGTCGGACCCAGCAGTCACGCCTCATGTTCTAGTGACTACATCTTTACTCTCGCGAGGACTTGACTTCCACCCCGATATCAAGAACGTCTTTATCGTGGACGAACCTCGGAATATGATTGACTTCCTGCACCGTGCTGGTAGAACTGGACGTGCAGGTGAGATGGGCAAGGTCGTCGTTTTTGGGCGTAGCAAAGGGCGAGGCAGTGGTCGAGCTGCAGAAGTACGAAAGAGAATAGGGGCTTTTTCGGCCTAATTTGTCTTGCAGACCTATTATTATGACTGCATCTAGCCCACCTCATTCTGATCTCACATAGCGCTTATTTTGCTCTGGAATCTGAAGAGAATGTTTGCTGATGACTTTGGCTCCCGTGGCGCAGTCATGCCTCATAGTGCTTGCATTGCGATTACGATGGACATATTGGCCCCGATTCAACGATAGTGACCAGGCCGGGCTGAAAGAGCTCGTCGACTCCGATCTCCGCTTCGGTCGTGAGCCTTCCCCGCGTTGATCCGATCACGCACTATGTGAATTGCTCGACTAGTCATGCGTGTTCAACTACATACTCCACTTCCGCCAGCACTGCGAAGAAGCGACCATGGCTCTGTCTAAGCTACTACGAAGGTTCGGTCTCCTGATCGACTTGTCACTTGCCTTCAAGGTCGCCGTGTGGCCCACGATCATACGGCTCTTCCGCGAGCCATCGCTGCTCTTTCGCCCAAAGGCGCTGTCTCACACTATCATGTTCCACGTATGGACTTTCTTTGCACCTTACGTAGACGAGAACTCCGCTGTGGAGAAAGCAAAAGTCATTACTCCCTACGCCCACGGGGTAGTTCTTGATGTCGGAGCTGGTGAGTTTACTGAGCCAACTGTCTGTCCCTCGCCTTTCTGTTGGGTTTTTGCTGAATTACGATGTGTGTATGATTATCGGATGGGCGCGAACGAATCATCAGGACATGGTCATAACATCAAGTACCTCGACCGAGCAAGGGTGACAAAATATGTCGCGCTCGAGCCCAACGTTCTTATGCATCCAGACATACGGCGTACGGCTGATGCTGTAGGGTTGAACGAAGCGGACGGGAATTTGATCATCCTCGCCTGTGGCGCCGAAGATACTGCATCCATCTTGACCTCTCTAGGAGGTTACCAACCCGTCGACACTATCGTGTCCACGTTAACGCTCTGCTCAGTCCCAGAACCTCAACGAACGATCAAGGCACTCGTCAATGACGTTTTGAAGCCTAGCGGCGAATTTTTGTTTTTCGAGCACGTGCAAAATCCACTCCCTCACATCGCACGGTGGCAGCGCTTCTGGTCGCCGCTGTGGAGCAAAGTGTTCGATGGTTGTAGGCTTGATTGCCCAACGCATGTGTGGGTGCAGCAGGTCGGTGGGTGGGAGAAGGAGGAAGTATGGGCGCGGGACGGGGAAAGCGAAGACCACCTGTTTTTACATCGTTCAGGCAGGTTCGTCAAAAACGCTTGAAGCGGCATTCTCATGTCGGGGGACGCGTTCTCGTAGGCTTACGTGCCGGTGTGTACACAAAAGCACCTTTACCTGGAGCTTATCTAGGTGTACAGTTGTTGCTTCATGGTGTTGTACAGAAATCACCCGCTATTTTCGTTCAACGTCAATGCCGTACAGTGAATTGGAAAACCTAATACGAGATCATATACAATTCTGTTTTAACGGTTCCCTGCGATGTCACGCCTGTCAGTCGCCATATTACCGTACACTTAGAAACGAAGTGAAGTGATTATTTTTCGTATTCAAACAGGTATATTTATCACAGTACTTGTACCAACAACGCTCACTCATACATAGGTATTGCAGAGGGGCCATACGTCAACTATACACGAACTAGTCAATCGTCATCAAACCCAACATGCTCAGTTACAAGCACTCCGCCATCCACAAACTCTGCAGAATATGTCGGGACAGCGCTATCGGGAAGAGTGCGTCCCCGACAGATGGCGCGGATGGTGTTTCTCACCTCCTGGTGTTGATGGCATTCTGAATAGTATGCCGTTAAGATACGAAGGACCTGTGTGAGAAACGGACCACAACGAGTGTGATAACGGAAGATGGAGCTTACGTGGTTTGTGTTTGGGCCAGTCATTCCTCTGGCAGGGCTGACTACAGTACACGACCTACGCAAACGAGGGTTCAGCCATCAGGATACCACGAACCATCGCCCCACAAAACACGTGGGACGGTAGAATTAAAATTGTGTTTGGTACCTTCTTGCACGCAGCACACCGCTTGAACTGCGCTACCTTCGTCTCGATAGCTCCACAAGCACCATTGCTGCACGCCTTGATCACGTTGCTCTTGGCCTCCTGTGAGGCGTTGGCCCACTCCCATACGTCGTCCTTCATCCATACATCTTGGGTCAAGAACAGATAATTCTGTGCATCCTCCGGTCCGTTGGATGTCCTTGGTAACATATTAAGGCCCTCTGTTTTGGGTCGGTGAAATAAAGCCTTTAAAATAACAAGTCGGAAAGAAGACGGGCAGACGCACTGGGTTTGTCGATCTTCGCGAGGATTTTGATGAGGATGATCGGATTGATCTTGGCGGCAATCCGGAGGTACTGTCTCGCGAGATCGCCATCGCCAAACACCCTGAACGCTGCGAGAGCCGCGTTATATGCCATCGCGCCGCTCCCAAGTTTTAGGACTTGGTTCTCTACCTCTGTATCGTAGCACGTGGATGAAGGGGCTTTGAACGCTGTTCCTCCACGTGGGACAATACTTGGTATGTTGGGGTCAAGCCACGTCTGACAGAACGACAGTGCATCGGAGTAGCGGTTGGCAAGTAGCAGCATGGAACCGAGCCAGGTACGCTGGCCCATGTTATCACCTGGACAAAGACGCAGCATTTCGATTATCGTCTTTCTGTTATGATAATCAACAGGGGGGGCAGGTCAGGTACGAGCGGGATCGAGCCTTCGCGGGATACATAATATAGCGCACAACTCACGCAGATTCTTCGTACTGTTTGTTCTCGAAGTAGAGTTGGACCTGAGCTTGTAGTACACGCATGTACGGGCGCGTCGTGAGCACCTGATAAAAGTTACCGACATACTGGCTACTGTCGTCGAAGCAATCATTTCCAAGGCGGCGTTTCAAGGCCGTACGACCTGTGTTCCGCGGTGTAGCATATGTGTGTACATTGAGACGATGATCGGATCACAAGGGACAAAGGCGAAACGTATTCGGTTACCTTTTTGTTCGGCGTCTTCCAGGACTTTGATACCCTCCGGGATGTGGTGGAGGAACGCGAATTGAACGAACGCGTCCAGGTTGTTTTCGTCTTCCATTGCCCTGAAGAGGTACGGCAGCGCCTGTTCCGGCTTACGCTTGTTGCAGAGGGCTTCTGCGATCTCAAGGCTGTATCATTATGGACCATGACCATTACCGACGATTTTAACCGTATGTAAGTGACGCACAAAGCGTTGAAGATGGGAACTCACTTCTTTTGAGAGTCTGCAGAGACTATGCCTCCACCCACTCCCATCGTATTCTCCATACCGAAACGACGCCCTGACATGACCTTGCACCGGGTCGACGCGTCAAATGGAATAGTAGGAGACCTTGAATGCTGTTGTCGGATGCGTAGGAGGGCTCGAAAAAAGGGAGGACGCACACCAAAGGGTGCCGAGTTGGTCAGGCTACTAAGGACTCGACCGAGACCCCACTTTACGTTATGTGAGAGCGGTATGATTGTATATTACAAAGAGAGGGCACGGAGAACGGCAGGTTCACTGTGCACCAGGGGCAGGACCCTAGCGAATTCAAACCTGGTTGTGGACGATGATCGACGATGCGACCAGTAAGTAGCATCGGTTGTCGTCTGGGGAGTCCGGACGTCGGACGACCGTACACACACAGATCGTGAATGTTTGGATCATGCCGGGCTACCATATGAGTCTTGTTGTAACATGAACGTTACGGTTCACACCATGGCCCATCAGACTACCGTCTTCTACATGGGTACCACTTGGACCTCAGGGATCATGCCCAACAGTCCATGTATACCTTCCAAGTTCCAACGCCTTGCCAGCAAGATCTATGCAATGCGGTTAACGGAACCGCACTACGTATACGTTCGTAAGCTACGCTACCGCGAGCGTATCGCTTGAAAAACAACGGATCAATCGGCCGGCCCGACGACTGGCAACCGTTTCAAACCCTTGCTTGAAGACGTTTTGTGTGTGAAGTGCCATGTCTTCACCGTCGTCACGATTCTGGCGAGCGCGGGAGCACACTAATTTTGCCGATTATTACTTAAAATGTCAGAAATAGTGATGAAAGTGTGAGGCACCTTTATGTGATTGAATGAAAATGAAGTTCTCGCTTGACTGCTTCGTTACGTCACTATGGGTACTAGTTGCGGTAAAGTACAGTCGAGTTCGCCGTCGATCGCGTTCTGAGGCTAGAGTGCAGCAGCGAGCCAGGTCCCATAACACTGTACCTGCACGATGCCTACGTCCACGCAAGTGAGACGGTTAAGCAAAAAAGAAAAAAGAAATCCGTGGACATACAGCAAACAGTTCAGAGAAGTTACTCCGTCGTCATTCACACCGCAATGAATTTGCCGATATGACGGGTACCCTTTTACAGTAACGTGGCTCGGCTGACGAGTCTGGAGGGCAACAGGTCGCATGGAACTCCTGTTTGGAAATAGTCAGGGTCCCTATGAGTCCATCCACATATGTATGGAGCGAATGCGGACCGATCCGTCCATCCATCAGCTGTCCTTCCCTCTTCTGCTTCTCTACCTCTTCCACCTTCCTTTTGAAAATTTGAAATCCAGGTGGTCGTGCCCATGGGTGAATACGACACAACACTAGGTATGTTGTGTGTTTTTCTGTCATCTATATCGCAGGTATCAATACTCTACTTTCTAGGAACCCTTATAATAGGGATATTCTGTGCGTCCTTGCGTACATCGCTTATTGCCGCTGCTTCAATAACAGATGTACTGTTTCTCAAGTCAACACCTATCTCTATGGTCTTGTTACATATCAGTTTGCAGCATACTGCAACAGGGGTGAGTGATACCTGACGCCTTGCCTCGTTGCCTAATTTTTCCCTACAGGCTTCAATGACCCGCTACATATCAAGTCGGTTCTCATTTTCAGCGTTCGCTCACCCATCATTTAATGCTTGTTATGCAGGGCAATGGTGTGGTCATTATTCACCCTAGACACGTTCCATAGTGCAGCGTAAGTATGGTTAATGCTATCATGGACGTATGCCACTCACCGTCACGATAGCGCAATATACATGGCTTGGTCGTACACGTTCGTGCTCAGTTGTCGCGTTCCCCCTCATTTCACTTATCGTTCTCAAGTGTCACAAACTATGACAACCCAGCGGCTCTGGCAGGTGGGTTGCCTGGTTATTGACTCTGTTGATAGTATCATTGACACTATCATAAAAGTCGCTGAGTGGCCGTACACGTTCACGCCCATTGGTACTGCCGCCGCTGCCTTGGTGACTCAGCTTTTCCTTGGGTACCGGTGCGTTATATATATATATTCCTTCCTAGTTGGAGCATCTGAAACGATATATATTTCTAGGATATGGCGCCTGAGCGGTAGCAATTTCCTCTATTCTATCGTTATCGCTCTGGCCCTTCCGTCTTTTGCTCTCGGTATGGCTTGCGGTATCAAAGCGTGGATGATCCAAGTGTGAGTCACTCGATTGGGCCTTTATTCAGACGCAGACGTTCTTATGACTGTTCTTCAGGCTTTCTAAGTTACCTCAACTTAACAACCTTGTGATTGCCTGGCTTGCGTTCCAGGTCACGATCGACGTGTTTATCACTGGTGAGCAGTTACTTTCTTTTATGGTCTTCCCTCCATTGATCCGATCCGCATCAGTTACACTTACCATAATTTTCTTGCGTTCAAAGACGGGGTACCACAAGACGGATACCGTACTTAATCGCTTAATTCGTGGTGCCATCCAAACCGGGTTGTTCGCTGTCATATTCTCCCTTGGTGATCTGGTCAGTTTCTTGGCTCTCCCGACGACGAACCTTTATGGAATGTTCGCAATTCCGATCGGTCGTATCTATACGAACGTGAGTGATCATTATTTCAAGCATGAGCCTCCGGTCCCCCCGGTAATAACGGTGTTTTGGTCTATGTGCTTACATAACAGACCCTCTTTGACACGCTATTGACGCGCGATAAGCTCAAGGCACAAATGGCGGGTACATACGAAAGGAAATCGGGGGTACGTTCGATGCGCTCTTTCCCCCTTTTTTATGTTTGACGTACTCATACCCCATTTTCCCTCGATCTGGTGAATAGAACGAAATCAACTGGGCTCATTCGACTACCGCACGGAACGTGTCGAATATCCAGCTGGAGGTTAATAAGGAAACGACTACGGACGCGATCCCACTCGAGGTTCACAAGACTGTGTTTACGGAGAGATCTTCGTTCGACGGGGATGGTAAGGCCATGGTCTTGTGATGCTATCCTTATCGTCACCGGGTCTCCAAGGAGCAATAGAAGGTTCTGCCCCTCGGGGCAGGCTTGTATAGAAAGAATAGAGCCACCTACCTGGGATGAGCGCTAGCCGAGGTTCCCGTCACAACCTAGACATCCGTTGCATATTATCATCAACTCAAAAGAATACCCTGAAGCAAGTGAACATCGTCGATCGCTATTCCTGTTGCTCTCCTTTTTGCTTGTATAATCATGATCGTGCATATGTTTTTCGAGGGGTGTTTGTCGATCGCTTGCTCATACCGCAGGTACGCTCATATACATATAAGCTCACGGGTTGATTGTGCGAAGTCCCTATGTATGTAGTTACCTACGGTGCGACTACATAGACGTACTACATAGACTTGCACTGTCAGTGTTTTGCTGTAGTTGGTACTCGTTAATTCGAGGGTTACTTATCACTTCTGATCGGGTAAGCGACCGGATATTTCACTTGGCATGCCTATCTGCTGCCAGTGGCATACCGATTGATCCTTGTCAGCGCCAGGCCACGTGTTCGTACTGACGCTCGGTTTGAGGATACCCACGTTATCTACAAGCATTCACTCCCCACCTTTTACTTGTGCCCCCCTCGGTCGAAGGCACGCGCACAACTATGTATCAAAAGAGAACCTCATCTCGAGCCTGTTCAAGTCGAGGGTGTCCAAGGCGCAGTCGTTCCACATAATTCCTCGCGGTAGGAAACACCATACGTGAACGGAAAATCGATGATGGCTATCGCGTGATGCACTCAACGCTATGATCCGACCGCATATCCCGCGCAAGTAGTGAGGTGTCAAGCGAGAGGGGTTGAAGCACGAGTGGATCCAAGGAGATGACGGCTTATTCATGTATCGAGGGTACTTACGTGGCTGGTACCTTGGGGTGTTGAGAGGCTCAGCACGCACTCGTGGCGAGACGCATGGAGAGACCTGTGAGATTCAAGGGATGAAACTGAGCCGGCCCAATCCGCGCCTGCATAAGTATATATGGCAAGAGTTGATAACAAGTTTACGATGTGATAGGACGGACCGAGGCGCTCCGCTTTGTATCCGAATAACACGGATTAATGATGATAAACAAGAGTACGACGGGATGCCACTAGAGACGTCAGCGTCCAGCCATAATATAGCGCGGTATAGATATGAGGTATGGTTTTTGTTACCAGAAGGCTTCAGAAGCTCGTGTAACTTCCACGGACATTGTATGAACGCGATAAGCACATGCAAGGGTGTGCACGAGGGAAAAACGAGGACGCCTCATCTGAATCACGCAGTCCGAGTATTGAACTGTAAGGCATCACGTCGTGGGGCACCAGTTTTGGGTCAAGAAGTGGCGTCCGTTTTGCGCCGTCACTGCCGACAAAGTATCAGGAATGGTTAATGACGACGGTGCTTCCTCAGCCGCAACCCGGAAATCAGCGTGTTGGCCGTGATCGAAAGATAGTTTGAGGAAGGATGACGAAGATGGCAGTGATGTGTCGGAAAGTCTGGTGTGCGTGACCCCGCGGTCCGCAGGTGTGTCTGGTGACTCACGGGACACGGTTGGTTGGTGGGGGAGGGGCAGTCACGCGACGGAGGTTGTTCGCCAAATAGCAAGTGTGATAGGAGGCACATCCAGTGCCATGCGGTGTCGTCGTGGATTTGGGGGGGACAAAGTACAAGTCCCGTTGAAAGTGACCGGAGGTAGCCAAACAGAGACAGCACGGTGATGCACCGAACCCATGGACGCCCGCGGAGGGGCTCTTCCGGTGCCCTTTATGAAGGACGCGGAACAGATCCGGTTGTCCAATATTTCACCACAAGAGAGATGGTTGGCTGCGGTGCTGACGACTGGCTATGATAGATCTCTTTTCCTATTCTCCGGTTGGAAGATACGATTCGGGCGATAAGGCGTGGTAACGTAATACTTGATTCTTGGTCGCACGACAAGTAAGTATTCCATATCGCGTTCCGCTGGGGCAAGTGGGGTGGGAGGAAGGAAATGAGGTCAGTGCCGTCGTATGGTTGTCGCTGACGCCTTTGTGCTGTCATCGCAGGGGTGTCGTGAAACACGGGAATCTCCATGGGATTAGTCGAGATAAGGCGGGAGGACCACCCCGATCCTCACAGCTTGCGTGGCGTGCTTAGGCGTGCTTGATAACGAATTCAGCGGAGATAGTCGATGCCATGCAGCCCGTCGTCGAGTCAAGGGACTACTTCACGCTACTAAACCATCGCACAGTACGGACGTCCGTTGTCCTTTGTACACATTATCACATGATAATTCGACGGACAGAAGGAGCCACCTTTGGGGACAACCAAAATCATTTTGTGGTTGTGGCTGTGTAGAAACCGGAATACGAGTTGTTTCCTAAACGGGACGAGAGTGGTTACGTAGCCCTGCCCTCATAAAAGGGCCTGGTGGTCTCAACGCGTGGCTGTCCTGCTCTGTCCCCCTACCAGTCATGAGAGGACTCACGACAGTCACCCTGGCCCTCGCAGGCCTTGCTGCACATGCCATTGCCCACTCGACCCCTCCGCCACTCACCCAGCGGAGGAAGACGCTCGGCTTTGGTCCTGTCCTTCCCCATGCTCGCTTCGAGACTCTCCCCCCTTCCACCGCGGGATTCGCTCCCGTCGACCCATTCCACGTCGCACGCGACTTCTTGGACCAGTTCGCTGACCCCGCACTCGGTCGTGCCTATGTCATTCGGTCGGATTCCTATACTGACCGCAACACCGGCGTGACTCATGTGTACGCCCGCCAAATCATCGGGGGTATCGAAGTCGCCGACGCGCACATCAACCTCAACATCAAGGACGGTCGTGTCCTCAGCTTCGGTGATTCGGTTCGTCTCGCTATTACTCTGTATTATATAATTCTAACTCTACCCGACAGTTTTTCCCTGGTGGGGCACCTGCTCTCGTCGTTGACAATGAGTCTGTCCACCCCCACGCTGTCTACTGCTCTCAGCTACGAGATGCTTTGTTGACTCACCAAGCTCTTCTGGTCGAGACTGACACCGAGGGTCAGGATGCCTTCTCCGACGACTACCACAAGACGCTCGAAGGCGTCGCCACTCTGACTCATCTTTACGACTCCAACTGTGCTGTCATGTCGTTACCGCCAACATCCTACGTTGGCACTCCTCCCGAAGTCGACATGGACCCACGTCGTGCCCTTCTAGAATTCATGGCTGCAGCGCTCCCCAAGTCACACCCTGCATTCGAAGGCGTGCTAGAGAATCCAGGACAATATATTGACGGTATCGGGATGGTACCAGAAACACATCTCCTCGGTGACCACGCCACAGTGGGTATGGTGCTTTCCGGCGTTCCGGGAACAGTCGGAGATGTCAAGACCCGCGTCACGTGGGTCCAAGTACCCAAGGAAGATGGATCTGTCAAATTGGAGCTGGTTCACAGGGTGGGTAACCTCCGCAGCAACACATTCCGCATCGCTATTGACAAGCAGCGCACTCTCACAGTTCGAAGTCGAGATGCAAGACAACTGGTACGAGGCAACTGTCACCGCAGCACTTCCGCACCGCATCATCAGCGTGGTGGACTGGGCTAGTGACTCGCCTATGCCTCCCATGAGTATGTCTTTCCTTTTGTGTGGTCCCACATCGGGCAGTCGCGTGACCAAGTATTGATCCGGCCACTTCTCTTTTATAGACAAAGAACAGCTGCCACCATTGGATACTTTCGTCCCGCCAGGAACATATTTCTCCTCCGTCGGACCGGCGCCGAAGACCAAACCTCGTCTGGGAAAGGCAGTAGCCGACCTCAGGAAAGGAAAGAGCAAGAGTGGAGGCGTCTCGAGTGCGTTTCTACACAGATGGCGATGGCATTCCCTAATTTCTTCCTCTAGCATTAGCCCCCATTCCCAAGAAATATCCCGCACCGCCAAAAAGCCAACCCGCCCAATACTCCGTCTTCCCCTGGGGCACCAACGACCCCGAGGAGGCTGTTTTGCGACGGGAGCAGTCTGAAGGTACCGAGGGTTCCAGTGAGTCTTGCCCCCGCTTTGACTTGTTGTCTCTGGCTGAATCAGGGGATGTGTGATAGCACACACCCTTTCTTATGGTCGCTCGCTGGTGTCTGAGTTGGGCGACACATACGCTTCTCCCGCTGGCTGGCACACCTTGCCATACGCAAACGACCCCAGTATTGATGAGGACGGACTGAGACGTGCCAAGGCTAAAGGAGGTAACTGCATTCAGTGTTCACGGCATCGAGGCATACTCACTCTATCTGTAGCATTTTGGCGCAAGTCCAATGCGACGTGGGGAAACAACGTGTTTGCGCAGGAGAACTGGGACGGTCGGTACCAGTGGATATATAACCACAGAGCTGAAATATCTTCATACCCCGATGGTTTGTTGTTCCCCCACTACGATTTCCCAATATTGACTTACTGGCTTACAGATTCCTCTTCGTTGTATTCGTTCCCTTATGACCCCATTCCTCTCCATGATGAGGATGCCGAGATGGAGCAAGCAAAGGCCTACATCGACGCTACCGTCACGCAGCTCTTCTACACCAGTAATATGTTCCACGATTTGGTCTACAGGTACGGATTCACCGAGGAAGCGGGCAACTTCCAACAATACAACTTTGGCCGCGGAGGCCTCGGGGAAGATGCTGTCATTGCCAATGCACAGGATGGCAGTGGATTCAATAACGCCAACTTCATGACACCTCCGGATGGTCAAAATGGGTATGGTTGTCTTCTGTTTGGTTGTTCATGATCGCGCTCAAGAAGAGTCGTAGACGCTGCCGGATGTACCTCTGGAACACTGCTTCGCCATACCGTGATGGCGACATGGAAGCTGGCATCGTGATCCATGAACTTTCTCATGGCCTATCAACGCGCTTGACGGGTGGTCCAGAGAACTCTGGATGCCTGGGTTGGGGCGAGTCTGGAGGAATGGGCGAGGGCTGGGGCGGTACGTGACACCGCGGATTGTAATTGGTTTGATCTGAAGCGACTTACTTCTTTGTAGATTTCATCGCTACCACCGTGCGCTCGACATCCAACTATTCCGACTATCCCATGGGCTCATGGGCGTCAAACCGTGCCAAGGGCATCCGCAACTTCCCTTACTCTATCGAGCGTGAGGTTAATCCCTCCACATATGTCACCCTTGACAAGCCAGGGTACTGGGGTGTCCACGCCATCGGTGAAGTTTGGGCCGAGATGCTATGGGTTGTCTCGCAGAAGTTGATCGAGAAGCACGGGTTTTCAACCACGCTCCTACCACCCGTTCCCAACGAAGATGGCAGTATACCTCCGAACGACTTTTACCTTCCTCAGACATTCGACGAACGCGGAAAGCCTAGACCTTTGGTTCCCAAGCACGGCAACACGCTCTTCCTTCAGCTAGTCATCGAGGGCATGAAATTGCAGCCATGTTCGCCCACGTTCTTCGATGCTCGCAAGGCAATCTTGGAGGCGGATAAGATTTTGACAGATGGCGAGAACCAGTGTGAGATCTGGGCAGGATTTGCAGAAAGGGGGTTGGGCGTGGACGCGAAGGTGGTTGGACAGACGCCTTGGGGCGGTGGCGCAAGGACTGACGTGAGTTCCGGTTGTTTGGTCCCATCTTGTGCGGTCGTGCTGACGTCGTGGGTTCATATATATATGTAGGGCCGCAACAAACCTCAACTTTGTTCAGGCTCAGACCCGAAGCAGCCACCGTCACGTGAGCCTACGCCCAAGCCCGATCCTGGTCCAGGCGACGATGACGAGTGTGGTCCGTTTGGATGGTGCTGGCCTTGGAAGGGTAAGAATGGCCAGTGGAGGTTGCCTAAGATACCTGGATGGCCTTGGTCTTACGACTATTAGACGCAAGTGAAGGATCGGTTTTATTATGGAGCGGAAGAGGTGAGGAACGACAGATACCCCGAGCTATGTTCTCGGACTTGCGGATTGGAACACATAATATTCTAGAGTCTTGGGTGAAAAACTCGCTCTTTTTTGTTTTTTCACCGAGCATTCCGTCGAACCTCCTTTATGTTCGATCGCTGGTTGGCATCTGCCGAGCCGCTGCTGCTGACTATTGGTGCATATATCCGACTCGTTCCGTCTTTCCGTCTTATCATCTCCTTATTGTTGTCCTCCGTCCTTACCCACACTGCCGCATCAATCCATGCTTGCGATATCTTTAACGCAACATGAACGGCGTCTCTTTTTGTCTACGTTCATATATGCTTTTTTCATGTGTAATGAAGTTGGCGAATGGTGTGTAGATTTTATAATGCATCTCTGAAGGTTTGGATCAAGTAACACATCTCATGCATTGTTCCGAGACTTGTGCAAAGTTCATGAACTTGATTTCAATGTTGCGTTGTCAAATACATCAAGATGCTTGGGTTCCCCAGATGCAGATTTGGTTATAGATGAAGGTTTGGGATACACACTCGCCGCCCATTGTCGGTTTCGAGGTCGACCCACTGCTCAAACTGTGCAATCACATTTATGTTTCTCCATCGCGCTCCAGACATTCCCAGTAAACACTGGTTTCTCCAGGTTACATGATTAACTCAGAAGTTACCGATATGTCCGCGAGCATCGAAGGCGACGTTGGTGGTCGAATGCTAGGCTCGCCGATATCACTATCCTAACTAATGGCGAAAATGGAGAAGGGCCGGCCCGAGATTCAAACTGTAGACTTGAGTTGTATGGAATGGCTTGGGTAAACTCTGGTGCCTATGAACTACGGGTTAGGTAGACTCTACTGATCCCCGTTGTCGATGCGTCCGAGCGCGAAAGAAGATGGGAGTTGTACCTTTGCCTATAGATTCATCTGCTTATCTAGGTTTGATTTGACCGTTCCAATACGAATTCCGTTACATGGAGCCATTGGTAACTATATAGGCTGGAGGACAGTCACGGACCAATACCCCTCGACGGGAAAGGCGCCTACCGATGACGTGGAGTAGACATAACTTGCCTATTCATCGGTGGCGGGGGAGGGAGCGGCGTTGTCGACATCTAGTTTGATTCCGAGCCTCTGTTCTAGGGACAATCTCAGCCTTCCAACGTCATTGGCGAATCGCACGGCCTGATCCCACTCCTCGTCTGGTTCTTCGGCATTCCTGAGAGCAGCACATCCAAAATCAATCAGGACCGCTCTATTTGGTGCTTGTGCTGGGGTGAACAAGATATTGTTCTGGTTGACATCGTTGTGGAAGACCCCGTGCTTCGGAAAGGTAGCAACTGCCGCAATCAGCGGCTCATAAAGGTCTGGGCGAACCAGAGTAGGGTCAATGTCGCGCAGCGATACCCCAGGAATGTACTCGATGAGTACCGCTGGTGGCTCGATGGTGCGTGAGTCCGGGGGGTTTGGTATTAGTCTTCCCGCCCCGAAGAGCTTCGGAATGCTGCAACCTTGCATGTCCTCGAGACGCCTATAAGCTCCGAGCTCGGACTCGAAGCATTCCATCATCAAGCGGAAGAAGTGTTCCTCCCAGAGAGAAGGATCAGCCTCTTCCTCGTCATACAGTAGGTCGATGTGGAAATCGTCATCGACCTCGCCCGATGCAACCTGGGCTCGTTTTTGAGCTGCGACGGACTCCGCATGAAGCGTCCACGGTCGGTTGGGTATACTATCGACGCCTGGATAGCGATCGTCGAGGAATCGGGGGTCATATACTTTCAATACGACTTGAGATGGTAGCTCAGCGTTAGGCTCGGGTCTGACGAGGTATACTTGGGCTTTGGTGAATGGAACAAAGGATCGGATGACGTAGAATGTCGCTGGATCTGTTGCACCCTCGAGGCGTATAGACAGTGGGAAATCAGTGGGGAAGGAGCCGTCTTTGGCTTGTACGGCTAGACTCATGGTAGTGATCAAACTTGGGGTGTGCCGGACAGTAGTACGAATGACAGCACGCCCAGCTCACCCCTAGGAATGCCTAAAGTCTACAAAACAGAAGTTAGTTGGACCTGAAACAGCTACGTATCAAAGGTCATACATTTCATAGCTCGGAGGCCACCTACACAAATCGAGACAAAGTCGGCTCAGCAAGTGTCGCCTCACAGGCGTTCCCCAGAAGTCTATGTCGTGCGACATAGACCCCCTGGCCTCCCCCCACTCACTGTCCATTCACATAGGCGGAATCTACCATCTAATTTGCAACCTCTCAGTCGACCAAGGGCTCGTTAAAAACTGGAGTGTTGTTGTTGCGTCAATCTAGTGACCATGAGAACTCTCCGTAGTGACAACATAAATGGCCAAACAATGCAGACGAAATCTTAGTTGCATGAATTACATTTAATTCGGTACTATACACAGGATATACTCTCCTACATCATCTATTTCCCCTCGCCCCCGCCTATGCAACTACTTTTAACAGCTGCCAGGACTAACACTAAACTGTGTTGGCATTGATCTCCGTAAACCCACCTTCTCTCACGGACAACTGTATGCAGTACTCTCCCGCATCTGTCACCACAACGGCGCCCATATCTTAACACGCACGAAAATACTACACCATAGGGCGAGGCCTTAATCTTACATTTGATCAATTCCTCTACGACCGTCACCTTTCACGAGTTATTACTGCAAACAATATTTACTAAAAACCCACCAAGCACGTCCGTGGGAAATAAGGGGATAGGGCATCTTGATCTTGATATCGATCAAGCCACTCCTAGGTACGACGCTACTGGCATTACCGCAGTGCGCAGCAACGGGGTTTGCACTGATCCTCTGCAAGCCGAAAGCTCTACGCTCTGAAGTATAAGGAATACCTTACCTTTGCATGGCTCCTGGTCGTGTCAAAAAATGGTTCCAGCTGCTCCCACGCACCAGCGGTAGTGGTTCTCGCAGCTCCCACCAGAACGTCATAGGTGATCTGGCCCGTGCTGCAAGCAAAGCTACGACTTCAGGTATGATTTTTTTTCTAGTTTCGAACAACATTATTCAAGTGCTTGATGTCGCCATACAGCTATTAGCAATCTTGCCGGTGATGCAGCAAGTCCAGCTAACCCCCAAGGTATCAGTGTCGGGTATGATGGATTCCAACCTACCTAATGCCAGGTTTCAGTATCTACGTCTTCTGAACCTGCTTACCACCTCGATTCTAAGAAGGTGAATGAATACATGAAGAATATTAAGCACTTCCGAATTGTGGTCATGGGTAGAGCAAATGCAGGTAAAACTACAATTCTCCAAAGGATCTGCAATTCTACGGATAAGCCAGAGATTTTTGATGGGGAGGGAAACAAAGTACAGTCTCATGACACTGGTGATACTTGTCTGATTGGTTGCAGATTGAGGATGTTGTTGTGCAAGGCACTCTGATGGTAAGCTGTAATTTGGACCCATGGGAACTCATGTTCAAGCTAAGTACTTGTAGCGTGGTCACCATGACATTAAGCATGAGCTGGTGTTCAAGAGCAACCCAGGCTTTGTATTCCATGACTCAGGTGGATTTGAAGCAGGTACCACACTGCAGTTTGACCAGATGAGGAACTTTGTGGTTGACCATGCAGCTATGGAGAGAGTGAATAAACGTATTCATGCTATTTGGTGAGGAATACCTTGTGTGTGATTACAGGCTTAGGCAACAGAACAATTTAGGTTTTGCATCCCTATGACAGACTGCCATAGGGCAGTGACTGCTGCTGAGAAAAAATTCTTCAATGAGTGTGATACAGGACATGGTGAGTGCACTTGGTCAGATATCATTGCTATGCATAACTAAGCATTTACTTAGTTCCTGTGATAGTGCTGTTGACAAAGGTGGATGCTTTGTACCTCACTGCTATCAGGGAGCTTTTAGATGGTGGCTTGGCAATAGCTGAAGCAAAAGAAAGGGCAGCAGAAAGGCAGAAAGGACTACTGGAAAAGTGGCTCACACACATCAAATGTGAGCTTGATAAGTGCAAGTATCCACCTAAGGGATATGTGTCACTTCAGAGTGGGTATTCATTCACTTGGGTGCAGTCTTGATAGAAATGCTGTTTATAGAGATGCATCATGAGGATGCAGACTGCACTGCTTTGATGGAGAGCACAGCAGAAGTCATGAATAAAGAAGGCTTACAAAAGTTACTTATATCAACACAGCAATCAAGCATCCAGCTGTGTATTGAATATGCTGTGTGGAAGTAAGCAAGCAATTATATGGTTGGAGTGTTGCTCATATTCTGAAGGACATTGAAACAACATATGGAGTTAGGCCTCAAGGACAGAGTCCAGGTGGATGTCAAAAAGTTTGAATTTTCTCTGCTGGGATGGTTTCCAAGTTGTAGGGTGAGTGACTGAGTTCTTCTAGGATGTAGGGGTCAAGGATGATCCCACACCACTTACACTTGCACTGGTTAACAGCATGTGAGTAATTTAGTGGCATGTGGGATGTACTGATTGGGCTCACTTGCACTTGGTGGCATGACAGTATGTAAGTGATTCCATGGCATGTTTACCTGGATCTCTCCTGAATGCACTCACTTGCACTCTCCATGTTGGTGGCATAACAGTATGTGAATGATTCCATGGCATATTGGGCTGGATAGATGCTGAATTCCCAATGACCCTGATTGCACACTTTGTGTTGGTGCTGTGACAGTGGGTGAGTGATTTCATGGCATATTGGGCTAGATCCTCACTGAATGCTTTGTCTCACTTGCACACATCTTGTTGGTGGCATGCCAGTATGTGAGTGACTTCATAGTATTTTCAACTGGATCTCTGCTGAGTGCCCTCAATTGCACTCTGCATGTTGGTGCCATGATAGAAAGTGAGTGGTCTTATGGCATGTTTGGCTGGATCTCTGCTAAATGCCATTGCCTGCACTCTTTATGTTGGTGCTGAGACAGGGTGTGAGTATTTTAATTACACATGCATATGTTTAGCTGGGCCATTGTTGAGTGCTCTCATTTGTACTCATGTTGGTGCCATGACAGTCTGTGAGTAATTTGATAGCATGTTGACCTAGATGTCTGCTGAATGTCCTTATGCACATTCATTATGTTGGTGCCATGACAGGATGTGAGTATTTCATGGCATGTTTAGCTAGATCTCTGTTGGATATTCACTTTCACCCTTCATGTTGATACCATGACAGTTGGTAAGTAATTTCATGGTATGTGTGGCTGGAAATCTGCTGAATGCCCTTACTTGCACTCTTCATGCTGGTGCCATGACAGCCTGTAAGTGATTTAATGACATGTTTAATTTGATCACTGTTGAATTCCTGACTTGTGTTCTTCATGTTGGTACCATGGCAGGATGTGAGTGATTTCATGGCAAGCTTAGTTGGGTCTCTTCTGACCCTGCATTTGCACTCTTCATGTTGATGCTATGATAGTTTGTAAGTGATTTCTTGGCATATTTAGCTGGATCTCTGCTAAGTGCCCTCATTTTGCACTCTTCATGCTGGTGCCATGACAGTGGGTGAGTGATTCAATGCTGTGTTAAGCTGGATTCCTGCTGAATGCCTCACCTCCATTCTCTATGTCAATGATGTGTCAGTCTGTGAGTGATTTGATGATATGTTTGGCTTGGTTACTGTAAAATGTCCTCACTTGCACCCTTTGTGTTGGTATCATGGCAGGGAGTGGGTGATTTCTTGGTGTGTTTAAGTGGATCTCTGCTGAATGTCTTCACTCTTCATGTTGGTGGCATGTCAGTCTGTGAGTGGTTTCTTGGCAGTTTCCCTGGACCTCTACTAAATGTCCTCATTTACATTCTTCATTTTGGTGCCCATACAGGAAGTGAGTGGCTTCATTCCATGTTTAGAACTCTCCTGAATGTTTTCACTTGCACTCTTCATGTTGGTGGCATAATAGAAAGTGAGTGATTCCATGACAGTTTTAGCTGAATATCTGCTCACTGTCCTCATTTGCACTCTTCATGTTGGTCCCTTCACAGAGTGTGAGTGACTTCATGCCATGTTGGATGTATCTCTGCTGAATGCCCTCACTTGTACTCTCTATGTTGGTGACATGACAGGATGTCAGTATTTTAGTGGCATGGTTAGCTGGATCTCTGCTGAAAGCCCTCACTTGCACTCTTCATGTTGGTGACATAACAGTATGTGAGTGATTTCATGGCATGTTTATCTTGGTTTGTCCTAAATGCCCTTACTTGCACTCTTCATGTTGGTGGTATGGCAGTATGTGAGTGACTTCATGACATGTTTGGCTGGATCTCTACTGAATGCCCTCACTTGCATTCATTATGTTGTTGACATGACAGGATGTGAGAGATTTCATGGCATGTTTAGCTGGATCTGTGCTGAAGGCCTTGCTTGCACTCCATTCATGTTGATGATGTGCCAGAATGTGAGTGGATTTGGAGCAGTGCTGGTTACACCTTCACATCTATCCTCATTATTTTCTTACACTAGGTTGTGAGTGGTTCAGGCATGTCACCTTTAGTGTCTTCCTACTCTCAGGCCCTTTGCCTCAACAATTCATATAACAGAATGTGAGTCATTGCATGGGTTATTCAGTGCACATTCTGATCACCACCATCTTCGTTACCTCGGTTTGACCTGCTCTTTGACAGGAGGTAGGTATTCTCCCAGGAGCCATAGCTAGCAAGAGTTGTTACCCACCCATGATGTAACCATATTTCTTATCTGTGTGATTGGAAATTTAGCTGGTAAGCATTGGATTATTATCTCCTTTGTCTAAGACAAAAAAATGTTTGATCACAGCCCAGTTTTGAGGTGGACATTGACATCCCACTTCCACCTCTACCCAAAGATGTCACTTTGTTGGGGAAGTTTCCAACTGTCCAGTCAATGGCTGAACATGCCATTGGTGAGAGTTTGTCATTGCATGCCCATTGTTCACTTACCCATTCAGGATGCCTGCTTGTTGCTGAGTATTCCTACTTTTTAATGCAGTGTGAGCACAATGTGTGGGGGGAGGTTTTGTCATTGGCTGTAAAGGAATACACAACCTCCAACATACACATTGCTGTTTCCAAAGCTGTAAAGGCAGCTTTTCATGAGCATAATGGTGATATGCACAGCTTATGTGGAGCTATCATCAAAATTGTTGTTGAGAATCACATGTGCAAGTGGATATTTTTATTGTTTGTGTGGAATTTACACTGAGATACTTGTAGCAAACAAGTTCTTCATGGAGCCAAGAGGCCAGTAAAGTCTGTATTTGAGTAGAGCATTAGTGTGTTGACTATAGAGACACATGGTGCATGTGACAGAGAAAATGGAAGTTGGCTTGAGTACTCCCTATGGGTGATATATGCTCTTGGGGTTTGCATAGGGTTATATTAGGAGGCATCCCCAGGCATGGACATGCATGCAGCAGCCTGAAGCAATGGTCCATAGGTGCTTTCAGAGGCCACATCCCTACTTGTGTACATACATACAACTGGAAGTATGGAAAAGTGTTTGAAAACACCTGACTTACTTTCCTTCCTGTGGAGGTGACTGCAGTGAAACATGGTCCTGAAAGCTAACAGATAGGCCCTGTTTGTGGAGCCAAGATACAGTGCCATTACATACATAACTGTACAGCACACAAACATGGTTGGTTCCCTTAATCTACCAAATTTAGATACATGCACACACCTTTATATATGTATATGTATATGCTAGTGCTGGACAGTGATAGCCACACCTAACATGGACCCCTGGCCTCAACCCCATAGAACATGCCTGGAATTACCTCAAGAGGAGGCTTGCAGAGCATGAACATCCTCCCAAGGGAACATTGGAATGGTAGTGGTCAAACTTGGGGTGTGCCAGATGGTAGTTCAAATGACAGCATGCCCAGCTCACCCCTAGGAATGCCTAAGGTCTACAAAACAGAAGTTAGTTGGACTTGAAACAGCTATGTATCAAAGGTCATGCATGTCATAACTCAGAGGCCACCTACAGGAATCAAGACAAAGTTGGCTCAGCAAAAGTTGCCTCACAGGCATTCCCCAGAGATGAAAGGGTCAACCATGACACTCTTGCAAGGTCACTGATGTACTATGGTGAGGTGCATCCTGCAAGCCTGCATCAAGCTGAGGCTCAAGACATTTGCTTACATGCTTGACTACCAAACAGATTCAGATTTTACTGTTTGAACATACTATAATGACTGTTTATAACACCTCAGCCCTTCATTTACTTTCATTCCTTTTCATTCCCCCTCCCCATCAATGCTAACAGACATAGACACTCCATGTATTCTTAGGTCAACTTCAAGCAAGGATTTTAAAGCAGGTCTGATGAAGCCAGATGCACCCATCTTGGCATTTGCATTGTCAGCATGTGGCTTCTTGAGTATTTCTGGATGTCATCCTGCACTACTCAAGCAAGACATGTTTGTCATCCACCATGGTAATGTATCTCAGAACTTGTCATATTTTCCATTTCAAAGGCTGGTTCATCATGTATTCATCTTTTACCTTTCACAGCTAGATTGCAATGTTTGCACTGTCAATTTGATGCTCAGTGCTTAGGTGCAAAATGCATGTCATGCTTTCTCATCCATTAAGTGGTGTGCATCACCATCAGCACTTGGACATCCAATCACCTATACATACAATGTAATTGTATAGTACATATAGAAGATGTCTACAAGGTGTTCCTCTTGTATACTGCACTTTTGGGACCTCTCAAATCCCTGTTCTAATATTTATACTTCATTTGGATGACCACATACTATTTTGGCAATCATTACAGCCACCATTCATAAATTAGGTGGGTAGCCCATGGTAGCAGATAGTCTGTTTCCTGAGAGTCCATCCTGGGGAGTGGTTACCTGGCAGCAATGAATATTGACATTCAATTTCTCTTTCTCCATGTTTCCAGTGGTATAATTTACTATGTTTCTGGAGTCAGAAATGTGGCTTCTAAAAAGACCTTGGAGCATTGCTTCAGGCTTCTGCATGAGCTATGTCTGTGTTTTCTTTATCACCTTAAGAAGATCTCAAAAACAATCATGATCCACTGGGAGTACTTAGTCCAACTTCCAACTTCTCTGTTATTCCCACCACATCTACAATCAACATTTCAGCATTCTGTTCCTATGCAGACTTTATTTGCTTCCTGCTTTCATCAACAGTTTGTTTGCTGAATATATCAGAGGATAAGTGTGTGACAAACACTGAAAATATCCACTTACACATGCGATTATCAATGATGATGTTGATGATGGCCTCACATAAACTATCCATATTACTACCGTGTTCATGAAAAACTCTCCTGACAGCTGTGGAAATGGTGGTCTGCTTATTGGAGGTTTTGTATTCTTCCACAGCCAATGATAGAACTTCCCTCCACACATGGTGCCCATGCTGCATTAAAAAGTAAGAATGCTCAGCAACAAGTAAGCATCCTGGAAAAGTGAGAAAACTGTGTGCTGGCAATGACAACCCCTTACCAATGGCATGTTCAGCTACTAACTGGACAGGTGGAAACTCCTCCAGTGAGGTGTCATCTTTGGGTAGAGGTGGCACTGACACATCAGCATCCACTTCAAACTCAGGCTGTAATCAGAGACATTGGCCTTAGACAGAGAAAGATACAAGCCAACACTTACAAGCTAGAAATTGTAATGGCACATGTGTATATCAGAAATTAAACTCAGCCAGCTATAGTCCTTGTGAAAATACCCACCTCCTGTACAAGAACAGATCATGCCAAGGGCACCATAGGCAATGGTAATCAGACTGTGCACTGAGGAAGCCAGGAAATTACTCACATTCTGTCACATGAAGCAGTGAAGGAAAGGCATGAAAGTAAGCACATATCCTGTGTAACATACCTAAACCACTCACAACCTATGAGTGAAGTAACATGAGGATGTTTGTGATTGTAATTGGGAAGGATCCACCACTTCTGTAAGTTCACTTACCCACTGTCATGTCACCCCCAAAAAAATTAAATTAAATGCATTTGGTAAGATCCAGCTAAACATGCCACAAAATTACTCACTTGCTGTCATGCCACCAACATGAAGAGTGCAAGTGAGGGAATTCAGCAGGGGTCCAATTAAATAGCCCATGAGATCACTTACATACTGACATACCATCAACATGAAAAGTGCAGACAAGGACATTCAGCAATGGTCCAGCTAAACATGCCACAAAATCACACACATGCTGTCATGCCACCAGTACAAAGAATAAGTTTGAGGGCATTCAGACTGAGCAGACTAGGAAATCACTCACATGCTATCATACCATCGATGGAAAGAGTAAATGTAAAGGCATTCAGCAGGGATCCAGTTAAGCATGGCATAAAATCATTCACCCACTACCATGACACCAGTATGAAGAGTGCAAGTAAGGACATTCAGCCGAGACCTAGCTAAATCAACCATAAAGTCACTCACTTTCTGTCATACAAGCAGGATGAAGAACACAAGTGAGGGGGTATTCAGCAGATATCTAACAAACCACATTTAAATCACTCACCCACTGTCATGCCATCAATAAGAGGTGTGCAAATGAAGCCATTGAACAGAAATCCAACTAAATATACCATGAAATTACCCACATGCTGTTTTACCACCAACATGAAGAATAATAATGAGTCCAACCCATAGACAATGCCATAAAATTACTCACCCGCTATCATGCAACCAACATAGTACAAGTGAGAGAGTTCAGCTGGGATTGAACTAGGCATATCTTACTCACTTGCTGATTACCAACATGCAAAGTACAAGTGAGGGCATTCAGTAGAAATCCAGCTAAGCATACCATGATATCACTGACCTCCTACATACCACCACCATGAAAAGTTGAAGTGGAGCATTTAGCAGAGATCTGGCTAAAAATACCACAAAGTTACATACATGCTGTCATACCACCAACATGAAGAATGCAAGTAAGAGTCTTCAGCAAGAATACAGCTAAGCATACTGAAAACCACCCACCCACTATCATGTCACCAACATGAAAAGTGTGAGTGAGGACATTCAGTAGGGACACAACTGAATAGACCACAAAATCACTCACATACTACCATGCCAACAGCATGTAGAGTGCAAGCAAGTCCAGTTAGCAGTTCCAACATGCCATAAAACCACTCACATCCTGCAGATTGGTGGAAGCAAAATAAAATGGGAGCATTATCAACCCCATGTGTTGGAAAAATTTAGTCACTTACCTCACAATTTGGGAACCAACTCAGCAGGGCACCCTCAAGCTTTTTCAAATCCACCTGAATATTATCCTCAAGTTCCAGCTCCATTTGTTTCCTCAATGTCCTTTACAACATTAGTATCTGTCCCATCATACAATCACTTATTCTACTCACTTCTTCACTGCATACTCAACACATAATGCAACACTTGACTGTTGTGTTGATATAAGTAACCTCTGTAAACCTTCCTCACTTAAAAAACTTGCTGTGCACTGCATTAGCGCAGTGCAGTCTGCACCCTCCTGATGCATCTCTGCCATGAGAGGTTTCTAGCAGCACTATCTCTGAATGAAGAAGTACCCACTCTGAAGTGGCAGA
Organism: Pisolithus thermaeus; assembly: GCA_024663475.1. NCBI lineage: Eukaryota > Fungi > Basidiomycota > Agaricomycetes > Boletales > Pisolithaceae > Pisolithus > Pisolithus thermaeus. Next base: position 278,267 of record JANFAF010000077.1, read on the forward strand.
TATGCTTTGGGCGGGAACCTGCACTTGTTAAGCTCATGCTTCACATGGGTAAGCCACTTGTCAAGCAGTTTTCCCTGCTTTTCTGGAGCCATTTCTTTTGCTTTTGCTATTTCAAAGCCCCCATCCAGGAGCTCCCTAATGGCAGCAAGATACAAAGCATCCACCTTTGTCAACAACACTATCACAGGAACTAAGTAAATTCTCAGTTATGTGGGGAGACCATATCTGACAAAGAGTACTCGCCATATCCTGTGTCACACTCATTGAAGAATTTCTGCTCAGCGGCGGTTATTGTCCTGTGGTAGTCAGTCATGGGAATGCAAAACCTAAACTTATCTGTTACCTTAAATTGCAGAAACTCATGATCTAGTTCTTACCAGATAGCATGAATACGTTGATTCACACTCCTTGTGGCTGCATACCCAACCACAAAGTCCCTTGCCTCCTCAAATTGCTGTGCACTACCAGCTTCAAACCCACAGGAGTCATGGAATACAAAGCCTGGGTTGCTCCGAAACACAAGTTGATGCCTTATATCATGGTAACCACGCTGGACGGACTCAACTTCTATGAATGTCCAGGAGTCAGTGGGATATCTTACCGCCAAAGTGCCTTCCACAACAGCGCCTTTGACCTGAAAATCATCAGATAGGCGTCGTCAACCCATTAGGATATACCTTCTTTCCATTCTGATCAAAAATCTCTGGCTTATCCGTAGAGTTGCAAACTCTTTGAAGGGTGGTGGTTTTACCCGCATTTGACCTACCCATAACCAAAACCCGAAAGCGCTTGATGTTTTCCATGTAGCCTTTAGCCATTTTAGAATCGAGGTGGTAAGCGGGTCCAGAAGACACAGTTTCTGTCACTCGACATCAGAGAGCCTTGAATTCACCAGATGCGATAATAATACGTTGGGAAGTAGCTTCAATCTGAGCGGGAACTGGACTAGCCATATCGCTAGTGATATAGCCAGCTTCCGTATTCCCATGTTAAGCGCCCGAAACCCTCAGAGAATAGAAAACATCATACCTGATTCCGTAGCCTCCGTTGCGGAAGGAGCTAGAGCGCTCGTCACGGTATCATCGCTTTGGTCGGTGCGATGAGAATCACTGCCGCTTACGAGCGGGAGTGACTTGATCCACTTTTTGATACGACCAGGAGCCATGTAGCTGTAATTTACGACTCTTCGTACTTCACAGCGCAGAGCTTTCGGAGGCTGGGGTGGATCAGCGTTGCCGCGGTAACAGTAATGAGGGTGGTATGGCGCTCACGAGGACTGGTAGCTTGATCGATAACACTACTGTGAGATGCCCTCTCCTGGTTTCCCACGGCTCATACAACTCGAGCCATCGACCTTCGCCTCGACGGATAACCTTGGTTTCGACTTCTTTCTCAAGGCAAATATAAACACTTCCGGCATACTTGCTAAGTGTGTGCTTTTTCTTTTCTTCACGGTCTTCGCCGACCTCGAACATCCTATGCCCACGTCCTCCGTCTCTCGAACAGATGAAAGGGTCAACGGACCACATATCCGTCCGCAATACCACCTCCCTTGACAGTGTCATCACCATTATCGACCGAGTTGAGTAGCACAGTGACAGAGAACGTGATTCTTTCTTGTTTACCTTTCAGTATGTTTCCTATCGTTGTTGACGGATGTATTTTTCCTTTGTATGTACGAGGGATTTATGAACAATCTACCCACGGAATGCTTTGAATACGACGTACCACTTTCTGTGCACGGTTATAACGTTGAGCTCTATGTCCGTTTCAAGTCCGCGACTACCCCGTGCCCTGAGGTCAACGATTCCAGTGGACAGTTCATCTCATCAAACACCGCGAATGACGTTGAACTCCGGCCTGAGTACGTGTGCAGTTGTACATTGTCCCTCCAGATATTCGTTGCAGCGTCCAAACCGACATTTGTAACATCAGAGAAATCCATCCTCATTCCCTGTCAGGGATTTCTCTTCGCAATTACTTTCGACTATTATTCTATGGCTTGAAACAATCTCGACATTTTTCTTCCTCAATGGTTCCCCATCCACCTTGCGTTCGGTTATGGCTACGTAGGACAGGCAACAGACTGATATCAACAAGTTCCGAGGTTTCGGGGCAGAGCTCCGAATACGACTCCATAATGTCACTTCGCTGGTAAGTAAGAGAAAGAGAGAGAGTCTGCTCTCACACTAGCCCTTATTAACAGACTTCGTGAGGTCCCCATTTCACGTCACGCCTGATTTTTGATGTCATGACGTGGCTAGCGTATGTTTGCCGTCTCTGGCTGTGTACCTCAAAATGTGTCACCTTTCCATCTCGAAAATGAAACCCACTTCCTCCTCCGGCTGCCTCATTTCTTTTATCGGAAGGGTAAGCTGTTGTCGCCCCTCCTCCGCTTGCACTGCAAGTCTGCAATTCGACACACAATTCGCATCGCCAGTGTGGGTTGAGTCAGTGGCGAAGGGTACCTCGTACTTTCTCACTCGTTGCTCTGGTGGGATGGACCGCCATCGCTACTTGAGATACATCGTCTGTAGGACGTAGGACGTGACTTTGCAGCGTGGAGGGTGGCCTCTTTTGTGGGGAAAGGCATCTCTAACTGTGAGCTGATTCAAATCTTGCTTGCTTCATGAATTTCCGGCTAAGTCAATCCGAGTATATCAATGATTTGGCCAAGGATCATATGGATTGAACTGCCAAAGCACAACGTGATACGTCCGGACCTCATCATTTCAACAATTGATGTGGTGGGTGACATTTCCGCAACCATCTTGCGAAACTTTACACATTTGTGAAATGGACGGTGGAGCCCTTCTCCCTTTTTTCGGAGTTGCCCATCACGGCCTACGGGAACGACAGAAGCTACTCTCTGTGCCCAAGGACATACCCTCAATCCGGCATCTCCTTGATAACGATGGTAATATGTTACCCATACAATCAACAACACGCAACTCGAAGCCATTGGTTCGGGAAGACCTGAATGCTAGCGACATGTTGTCACGTTATGAATTTCAGAACTTGTTAGTACATTGAAACGAGCGTCGCGTACGAAATACCGTCCGAAATCGAAGTTAGCATAATGCCACTAGAAGACGTCGAAGGCTAGCAACGAGTGAGTGGACGAAGAAGTGAAATCTAAATTATTTTTGGACTATGTGGAATAAAAGCGACTTGATAGTGAAATTATCTCGTGTAATTGAAGTTGTGGATCATTTATCCAGTGCCTACCGCGGGAAGCCTGGAGTGCTCGGAGACTAGGAAGGAAACCATCATTGCACCATACCGTTTCACAAACTGAATATCCCTCCAGCTCGCCTACGGCTCTGTATGGGATGCACGACCACGAGGGAAATCCCTAACCCAACCGTAAGTCCGATGGCCACCGAAATCAGCTGGAGTGCCGTTTGGAATCCGCTCTCGTAGGACGATGATGAACCGGACGCTTGGTCATACACAAAGTTGAGGAGGCCGCTGCTACCAAGTCCTGAAGGGACCTGGAAGAGTATGCCAGTGATCTATGATATTTTATTAGCGCTACGCCGACAATGAAATGGAGAAGGGACAATTACCATCACAATGAATGCGTTCCCCTCGAAGAATCGCCCGTACAGGTTTGACACGAACCCGACCACAAACGCGCTGAATGAAGTATGAAAATCGCAAAGAGCAGCAGAAGATGATATGAAGGCTCACCCAACAGCTGCACTGATGTCGCCCTGATTGGGGAACTTGAGACTCGTGAAGTGATTCGTGACCCAACCCATACTTGAAACCACGATTGAAAACAGCTACAGAATCACGCGCATCAATAAAAGACTTCCGGATGAATGTCTACTTACCAGCTCTCGTTTCCACCAGGGCGCCATCAGCCGCATGCTCAAAAACAACGAATACATGGGAACTGTCAAGAAAGCCCACCACAGGCTCGGCGTCTGCTGCCACCATGGTCCTAACGGATCATGGCTATCCAGACAGGTGTAATCCTCCGGGCCAACTATTTGCTTCCCAACGAGGCTCACATACAGCTGTGCGCCAATACCAAGGCCGAATCCGAGGAAGAGGGAGTACATTAACGCGAAACAGAGTCTTACCGCGCCGGCTACGAGGGACCGTGAGCAGATCTCCAGCGAACCACAAAGAACGATGAAGCCCTGCACAATGTCAGCCAATCAATTCACGGAAGAGCGGAAGACACACCGGTAGAATCAATACCACTGAACTACTTGTCACGGCTGGATAACAGAAGTGCTTCGTTGATGCTAGTACAGCGCTCAAAAAACTCATCAAAGTTGAGATCGTGATCTCGAACACGTTTCCATACAACTCATTCCGAGGACTAAGGAGTTGTATCGCAACTAGTAGTCCACCGAGTGGTGCCGAGACGAGGCAATCAATGAATGATCCAGAGAAAGATACCGAACAGATAGAAGCAGAGCACATTCCCCCGATGAGGACCAGTTGCCCAAAGTTATATAAGGGCTTCTTCCGCATCAGAACGTCAAGCGCAGCGGAAGCTTGTGAGACAGACATGTTGTCATGAATGACCTGATCACACGGTAAGCACAATACGACGAACACCGAAAGGTAGTCAAAAAAAAGGACACAAATACCCACATTCCAATACAACACATGTGCTTCACCAAGCTTCTCCAGATTCAGCGCTGATTCCTGGCGAATAAATTTGACGTTGCTCGTTCCGGTGGCCCTGTCCTCGAACGATATTAACATCACGTCAGGGAGATACATGCAACTAAGATCGACGTCGAGCACACGGCCAGTGCTCTGTATCTGAGCAACAAAGCGGTGAGAGGGGCCACCGAACATCATCATGGCGCGTGCAAGTTTGAGAATAAATTCCTGCCGTTGGAGGATGGCGGCAACATGACGGGTGATCTGTGCGGAAAATGAAATCAATACTCTGCGGACAACGAACATCGAGGAAAAGAGGTAGGGTGGAAACTTGCCCAAACTTCAGCTTTCTTTCTTTTTTGCCTCTTCTCCTTCTCCTTCTCTCTCTTTTCCCTTCGGCTCTGTCTCTTCCTCTCTTGTTCCTCGTGCATTTCTTTCCCTTTCCTCGTCTCCCTCGATTTCTTCTTCATCTGCATCTCCTCCCACTCCTCCCCAAAGTAGTCCTTCCTATCCTCGCCCTTTAGCCCTTCACCGGGTGACTCAGTCATCAAGGACCCATCACCACCTATGGTGCGTGGCGTAGCATCTCCGCTTGACCAAGGTGTCGTGCTCTCACTCGACGCAGCCCACTCCGAACCTTCGACGCCACGGTGTGGTGTACCAGGCAAGGAACGGGACACACCTTTGAGCAGACCTCCCACTACCCCTGGCGAGGGAAGGGGCAGGTCCCGTAGAACGGTCTTCCATCCTCTGTTGATTCCCGTGCTTCTTTCCCCTGCACCAACCGGACTCGTAGACGCGCTAGTTGGAGAATACGAGTTAGTCTGCGAAGTTTCTGCAGAAACCGGGGGTGGAACTACTGTATCAGACGTTCTTGACGTTGATTCTTCAGTAGTATCGGCTCCTTCCCTGTCAATTTCGTATCTTACCAAGCCCTCTCCTCTCCGCAGATCCGGCGCAAGGGTGGCACCACTTGGGACAGCGGCACCGGTAAGGGCGCCCGCACCCGCAATCAATGCAGCTGTCGGCGAAGACGTCGGTAAAGAATGTGTACGATGATGAAGAGCTTGGAGAAGAGAAGAAGCAGATGATGTCTTCAGAGATCTACCCAATGGCTTCGTAGGTTGCGAGGGTTTGGAAGTGCCCTCGTGTGAAGATGCTGAAACTTCCGACTCGGCTTCAGTCTAGGTTGGGGGGTTCGATTTGAGGGAACTATTTTTACCTGTGGTCTCGGATCGATCTATCCAAGGTCTCTCAGGCTCTTCCAACTTCGATACCTCATCCTCGCTTTCTGCGATTGAATTAGAGCGACTCCTGCGGCCTGGCGTGCTTCCTCCACTTGCACTTCCTTCGTCGTCATGTTCCCGATCATGGTCATGCTCGCGACCGTATAGTGTCAATAAAGCACTAAGGACGCCATTTCCCAGACGCGGATAACGGTGCAGCGCATGCATGGATTCCGTGCTTGCTTCAGGATCGACGGTGTCGAAATGCGTAGAAGTACTCTTGTATGAACCTCGATTGACGAACGAACGGAACCACGCTGGTACTTTTTTCCTCATCGTGTTACGATTCCTATCTGTGTGCCGTGAAGCCTTGAACTCTGAATGCGAGCGATCGACGTCTGTCCAGTCTGCTTCGGCGCCATTTTGGAGATCAGAATGGTCCAGGCAGTTCTCGCTGTTTTGCACGCTCTCCTCGACGGCCTTCTCACTTTTTCCATCTGCACTTACTCCAGTGTCCTCCTCTTGCTCGCGGCTCCCCTGCATTCCAAAATGGGGCCGGTGTATCCAATGTGCCCTTCTCCTCGTGTGCGCTCTGACGACACCAGCTGCCCGATGTACTGCCAACCTTTCAATATGTCGCTCCATAGCAGGATCGACAATGGTTGCACTGGTGCGCATGCTGAATCTCCTCCCTGTGTCTGTATCATTACTACGCCGCAGGCTTCCGAGAAGAGTACTTCGACGGGTCGTCCCTCTTGAGGAATCGCGGTTCAAACTTGCCTCACCCCCATCGACACCAAGTGTCAACCCAAGAGGTGTGGCGTCAACTGGTAAACCCTCTCTCTCTTGGGGGTCTATCCACGCTTCACCAGGAACACTATGTGTGCTCTGAACCAGCAGTGGGGAGTCAGCAATGGAGGTGTTTGTTCCAGTTTCCGTTGACGGCGATTCGACGGTAACAAGTCTGTCCGTATCAGTCGAGGATGAGGGCAAGAAGCGATGAGAAGGGGCTGGGGTTGAAATGGGGTTCCCATTCTGCCTGAAGTTCGTGTATATTTTGGACGTGGCACTGCTTTGCGGAGGTAGAGACGGACGGGAAGGAAGAGGCTGAGTAAGGGAGACTGACGGCATTTGTGATCCGGATGGATCAGTCCCACGAGTCCCTCTGCCTCTTGCGCTGGAAGTCTCGGATCTATGCCGTTCCAGAGCACCCCGAAGGTTTTCAAATGCCCCAGGCTAGGTAAAGAAAGTTAGACTTCACCAATCGAAAAATACATCATATGATGAACATACGTCGAGCCCCAACTCGTCCAAGGCGTGCATGCTCGAACGGGACAACGCCTCCGGGTCAATACTCAAGCGGACATCATCTTTGCTTGCCCACTGAACGCGCCTTGGGAGCCTGCTTCCTCCATGGCGAGCCGTAGAAGATTGACTATCCCCATTTGAAGAATCCGTTTGTTGGCGAGATGGGGAACGCGATTGCGCCATGATACTGGTAGGCGAGTTCAGTGAGCGATGGCCCGGCGTGTGAGACATCACGGTGGGACCAAGTAACACACTTTCTGGGTTGGAAAAAGTACAGAAGAAAGACGGACGTACCTTGTGTCAATTGTTGTTCATGAACTTGTGGCCGCAGATGGTAGGAACAAAATTTCAATATAAATCTCGCCAAGAGCGTCACTGGGGATAGCGTCGCGCTAGACGTTCGCCAACGTCAACGTCTTAGTACCGTCTTTAAATACTTTGGGTGTGTGAGTTGGTGAAACGAGGGTGACTGTAACGATCTGTCGAAAACTCCATCGTTGTAACCCCATCGTTCTATTTAGCAGCACTTGCGCGTGAACATGGAAACGTACATGCGTCGTCTTTATCTGCGCTATGAATACCTGCGAAGTTTGCGGCATGCTTGGCGTGCAGTGATAACGAAGTATTCCGTAGCGAGAAGGAGGGCTGCGCCCGGCAGAGGGAGTACCCCTGACGTCATCTGTCGCTTCCGGCATTTGCCACCCAGCACAACGATTTCCATTGACCGTGTCCGCAAGAACGGCAGGTGGCGACCAACCATTGGCGCAACTCCAGCTTACTTGTAAGAAAATGCACAGAGGAAAACTCCATTGTAAACAGCGGTGGACGACATGCCGACTGACGGCCATCCTGCGGGGGTTGCTCCAACGGTAGTCCGAGTCCCGGCAGAAGTTTGACTACTTATTTTCCGTCGCTCCACTCCGCAGACAGACGTGCGAACAACCCTAGAATTCTCCGTAAACGTTTCATGGTCGGGAACAAAGGATGTTACAGGTCAACACCTGATGCCTTTGACCTCATCTCCGTCAATCGCCACCGAATGAATCTCATTCTGCCGCGGCGCAGACGTGGAGTATGTCATTGACTTCTAACGACCAAGTGGCTGAACTTTTTTTAAGATCAATTGGCCGTGATAGAACACCCAAGCACTCCTCCGATGTGACCACGACCCGCTATGGCCTGGAAGGCAAGAAACGCTGGGATAGCTTGCACGGTATCAACACTATACACTCACAAAACCGATCCTGTGCTACAACTAGTGATATGGTCCCATTCTTGTAACCTTTCGTTCGCACGTCGTCCTGATCCCTCTATCTTGGAGAACTCCTGATGCTACCGGAAATACAGGATCCAGCGCACTGGCGTCTTGACGTCGCATCCATCCGCCGGTTGCGGTCTATTGGAACGGAAACTGCCGAGCTATTTGTCTGATAGGCCCAAGGGTTGATGGGGTTATCGCTCAACTACCCGGCAGAGGCTCTCATGATACCCCAGGTTCATGCCGATCGACTCCAGTGACTGACGTACTTACAGGACACGCGTTGTAATACGAACGCTTGTCAGGCAAGCAAGGCCGCAATCCCGGTGTCTGCACGGCCACGCCCTCCGTCCTCAGGGGTGAGGGCGAGAGATCAGGGAGACAGGCAGCAAGTACCCCAGAGCTACCCTATCTCATTTACGCGTTTCAGATGTGCTAACAAGGACATCGACGCGCTGGCTCGCCCTCGGGCTGAGAAGGCAGTCTACACAAGACATACAGAAGAAAATGAATGGCCGGTGTAGTCTTCATTTACTCAGTAGATCGGAAGATGATACATCCTCGGGACCTTTTGACACAACCGTCATGGATTATTGATGTGCAACGTTCTGCACGAAAACTGACAACTTGGCCACGACTGCTTCGAATCATCGACCTTTATTAAGTCTTTCCCGTCTATGTGAGTCGTTGCCGACATTGGCTGTCCGGAGACTGCCCGCATCAGAGTTGCCAGTGTGTTGTGGTAGAACACTACTGGTTCTCATTATGTGGTCTTGTAGTGTAGCGGTTATCACTCGGGATTCTGATCCTATGATGTTCCCGAAACCCAGGTTCGAATCCTGGCATGACCTTATTTTTGTGGTTGGCCAAACCGCCTGCTGGAATTGTTCCCAAGAGCACGTACCTGTACATATTGCCACGCGAGTAAATTGCAAGTGTTACATAAACTGAAACAACGCGACAAATGCATAGATTAACCGTAAATTTACATCTCGTAAAATGGTAGAAGGCTTCACACGAACACATTCAATGGGGGTGGGTAAACTGGAATAATGTTACAAATGCAAGAAGTCGAGAATAAATTTACCACATGTAGAAGGCTCCACGCCTCAGTCTGACAGAGACTGACTAGCCAACGAGCACTTAAACCATGTCATCCGCAGCCAGCTTCTCATCTACTTCGAGAACTTCCGCGGCGTGCCTGCGGGTGCCTTGGTTTGTTTCTCCACCTGGTGAGAATTTCCCCATCTGACAACAGGAATACATGAGGAAATATTTTGTGATCTCCAGTCGTAGCACTGGTAGCACAGAAATACGAAGAAGAACGTACCTCAATGCGAACATCAGTTACTTGGTCCACGGGCACATTTCCCCTGGAAGAGAGAGTCCCCCCTACAAACAGGGGTGTGTTGCGAAGATTACCACTGCTACTGGTGAAGTGGTCACCGATACCGCGTGCGAGATCAGTTGAGATGTACGTACTAAACTTTCTCTGTCTCCGTGTTAAATGTACTGAGCCTGCGAACGACGCGGGATGACGCAATCTGGACGACATGACCGAGAAAGGTGGGTTAGACGGTGGTGTCGCATACCGTCTTTGCATGCTTACCGTAGATGCAACGCAGGCAGGGATGTGAAATATCACACCCACCACGGCATCTGAGCTAACCATAATCATCAGCAGTGAGGCGATGGAATTGCATATGAAACTGGCGGGAGGTGAGATATATTCATACAGGCTACAAAACAACGTTGAACTTACGAAACAACAAAATATAGGATTCCCTCGGAGATAAGCCTGCGGGAGAGTCTACCCAGGGCGCTGGTTCCCAGGTCATGGGTAAAAGCAAGCTTGTACGCTAAAAGGCAAAGAACAATGAAATCAAAGCCCATTGCGTACAAGGAAGTCGCCGCGAGGATCATATTTTTGGTCTCCACGATCACACAACCTGAGGTCGGCGTCCACGATGTGATCACAAGGCCGCTTTGCAATACCAGTGACCAATGCCCTAGGACCAGGAGAATAATCAACCGCGTAATCCACTTATTGTGCCATACAGCAATGCTAGAACGTCCATCGGAAAGATACAAGCCCCGAAGAAATTGGCGCGTACGTGCGAATTGCCAAGTTGATGCAAGCCAAACCAAGGGAAGCGCTTGCGGCTAGCTATCGAAAGCTTTGCGTTCAACCGTGTTTTGAGAACAACGACAACCAACCTGATTGAATGTGACCAGATCACGGCAACTTAGCATCCTTTTATGTTGTTTCACGGTGAGTACGCCTGTCAGAGTGTGCAGGACATACCTGGGAGGGTCAACCGAAACTATGCTAAACATTATTTCGACATCATATAGGTGATTCCAAGCCATCAAGGATACCGCTTACATTCCAACCAATGCAATCAGCATGATATATCTTCCAGAAAAGTAGAAGAACTGCTGCTGTATCAGCAGAGCGCTTCGAGATGTCCATCAAGCAAGGGTGCTTACCAAGGGCCATCGAAAAGCGTGTTTCCTAGTGAGAACTTTCCAATCGAAGTCGAGCGAAATTATGAATTCCCAACTAAATTGTCGATGAACAATTTTCTCGGCCAGTGGCACCAGGCTTACACGTAGAGACCGAGAAGAAAGTGTTGCAGCTTGATGAAGATAGCTAAACCACAGTGTCAAAAGAGATACGACAAGCATGAGGAATGCGTTGACCGAAGTTACTCGACGTCGAATCTGTGGTGTTCTGGTCTGCCATAGGGACAACGAGTTGACGAGACAGAAGAGGGGAGAAAGACTCGGGTTAACTAGCTAACGGTACCAGTGCTCGCTATGAACCCCGCAGAGCACCATATCCTCCCGATCGGTGGGACTGCTGTCAATAAGGTATGTAACGTGTCAAACGCAGAATGCTCTATGCCACTAGGCAGCTTGTTTCCAAATACTCGGCGTAACGCCTTATTCGAGCTTATCTGCCACGAAGTCCGAGTTGAATCTGTATAAAATGCACCCGGTGCCATTAGCATACAATCAATCTCCCCACTCAGCGGGACCTTTCACTGTGTCAATGCAAATACGTTGGTCCAATATCTAACAGCACGGTGGTGACGTGGGTGTATCAGGAGCCATCTCCAGGCCAGAGCCAGTACGTCACTGTGATGGTGCCCGAACATGGACACTGGGTCAGACGAGATCTAGGCAATACCTTGATTTTGCAGTTTGGATGAAAGCAGCTGATACAAAAACTCAAACTTGGGCCTGGTCAGCAGTCTTTCCGCCTTGGGCATGAGCTTCGTCGTACCTCAGTGTGACCTTTAAGGCTTGAGGGGCCATGACTAACCAGACTCTTGGCAGTTCCCATCTTTCGCCGAACTGCGGGACCTTGCCGGTAGTGTTGCCGCGAACCAGACCAAGTCGAATCGAAGTGGTAGTTCGGCTACACTTCGACTTACCGAAGTGTAACGAACTGAGCCCGAACGAAGTCGCTAAAACGTTCCATCCAATCGCGTTGTTGCGTGACAACAACTGAAAGCAAGGCGTCGAGTGGATAGTTGCATAGTTGAACTATACCGAACTGACGTAGAATTCGAATCGAGGCGAACATACTTCGAGTTGAGCCCGGTTCGACGGCAACACTACTTGCCGGTCGACCGCTCATCCCGCTGTGAGAAGGCTTGAGATGCGGAGAACAAGTCATATGTACATACGCACAAATTACCTTGTTACCTTGCTTGCAAGGTTTCTGTCCGAGTATAATGGCGTGGGAACCGTCCTCCATCTGAAAGACCTTCCTTTTTCAGCACGGCGCGGCACTTGCCGACCTCAACCTTTGTATGCCTTGCACAGCAGTGACAACGAACGTGTATACTACATGAAGCATTGTGTGCACTGAACATGCAAAATAGCGGCAGCGGACCGGTGAAAAAACGAAAACAAGTGGGCGGTGGTTGGTTATCTGTCGTCATCAGTACCCACCACTTCCGGGTGTCCTCGTCTAACAAATGCAGGCGACCGTCCTTGGCGAGCAAGTCTGGGGAGTGAACACTCAGGAACAATTTCTCATCAAAGTCTCTTAAAGGCGCATAGTATCGCGCCCTGAGCTTCTCGACAAAGCGACATCAAGGTGGAAAAGATTGAGGGTTCCAGATGGTGGCCGAGCATTGCCAGTTTAGCATGACGAATGACTCAGACTGGGATCCCACGATGTACTCTCGAAGTTGTCAGAGCCGCTGATGACTACAGTGCCTAGACACTTCCCTTGCATATTTATGTTGGCCTGGACCTTGATACTGTACTGGAAAGATGCTTGTTCTCTTGTCGCCCCCCTGAGCGGCATCTAGATGCGGACTATTCTACTTAAACACACATTCGATCTGCGTATGGATCATGCAACATACGAACTTCTTCACCTATGTCATCTGTATCAATGCTGATGTGGGGTGAGGTCCTGCACTGAACAATCTGTTTGTACACTGCATGTTCTCGAATCAGGCAAGCAAGGTTGTCGCCACCAAACGGCGGTACTTCAGAGTATAATTATACACACGTAAATCCCAAAAGTACCATACTACCAAACGTCATCAAGCCTATATATGGCATCAGGGGGTTTGTCCGGACTACAACTGCACACTCAGGGTTTTCCACTTTTAGCCGGCCTGTCCGAGGCCGATATCGAGCTAGTGTTGCCGCTGAACCGAGCTCAACTCGAAGTTCGCTTCGATTCAAACTCTACGTCACTTAAACTGGTTAGTTCGACGGTGCAAAGCAGAACAAAGTGTAAGTCGAACTGTAACCGAAGTGGCGCGACGTACCACAATGGGCTAAGATTAGGCAACAACCACATCAGATTTTGAGGGATTTGGGACAGGTTTTAATGACGATTGGATGGAAGGTTTAGTGACTTCGTCCGAGTTCCGTTCGTTACACTTCGATTCGACCTGGTCCGGTGCGGGGCAACACTGGTTGTGGAGACAAGTGACGTGAGCCAAACAGTATTACTGTTGGTCAGGCATGTGAGCACGGGTTCACCAAAATGAGCGACCGAGGGCGTGTGCTATACTCTGTCATAGCCTGCCTTAGCTGGCCTGTGTCCACCAGTCTGCATTGTCGAGGGGTTTATAGTAGTAGTAAGTCCCAGACATTTTGAAGTCCAGTTTTCTCAATGCTCCTGCAGGATAGTGATCGCTGTTACTCCTCTTCTTCTGGCATGGCATCACCCGAGGGAAAAGTTACACCAGCGGGTCCGCCAGGTCTGTGCTGCGTGTCCCTCAGTCGCTCGTTTTGGTGACCCAGTGCTCACATGACTGACTGACGTTTTTGGGCTCGCATCACTCCTCGCTTGAGATCGGACAAGCATCATCGCGGTCTTCAAAAACGTGAATTGTTTGACATAGGCTATAACCAGTTGATGGACTCCTGTGTTGAGGTCTTGGGACCTATTTCTACCTGAGTGGTAGCCTTCCGCATCCACAACTCCCTACATTGATTACGCTAGTGACTTGCATCTTTGATCTGTTGCAATATCAAATTTGCATTCGACTCCCGACATCCATGTATGCTCAAGGATAGCGCTGAATCTTGTTTAAACGTCTCACTGTATCTTTGGCATATCTAGGTCACTCGGTAGTCGCAAATGCGGTCAAGTTCACAAGAGAATATCTGCAAATTCTCTGAATTCCAGAGTTTCCTGTTAGTGCATGTGCTCGGCATTGACGCCTCAGACGGTGGGCCACATTACACTCCTCGCTGCACTGTTCCGGACAGCTTACCGCGCACCTCTCGCATTTAGCTGCAAATCACGGGTCCGAATTATTATGCCAAAGATGTATGCTAACCACCTCTGCGACTACGCGAAACATGACCATGATTTTCCGCGCTCCTCGCAAACGTAGCTGCTTCCTGGAGTTTGAGGATGAGTCCAAGCGCCCCACCATTGTGGTTAGCCTTCTGCTACAGCATGGATTTGTTCCCTTCTTGGTTTGGTACGTGAACGTTCCTGCTGTGGACCACAGCACCTCCGTGACCAAAACACCCTATCAGCGGTAGCTCGGGTGGGATAGCCCTTCCGACGGGTAAGCAATGTCTGTCGAGAATGTGAACTGTACAGCAGGACCAAAGATGGTCAGCATCCATTTCCCTGGTCTCTTAAGTCTAGTTGCCGCTGTGGCTCTAGACAAGTGCAAGATATAAAACATTCCTTACGCTGAAACGAACTTAAGTACTTCCCTTCTCCCTCTCATTTGTTCATCCTCTCCGGGGACTCTGCAGATTCTCAGCACGTACAACTCTCATGGCTACCCAATTTTCGCCGGAGACAACTTGGACCTTTCTTCTGCCCGATCTTCTCACTATCTGTCCATATCCTCTACGGCTGAATCACCATCTTAATGACACACTATCAGACGCCGACAAGTGGCTCGTAGAAGTCTGTGGCTTGTCCGACGACAAAGCGGAGAAGTTGAAGGCTACGGGCGCTGCACTACTCGGTGCAAACTTCTACGCGGACGCGGATGCTACTCGTCTGCGTGTGTGTATTGACTACTTGTCGTTCGCGTTCCTCGTGGATGACTGGCTCGATGACTACGAATTAGGAGATGCACGAGCGCTGTGGCAAACCTGCATGACAATCTTTCGTGACCCAAACGTGGAGACAGAAGACCGCAAAGCTCTAATGGTTAAGTCGTAAGCCTTCCTATTCCTGTTCGTGTCTAACTTTACTGACAAAGTTTAAGATTTTTCGACCGCTTCCGCCAGACTGCTGGTCCTGGTTGTACTGAGCGGCTCATCCGTGGACTAGATTTGTACTTTTCTGCATCTGAAAGAGAGATCGAACGCCGCATGAACGGCAATATTTCAGATGTAGAATCATATATAGACTATAGGCGGGACACTAGTGGATGCAAGCCTTGTTATGCGATGATCGAGTATGCTGCTGGCATAGACTTGCCTGCTGAAGTCATCTCTCACCCGGTAATCAATGCCATGGAAGAAGCTGCTAATGACATGATCAGCTGGTGTAATGTGAGTGGTTCCTCGACATTTCTGACGAAGACTACATAACAACTTGTAGGATATCTACTCCTACAACAAAGAACAGGCTCAAGGTGATATCCACAACCTCGTCATGATCCTCATGTATGAGCAAGGACTTGACCTTCAAAGCGCCATGGACCAAGCCGGCGTTCATTGGCAAGCAGCGTTGCAGCGCTTCGAGGACAACTTGACTATCCTGCCAACATGGGGCTCAGACGTGGATCAGAAAGTAGCTATCTACATTCAGGGCCTCAAGGACATGATTGTCGGTACGTTACACTGGTCATTTGACGCGGAACGTTATTTTGGGAAAGAAGGCCAGCAAATCAAGAAGGATCGAATCGTCAAACTGCTCCCGATGAAGTCTCTATTATAGATATGACGTGTTTAGGGTACGAGCCCATTTCATTTCCATGATGTGTACATACCCGTACAGCTCCGCTTTGTGTACATACATCCCAAGTACCTATGTTCATTTATACTTCCTTAGTATGCCTGTATCCTCCTGCTATGCTTCTAGTTTCATTGCAAATACCAGATTGGGCGATAAACTTGTCCGTCAAGTGCACGATAATCGTGCAACAACACGTTGGGCCGAGATGACATCAGCTCGACCTTGCAGAGTTCGAGCAACACCCCTTTAACCAAAATGCCTTCATTTGTGGGAAAGTACTACGTGGTTGACTTTCTGACAAGCAACAGGCAACACTAACCCTCCAGATGACAGCCTACTCTCAGCAACCGAACTCCAACAAAACCGAACTTGTCACTGTGAAGTTGAGACCGCTACTCACCGCGTTGATGTAGCGTTGCTGCTCATAGTGCATCACAAGATACGGTTACAAAGTGCTGCACACTTGCACTGGAACAAAACGACACTGGCCCATTCGTCAAAGTCTCTTTTGGAAAACCTCGGCTCTCAGATGGTGGTTACGGGCTGAAGAATTATTCTGTTCATTGGCTTTCGTGTGGGATGATCACTAGGGCAATGAGGGGGCTACTGACAAGACCACCGCTCTAATACGCCAATCGGTCAGGGAAGGACTTCTGATTCTTGTTTTAGTTCAGTGCCAACCCGCGTCCCCGCAGAACTGACAGCCTTTTCTCAACCGTACTGAGTGACTTAGGCTACCCCAGTTTCGCTATCGCGATCGTCCCAGTAGGGCCGAATTGTTCAAGCAGCCCAGCGGCCGAAACGTTTCGTTCGCCGGTAGGTTCAGGTGGCGTTCCAGAAATCTACGCCGCAGCACAGGGTGCAGCTCGTGCTGTACTAATAATGAGTTGGCGAAACAAAAACCATTGTTAGGAAATTTAGCGAGATTAGGCAATTTATGGGGGCGAACATCAACCACGGCGTTCTGAACAATATCCGAGAATGAAGTTCAGCCGTAGCACACATCGCGACTGGATAGTCGGTCAGTGCCCCTTCAAAAAGGCATTGTTGGACCGCCTACGCCAAGAGGCAGGTGGATGCTGGGGCAAGGAAAAGGCCGTGGTCGGTAATCTTGAAGCGGCTAGGATGGTACAATCGCCCTTGGTGATTGAAACTTGTAGCCTGATACACAAGTTCCTGGCATTTTCATCTACCAAAGTAAAGGTTATCCCCTCGTCATCCATCGGCACGGAAGTTCCGCGCCGAAGTAACACTATCCTATTTCAGGACTTGTCATGGTCCTGATTCTGGTTAGACCAGACCCGACCAAAGTTTGTCGGACGATGCTGATCCAGTTTCCTTCGTAGCGGCAGTGCTTCCGTCCTCGGTAACTATTCCTTTTGTTGTCCTTTATCACGTTAACAAGTAACAGCCTAAAATGCTGTCTTCATGCCAGGACCGTGACGCCTCCAAAGGTTCAGTACTCCGAAGGCAAGGCGTACAACTCTCCACTTCAACTTAAGCCATATGAACAAAGCTCACTCCGTATTCAGGTAAGAAACGACCATAGGTGCGGGTCCTAATCTATTTCAGGCTTGGCCGTAAAGTGTATTGACCTGTGCGCAATCCGTGACGTGCAGGATCAGCCCAGCTGTCGTTTTGCCAAGAAGCCTTATCAGCCGCTCGTATCGCTCATAGTTACCTTGGCCACGCAAGCGCCTTGTGCTTTGATGTGATTCAATGAACATGCGTTCTATGCGCGCTCGACGATAGCCAAGTTTCCTGTGACAACGGAGAATGTTCGAGTAGAAGACGCTGAGGCTGTAAATGACAATAGGATATTAAAATAGACGGTAGAGCAGGATCATTGAAGCGGGAGAGATGCTGAAGGATCCTAACCGGGACAGCTTTTCGTACATTCTGATGCGGTATCTGGGGCCTGGACTGTCCTCGTCTCGAGCGGGTCGCGCATTTCATCAGATTCGCATCAGATGATGTCCGGGACGCCGTGCAGAAACGGACCGGAGCACACCCCATTTCCTGGACTATTTGCGCATGTAGAAGTAATTTGATCGCTATGTTATACGGACGTCCGGTCTCTCGGTGCGGATATCTTATCTCTACGAGCTTTTTGCCCTTTTGTCATCGGACATTTCTGATTCCAGAGTCTTTGATACCCCCATCTCCTCAGCTGTAATGCAGATGGATGAGACTGATAATACGTAGGAGATGAAGCAGCGGAAGACATACCTGAGATCTGTCTGATGGGTCCAGAAAACCAGTTCCTCGCACTGATCAACCAGAATCCCACACTGTACAGAACGACGATGCCGACACAAACGATAGCGTAATTGAAGGTTTGAGAGTTAACAGGCTGAGGCACAAAATTGTGGTGGGGAAGAGAATTCCGCAACACGCGGAAAATCCACGTCAATTTTCTGGTAGTGGCGTTAGGGAAGGCACTTACGTTTGCCTGAGGAAGGACGAAGGTGATAGAAATGAATGCTATCCATGTAACAGCCCCAATCGCGACTGGCATCGAAAGTGCACCAAGATGGAAAGGTCCACGAACGAATCGCTCCCGATAAATTACACGGAGAGCAATCGGAATGCCTGCAATTATTAAACGAGAGGAATGCAAATCCTCGTACGTTTACCAAGCTCCACCAGAGTCAAAGCTGTCACATACCATAAGAGATGTAGAGACCGATGGTTGCGATACTAGTTGCAGCTGAGAATGCGACTGAGCTTCCGAGACTCGGAAGAGCGAGACAAAAACTAAGAGTACATGCCAGCCACACTAAAGGGAAGGACAGCATGATGTACAGCTGGAGATGTACGAAGGCGCGTACGCACCAGTGCGAACAGGATTTCCCCGCTTGGCATTGACTTTCCGGAAGAACTTGTGTCCAGGTATACCACCATCACGAGAAAAAGCGAACATCATCCGAGAATTAGACGTGACCGAAAACGTTCTTCGCAGGAGTGGAATGTTAGTGTTCTACCCTTTGATTGCTACAAAATATCTCACCCGCAGAAGTACATGGCTCCAATGACGATGATCATCAATACAATTGCACCTTTTTCTCCAACAGTATCCAAGAAAATCTGCGCAACAGGTTCACCAGTGGGAGAGCTGGCGGTGGTCTCCAGATTTTGTATCGAAAAGAGGAGACCGAGAATGAGGAACCACCCTAGGACCGCAGAAACGCCAAGGGCCATGACGATACCGACGGACCCAGCCATAGCGGCGTTATGAGTCTCCTCTGTCATCTATGCTAGTGGTCAGGACCGTATTCGATCACATGCCACGACACAAAGGAAGCGTACGTGAGCGCTCGCGTCATACCCTGAATGCATCTTTGTTAGTTACGAAGGAACACCGGACAGACTATTAATTCGTTCACCTGTCAAGGTGTACTGAGCCATTAGTATCCCAATTATGCATACATAGGCATGGCTTGCGCGAGCTCCCCATCCTTCGTTCCCATTTGCGCCGGTTCCGTCAATGAACGTGCGGAACACGAAGTCAGCCGACTGGTGTTTTGGAGCCCGAGCGAGTATAGCTATAACAAGAGAAGTAGTTCCAAGGGAGTGCCACCAAATAGAGACGTTGTTCAAATACTTGAGTAGATGCACGCCAAAAGTGTTTATCAACCCTAGAAGTGTGGTACATCAGGGAATCGAAGTAATAACTTACGAAGGCGCATACCCTGACTGACCAACACAGCGGCATATATGCCGATCGTCGTCTTCGGAGTTGGGGTGAAGCTTGTCCCGAACTCCGCCACGGTGGACAGGAAGGTGGCACAAGCAAAGCTGTTTAAACGCAACTCTTCAAGCTAAACTGCCACGTTTCAGAAATGGAACTCTCATGACCTGATTCCCGTGGTAATGGCTACTTGGCCAAGCAGGTTAAACCAACCCGTGATCCATGATGCCAACGGTGCACTTTCAGGGTTCGCTAGCATGGCTGCCCAGTAATATGGCCCGCCACTCGTCGGGTGTGCACTGCATATTTCTTGGAAGGTGTCATTTTGGAATAAATCAATCTGGCGGAGCTCTCCATACCTGCCATCGCAAGTCCCACGAGCATAGTCATGCAAGCTGAAAACGAGTCAGGGAGCGAACGTATACATAGGCACTTGTTTTTCAGTAAACTGACAGACAATGATCCAACCCCAAACCATTACTGCAGGACCTCCGGTATTCTGTTGTTCATCAGCTTTATTATCCCTATCGTGCCGCCAAACAATGGCACGTACCAACCCATACGAGAAGAGAGAGGGTATACCCGTAATGATACTGATGATAGAAAACGACACGCCAAAGTTCTGGCAGGATGATAAAGATCACGCGTTCGCCGAAACCCCAACCGTCTGCATTAATCCGTTGAAACTAATGCTTACCTGCAAAAGGGAAAGCTCGCGCCTGGCCAATTGCTGTAATGTTGGAGTGCTGGAAACATGCGTCGCGCGACTCACTTCAGTTCTTGCTTGTAACCCATGCGCGCAAGCTCGGCCTCATCCTCGTCGTTCTTTGGGACAGAGGCGGTGACCTTCTCCTTGTTCGTAGATTCCCCAGACATATCAGTCGTGGTTAGACGAAGCGAAGTTGTAGTTGCGTGAGAAGGCCGGATGGAGAAAGCGACTTATAGACGCTGGCCTAACTCTCCTCCTGGAACAGCGAAGTACGTCCACAGGCGGAACATCTCGGTAGTGGATTTGTCAGGGCTGTGTGTCCAATGATTACCATAATCCTTCTTATCTCCACACTGCGACGGAGACGGCCACAGTTGGTCCTGCGAGGCACTCCCTGCTTATCGCGATATTTTTGACTGTGGCGACCGGTTGCCCAGGTTCGAGGCAGTGCTTGTCAGGGGGAACGCTCGGCCCGGCGGCGTTCGTTGCCCATACCGCTGTAAATCAACAGCGGTAAGTACCCTGAGGTCAATCTCACTTGCAGCTAGATAGTCAATCCCGATCCGCGCTCGAGTAAAAGCCGGTCATAACGGTATCTTTAATGACATTGCAAGAAAGATGGGTGGGAGAGCAGGGTATCCCGAATTCTACTACTGGAAGTGGTACTGTACATACCTACAAGAAATGCAAAGCAAATGTCATGTAACGGCTTCATTGAAACAAAACTGTCCGAATATGTACAGAGAGGACAGAGCAAGCACACGCAGAGGCAAAGACGATAGGAATATTGTACAACATACAAACGAGGTTCTGGTAAGGGCTCTTCACATCGTAAAGACATGAATATCCTTCATGTCTCCGTTTGAAGAGGCAGGCTATCGACAGTCCAAGAGCAAATCAGCCACACACTACGCCAGCCTATAAATCTTATATCACTGACCTGGAGACACACGATTCTTTCCTCGTCTACCATAATTCCAGAATATTCCACTTCTTGTTCATGCCACAACTCGCGATATGGGAGCGCGGTCTCAAATGGTACAGGGAAAAACAACGGGTGATCCTCGACGGATGGCTCGGTAATGAAGCAAGGGTGCTTAGAAATGGCGTAACGTTCTCTTGGGTGCTTGGGCACAGTTGGTTGAGATGTAGGTGTGGTCGGCTTGTCAAGTGAGATCACAGTGGCTTTGGGTGTGTCCATTGCGTCGTCGTCCGGAGGACAACACCGGCTCCGCCATACGTCACGGTGCACGTTGAAATCAAGAACGCACATCATTGCCTTTCCATTTCGAGTGGCTGGCGCTGGGAGGACGACTCTATGACCATGCACATACCTGCTCCAACTGTGATCAACTGTTCTACCAGGAGCAAGATGTAATTGAAAAGGTAACGTACCTGAGCCACTCGAGCTGGCTCCAGTGATGCACCATGAACCGTGTATTTTCCCTTCCCCATTCCTCCCACGGGACCGCTAATGGTACACTCGATCCTTCCTCACCAGCACTGGATCTGTTTTGATGTTGCCTTATGTACCTCTCCAGCGTGCTATTCTTCAAAAACACGCAGAATCGCATCTGTCTCCTCACCGCCTCCGGATTCGGATCGACATAGTGCAGTGAAAAAACGTGTGTCCTCTCTTCGTTAGCAGCGACGAACGGCCTTCCAGAAGGGGGCCGAGCCAAGAAGGGCCCCGTGTGCGTGGAAAAATTGACCACGCGGATATGCGAGAGGATAGCGGGAAGGTGCAAAGAGGCAACATGGGTCACATTAGATTTGGGCTGTGTAACGAAATTCGACGCAGTAGACTCATGTGCCGAGGAGGAACGTGTCAATAACAGTGGATGGCTGCTAGACCCTTCTGGCTCAGTGGGGTCACCGTCGAACGTGAAAATCTCGATAGTACCGCCCTTTTGGGCAGTGGTGACGAAGAATGCCCTGCTTGAAATAAACGAAACATCCCATGTCTTCGGTGGGGCACAAAAGGTAGACTGATCCTGAAAGTAGCGCAAGTTAGCTTCGTGTATCCAGGAATGTAACGTCGAGGGGAGGGGAAAAACGTAAGAAACGTACCACGATGACTTTCCCTGTCTTCCAGTTCCACAACGTAATGTGGGTCCGCTCGGGTTCGATAAGAAACCACATCCCGATGATATCATCGACGATCTGCATGAATGCGCTCGAGACAGGGAGGAGAACGGACGCGCGCAGCGTAGGCGAACGAGCTTCTGGGTGAGCCTCGTTCGTGGAAAGTGTTCGGACGCACAACTCTAGTGCACTGGGAACGATCAATGCCTGCCTGTGTGCGCGGGGGAGTAACATGTCAGCCTGGATCTTCGTCCCTAGAACTGTAGGGAGTAATCTGGGGAACCCCCTCCCCCCCTCCTCACTCCGAACAAAGAGCAGCAAAAATAAAAAAATAATAATACTCACAAAACATTGCCCTCTCCACCCTTGAAATATATAATCAAATCTTGTGACGGATCCACGGCAAAATCACGCGTTGGAAACCCAACATTTTCTCTAACAAGCGTGCGGCCCTGTGGGTCCAATGCAGAGGGTAACCACGCCGCTGTCAAATGTCTCGCTCTAAACGGTTGGGGCGCCGAATGATGCATTTTGCAGAATACCCCGCCGACGAGCTCGTAAGCGTGGCATGGGCCTGGCATGGGGACACAGATTTTGGAGGACCATTGGAGCGTTGCCCAAGATCTTCGGAGTTCCCGGAGCCGGGTGAGACGCTCCCCGACGGTGAGGGAGCTCGGAGGGCCGTCAACCATCCCATCAGCAACTAGCTCGATCCGGTACTGGAGTTCCATGGACGCCTGGATGATATCTTTGAACCTATGACACACCTAATATTCGTCCTACCACGTCAGAAAACATCGCCAAAAAATAGAGGAAGGAAAAGGGCAACGTGAAATCGACAAAGGGGGCACACGCACTGCAGAACATCTGAGTATCGTACGACCATCCATCAGCAAGAATATAGCAGTCCACAATTCGGGAGGTAGATCGATAAAGTAGCTCGAAGGCTTGATGGGCAGGATAGCCATGGCATCTTTGCAGCATGTTAACGTTGATAGGGAGCGGTCAGCGTCGACGAACTGAGCTGGCATAGGCGCCAACATTGTCGACTGCTGGAAGACGAACCCGAGTGTGCAAGCGTCAATTTGGACCCTGGCTTTTATCTGCGGTAGCCATCAGTTATTACACATGTCAAATTTAACAGCGCCAGACCTTATCCGACTTATCAAATGGTACACTAATTACACCAAAGGAGCCCACTATCAATCTGGACTGGTAGGAGTCTCAAAGCAGTGCATAGTAGATGCCATTCGACAGATGAACGAGCAGCGGTTGGACCGATCATCGATGGTTGCTCAGTTGCTCATGTCGCACTGCTCCCTACATGTGATGCACCGTCTGGGAACGGAAGATGGGAACACGCAATAAAACATGTTTCGTAACGTTGATGAATTGCTACGCTGAATCCCTTACCTGGGGGAAGTCAAAATCACAATCAAAGCACTGTTTCTTAGCGTCACTGAAACCTTTCCCGGTCCTGTATATTCCACCTTATTCGGGTCGGGTATACAAAATCTAGCTAGTACCGATGCGATGCACCCCACAGCTGCTAGTCTACTACATGACTATGTACTATTAGATAACACTTTCGTATAATGAATCCGGTACACAACACAATATGACAAAATCTCCTTCAGTTCCGCTACTCCGGCACATCCTCTCCCATAAGCTTAGCCACCCACTCATTCGCCTGATTCACGGGTGCTTCATACACCGCAAATGCCGCTCTCTTACCGACTGCCTGGGCTGCGGCTGCGGTGGCTGCACTGTCCTTGCTATCGCCCTCCCCTCCCAGTGCAGGATTATTACTAGCAGTATCGGCGTTGTCGCGTGCGACAACGACGCCGCCACCGGCCGACCATCCCTTTCCGCGATCCAAAAATACAGCTTCGTTCCGGTCGAGCAACATATCCAAATCTTCGTCGCTCAACACTCCCCGCTTCCCCTCCCTTGTAGCAGGGACAACCTCGATGTGCTCGCTCTCGAGTTTCAAAAGCGTAGCTGCCATCTCTCCGAGTACCTCTGCCTTCGTCCGTCCAGCCTGTCCAGGCATCTTGAACTTCCCTTCAATCGTCATTCCCCCAGTTAGTCAGTTCACTCATACCCAAATTTACACGTGCTGTGGAAAATCTCACCTTTGGCAATCACTAATGCCTCCAACTGCCGCTTCTCACTGGCGCGGTGCATGATCCGTTCTTCGACAGTGTGTGCGGTCACAAGACGGAATATCAAAACAGGTTTCGTCTGTCCGATCCGGTGTGCCCGATCCTGCGCTTGGATATCCATTTGAGGGTTCTGAAATTAAACCCGTGATAGTGACGGTGCCCGGCGAACAAAGAAAATGACGAATTCAATTGCATGGGAACAAACGATGGGAATGGGGAGGGGGCTTACCCAGTCCTGGTCATAGAAAATAACAGTGTCCGCCGCAGTTAAATTGATACCCAAGCCCCCCGCCCGTGTACTAAGCAGGAACAGACGAGGCGCATCCGGGCGGTTGCCACCTTGTTGGAAGGTGTTCATCTGTTCCCTTCGTTCCAGGGGATCCGTCTTCCCATCGATTCGACAAATATTCCACCCTTTCAACTCCGTTGCCCAAGTCTTTTGAGATGACATGTTCATTAAGTATAAAAAGTTCTCATGATGTGTGCGGGACGCCAACTGACCTCGATGATATCCAACAAGGTCGTGAATTGACTGAAGAGTAAGACTTTGTGTCCCCTCGCAAACAATTCGTCGAGCAATCGTTCAAGAACCATCATCTTCCCACTACAGTCAACGAGCTCCTCTGCAGTTGCCGTTCCGGTGTATAATTCGGCTTCTGTGAGACCCGCATCGAACAATAACGGGTGTGAGCAGGCCTTGCGAAGTTGCATGACGCTGTTTTGGAGTCGCAGGTTATTGATGCCTTTGACTGTGGTCGTTCAATATAAAGTCGGTCTCACAAATGAAGTGAGAGAAAAAAGCACGTACTACTCTGGCGCAATCGATGCTGTCGACCCAGCTCTGCAAAATCATTCTTGGCATTCTGTGGTTCAGACGGTTGTTCTGCGCCTCCTTTGTCGAGGGTTTCGAAATACTCGTCGTCGTCGCTCCCGTCAACGTCATATCTCGCTACCTCCGACTTCCGGTTAGCCCTCAGCTTCCGAGGCGCGTCGACATCGATCTGTATCTTCTTCCCTCCGCCATTCTCACCGCCACCACGCGACAAAAGTAGATGTCTCAACGACCCCTCCACGATGGCATCATAAAGACCCCGTTGTTCTACACTCAGTGGACAGTATATCACATACTCCTTCTTTGGGGGTAAGCTCTTGCCGAGGACGTCAGCCTTGAGACGGCGGAGGAGGAAGGGTTTGAGGATTCCGTGGATGGTAGAGATAAGCTGTGTTGCTTGAGACGGGGACAGACGGGACTGGAGGGTTCCAAGGTTGAACCTATAGTATAAACAGATGCATTCATCGTCAGAGACACGGGCATTGTAGGATGAAGGTGAACGAGGCAACGCACCACTCCTGAAAGGCATCAAGGTCGTCGAATATATCCGGGAGTATGAAATTAAGCAGAGACCATAATTCTGAAAGGTTATTCTACCGAGTCCGTCAGTGAGCTGGCGAGCGTTCGATACGTTCACGTCCATGACCTACCTGTAAAGGTGTTCCCGTCAAGATCATCCGTCCGGCGCTAGGGTATCGTTTAATTTCCTGTATGAGTTTGCAGTTCAAATTCTTGAGACGGTGTCCTTCATCCACGACAATATAACCCCAGTTATACTTCGAGAGATGAGGTCGATCACGGATGATCATTTCATATGTCGTCACCACCACTGGGAAAGTGGCCCGTGTCTGAACGGGGAGCGAACGGGTATTTTTGTTCTTGGTATCATGCTTGCTCTTGGTATTTCGTACACGGGAAGACTTTGACTTTTCGTCGTCACTTTCTTGCTCATCCTCCTCATCCTCATAGTCGTCGTCGTCGTCGTCTTCATCTGACTCGGCCTTGCGCTTCCGAGTGGACATACTGTGTCTGGGCGCCGCACGCGCATTGGTTTTCGTTGCCTTCTTGCCCTTTCGCTTGGGCTGCCGTGGCTTTGGTTTTTCTTTGACCATGACAGCTTCAAGAGCAGGTGCAGCGGTTTCAGACCCATCATCTGGTTCGCGCATGACGGTACGACGGAGCTCGGCACGATCTGTGGGAGACCCATGATACAAGCAGACTGGAATCTAATACAAATGGATGAGAAAAGGATAAGAGAATCCACGTCAAGGATGCTCCACCAACCGACGGTGCGAAACGACGGAACTCTTCTATCCAGTTGTGTACAACGCTCAACGGGCATACGATCAGAAACGGTCTGAAATGACCCAACTCGCGGAGATGCGCGTTGAATGCGATAGTTTGAAGAGTCTAGGGGAAGGGTTAAGGAGGAACTAGAGAGGGGGCACTGCGTAGTACTTACTTTACCGAGACCCATTTCGTCGGCTGTACGGTAGGATACGCGTTATACCAGGTTGAAGAGACAGGAAAGTAAGAGAGCCTACCTAGAATACCGGACACACCGTTTTTGTCGAGGGATACCATCCACTCCACGCCGTCGAGCTGATAGTCTTTGAGTGTTGCACCCGTAATGAGCGAGGGTTGCAAGAACTTCGGACGAGGTGCAGAAGGGTCATTTGCATCAGGCTTGACCTCTTCCTTTACAGCAGGGGACTCATTGGCGTCTTTGTCCTCGTGTTCCAGTTCATCACTGAGGCGAGGGCGCTTACGAGCGGCACGCTGGTATGTGCCACGCTTCCATGTGGACGACGCGTTTGTCGACTTTGGTTTTGATATAACCATAGCTGCGCGAAGAGCAGACGTGCGTTTCTCCTTGTCCATTTGTTCTCCCAAGAGTCTGGAGTAGGTGAAGGATTTGTCGAGAATACGTTCGAGACGACCCAAACGACCTCGGAATTCCTGGTGGGCGTCAGTACAAATCAGCAACAAGTAATACGCGTGGTTACGTCGTCGTCATCCAGCAAGAGAGCCTCGGAGAGCTGCGAGTGACGCGTGTTAGCATGTGAAGGTCGAGTAAAGTGCACTACTTCACCTGTCGAGGGGAGGCTGCCTCTGACTTTTCGATACCCGGGTCTTCGCTGGGAGGTGGCGAGGATGCCGCGGTGCTCGCAGGGACAGAAGACATTGCGAACTGTCCAGGAGACGACGGTGCTGGGCTTTTTGACATTTTGTTGTGCTCGCTCGGACCAGGTTTCAATAAATTCAAGAAAAGTCGGACGCGTTTCAATTCATGACGCGACGACCCTGCTGACTAATC
Source organism: Pisolithus thermaeus (assembly GCA_024663475.1). Lineage (NCBI taxonomy): Eukaryota > Fungi > Basidiomycota > Agaricomycetes > Boletales > Pisolithaceae > Pisolithus > Pisolithus thermaeus. Next base: position 305,901 of record JANFAF010000077.1, read on the forward strand.
ACTGCTGAGGCCCTTGGCTGGCCCAAAGTGACGCTCGTCCCACCGCCATGGCACCCCTGCAGGACATATTTGAGGGCAAGATAGTGAGTGCGAAGGTCTTGTGAAGGTGTTCATTAAGGTGTCGTCTCCAGGACTTTATAGGCCAGAAGAGGGTGGACAGCATCGCTCGGGTGGCCTTGGCAGCGTGCACGGTGAGTATGTCTGCGAATTCAAGTGAAAACAATTCTCATGGACGACGACAGATCGCATCCTTCGCAGCGGGGTATGTTGTGCAGTCCCTGCGAGTCACGATGGGTGCATTTGCCCTGTCTACGCTACTTGTGGCCGTGGTATGTACAAAGACTTTGGTTAGACGAGAGATGGTAACGCTGAGCGTCTCTACAGATGGTGGTTCCCCCGTGGCCTGTGTATAATAGGCATCCTGTGCAGTGGAGGAAGGACTGATAGTCATAGCTGTGTTTTGCTGATAGGCGCCGTGTTACATAGTTTGCTGAGGAGTAGCCCGATTTACTCAGCTCTGAGAATAAAGTAGCTCGGCTTTGACGTCGTCCACACACTAAGCCTGACAGTCTGGCGATGGCGGCGTTCTACCCAGCGTCGCTTGCCCCGACGCTCGGGCAGGTGCCGGAAGAAAGCTCGGGTGGTGGTGGAGTGTTGGGACTAGTTGTGGGTCACGACGAGTTTGACTTCGCAAGGACTCGCTCTCAGCCACCACAGCCATTCTCGCCGCCCCGTCCTCTGCCTCAGCCTGTCCCTGCCCCAAGACTGCACCCTCACCCTCATCCTCACCCTCACCCTCACAGACAGCAGCTGAGGCCAGTCTCGATGCCACCCCAGGCGTACTCCTCGCCCCCGCCCCTCCTGCCGCCAACGGCCTCGCCTCCATCAGAGCCAAAGCAGCACCGCAGTTCCATCAGCAACAACAACAAGGCCGGCAGAGGGTCCACAAGGGTCCTCGGCGACTATATTCTCACAAAAACCCTTGGCGCCGGCAGCATGGGAAAGGTCAAGCTCGCCATACACAACGTCACTGAGGAGAAGGTGCGTCCTACTCCAGAGTCGCACTCACTTCTCATCTTCTTCCCAGTTTGCCATAAAAATACTCCCCCGCGTCCACCCCTCTGCCTCCATACCTAACGGCTCCAATGCAACCCCAGAGGCCATCGCAAAACAAGCCTCCAAGGACGCTTCCAAGGAAATCAGAACGATCCGTGAGGCTGCCCTCTCCATGCTCCTCCACCACCCCTACATATGTGGGATGCGTGAGATGATTGTCCATCAGCATCATTACTACATGGTCTTCGAGTATGTCAACGGCGGTCAGATGCTGGACTACATCATCAGCCACGGTCGACTGCGCGAACGTGTCGCACGCAAGTTTGCTCGCCAAATTGGCAGTGCCCTTGACTACCTGCACCGCAACAACGTCGTCCATCGCGGTAACCTTCTCTTCCTACTATTTCCGTGATTTTGCTCATGATAACACCGCCCAGATCTCAAAATCGAGAACATACTCATATCGGAAACGGGAAACATCAAGATAATCGACTTCGGTCTTTCCAACCTCTACGATCCGACCTCCCATCTCTCCACCTTCTGCGGCTCTCTATACTTTGCGGCACCGGAACTCCTCAACGCCAAAGTCTACACCGGCCCAGAAGTCGACGTATGGAGTTTCGGCGTAGTCCTCTATGTCCTCGTTTGCGGAAAGGTCCCGTTCGACGATCAGAGTATGCCCGCCCTCCATGCAAAGATCAAACGTGGTCTCGTCGAGTACCCCGTCTGGCTCAGCGCTGGTACGTTTGATACGCGGTATGCTACTCTCTACTGACCGTCGCCTCTCCAGAGTGCAAGGGTCTGCTCTCCCGCATGCTTGTCACAAATCCCGCGGCCCGCGCTCCTCTTGCCGAGGTGCTCGAGCACCCCTGGATGGTCCGAGGGTTCAACGGTCCTCCAGATTCCCATCTCGTCCATCGCGAACCTCTCCGCGGAGACGAACTCGACCGTCAAGTCATCAAGGGTATGAAAGGCTTCGAGTTCGGGTCTGAAGAAGACATCGAACACAGGCTCGTCCAAATACTAGAGTCCGAGCCTTATCTCCGCGCTGTCAGTGCATGGAATCGTAGACGCGGTCGCAATGGCACTTCAAACCGCTGGGGTGACTCTTTCTCGAACTCATCGCTGGCTGTCTCCTATGACGGTTCTAACAATCCAAATCTCAAAGGCAGTGGCGACTCGTCCATGATAACCCCTTCCAAAAAGTCTAAACGGTTCTCTGGTTTTGACTTCTACCGGAAGAAGTTCTTCTCGCCTGGCTCCTCTCCTCCGGTCACCCCATCCCACTCCCCACCGACGTCGCAATCTCACCTGTCCATCAACGATGGCTTTCGCGAGCCTACCGACCCAACACGCGGATTTCATCCTCTTCTTTCGATATACTACCTTGCCCGCGAGAAGATGGAACGCGAGCGCGTGTACGGACCCGGCCATTTTGCGAGCTCGCAGTTGTCCATTACCAACAACGCACCACCTGTCGGGACTCTTTCCCCTGACGACACCAGCTCTCCCCCGTCCGCATACAACCCAAAGGCACTCACACACCTTCAACCATTGAGGAGGGATACACAACAATTCCCTGCTCCCGTGTCTGCGAAAGCCGATTATAGTATGCCTCTCCCACGTCTGCCTGCTCCAGAAACGTCACATTATTCAGGGATGTCTTATGACGCAGCGTCCGCTGCGCCCGCCACACCAACCACCCCGGCATTCCATGGTCAACCACGGCCTCGCGATGCTGGGCTCCCCGTACCACCTACCACCTCGCCGCCAGTGGACGTTAGTCCAAATGTCATTGCATTGCCCCCGACCACAGCACCCCTTCCCCGTGCACCACCTGCGTCCACTCATCGTCGCAGCCACAGCATGAGCCAGCGTCCGACGGTCTTGCGTGGTCTCAGTGGTGTGTTTGGCGGTCGGGAGCATCGTGTAGATGAGCGTCCTGAAGAGCTGGAAGTGCCGCATACAGCTGGGCCAGAGTTTGGTGCCTTCTCTACCGAGAAGGAACGTATCACTGGTGAGGAGGGCGAACCGCGTCAGCCGTCATCGCACAACGAAGGGCCATTATCAGCTGGTGCGACTCTTGTCAAGCGGTTTGGGACACTCCTTGTTGGTCGTGGTAGTGGCGAGCAGCACGAGAGGAGGAGTATTGGCAAGCGTACGACAATCGTGGGCGGTGTGCCTTTGAGAGCGGCTACCAATGGCGATAACGACAACGCAGGACCGCCTACGAATGGAGTCGACCAGCATGAGCCAGCAGGAGACGCTCGACGACAGAGCACCTATGCTCCACCTTCGATTTCGGTGAGTCAGAGCCAGCCGTTGGGCAATGCCCACCGACGAGCTGCGACCGTCCTCGATCCACAAAGTCGTTCAACGCGCCACGAACGCCGGAGTAGTACTGGGGGAGCGTTTCTGCCCAGCATCGGTGCGACGATCGCAAGACATCGACGACCGTCGACTGGGCAGAGTACGATTGGTGGGCGTCCTGTTGGCGTCGGTCAATTTGGACGTACGGAAGAGGTGGAAGAGAATTTGGAGCCGGAAGGTTTCGATGGGCGTACTGATTCGGATAGGGAGCAACAAGCCGAAAGGGACTTCAAGCCCGTACATTTGAAGGGATTGTTCAGGTATGTGATTTTGTTGAATCATTATCATAATCTTATCGTTAATGGGCGATAACGTGTGTTGCAGTGTCTCTACGACTACGACAAAATCACCGTCAGTGCTCAAGACGGACATTAGGAAAGTCTTGGATCGGATGCAAGTGCAATACCGCGAGATCAAGGGCGGTTTTGAATGCATCCACATACCATCCATTGCTATCTCTTCCCAACCCGAGTCATCGTCGGCACAGCCACAGCGGCGCGCCAGTCAACACCGTCGTCAGGGTTCTTCTGGCTCCAACGACACCGGCATTACGGCCCGATCACTTGTCAAGAAGGCCTCCAAATTGTCGTTCGGCGTAAAATCGAGAGACCGGGATCGTGAGAGAGAAAGCATCAAAGAGAGGGAGCAACAGCCTGGTACCGAGCATGCTACAGGTGCAGTAGTAGACAAAGAACTCCCCCACAGACCTTCTGTCGGCACGGTTTTAAGCGTTACACCGAGCAGCGGTTCGTCGTCATTCTTCAACGTCTCGTCAAATGCGCACACTGTCCTGGGTGCTACTGAGGCTTCTCGCCACCACCACCAGCAAGAGCTTAATAGCATTCCTGCTACCCCTCCAGCGTTTGAAGAGCAGGCAATTTTCCGGCCACACTCTCCCGCCAAGAGCAAAGTGCTACCACCCATACCCCGAGATTTCGCTGCGGCACCCCAAGCTCAACCTCCAACTCCAAAACTCACCCCATTCCCCACGGGAGAAGTGGATCAGGAAGTGTTCGAGATGATGGGGACGAATTCACTTTCCGTTCGGTTTGAGATCAATATTGTCAAGGTGCGCGATATGACTTCTTATCGAGTACCAAGCGCTTAATTTCTTATTTTTGTTTTGATCTGTGTAGGTGCCGTGGTTACCTCTGCATGGAATACAGTTCCGCAGAGTCGGTGGTGATGGCTGGCAATACCAAATGCTCACTAGGAGAGTTCTTACTGAATTAAAGCTATGATGTGACCACGTTGACTCCGCGGTTCATATTCACTATCCTTTTTCTTTTCTCTCGGCTCTCCTTTTTGTCACTTACGACGACCTATACGACCCATTTTAGTTGACGCGTTATATGTAGTATCGCTCCGTCTCTCTCTCACTCCATCTCACCCTCGTCCACTCCCTCTCTCATATACACACAACGCTTTCATCTGAGTGACATATTTGCTATGGTCCGGGTTTTCCTCTCTTTCCTTTTGAACTTCCCAACTCTCTTTTCGTTTCCTTCGGCTTTTTCTTATTACGGGAAAGCCAGCGCTTGCAGCTCCTCGTCCTCGTCCTCGGTGCACAGGTGTTCTTTTTTCGTACGCTGCTGCTACTTATTTACACAGAGTCGGTACTTGTCGGTCGGGTGCTTTCCAGAAGTATATGTATCCATTCCATGGTTATCCGCAGAAACACCTATACTACGTACATTCCGCTTTTTCCCTATTAACCGGTTGGAAATCTCATTGAATTCTACGTTTCTTTGAGATTTCACCATGTCGTGAATTCTGCCAAGTATCCATGTCAGATCGGACCAGTAGCTGGAGCACGCCATGATGTTGCCATGCTTCGTTTCGGTAGCCGCGATGCTCGGAATATACTGAGAAGTAACAGAAGAGAGGCGCATCCGAGTACACAACCGGAACACGATTCAACTCCACCCTCGACACGACGTTCCTGCAGTATTCAATAAAGAGCACCGAAGTTTCTCAGCAATACCAGATTACTGGTGGCGTTTTTCGTGCGAGAGTCCGATGTGCAATTTCTGTTGGCCTCATTTCTTTCGCCTCATGAACCAATCTACCAAACGTTTGGGTCATTTGGAATAACTGAGTGGAAGAGTCTGTACGTCTGGACCTCCGAAGCACAACCAGCCCGTCAGCGGGGCTTTGACTGCGACCGACCATCGGAGAAGGGGGTGGAAAACGTGGACAGATATTGTACCTGAACCTTGTCCGCATAATGTATGCTACGAAATATCTGAGAGAGGATCCTGGACAAAACCAAAGCTTCCTTGTCGATTATCACCTCAGGACGGGGTAAAGCGGAGGCGAAGCAGGAGGCGTCGGTAAATGTCGATGAAGTTCCACTTGGGCTAAGTGATTCGACAACCGGCAGCAGTTTACACTATGTTCCGGGGAGACAGAAGTAGGCAAGCCTCTGCGCCACAAGAATGACGTAGGATCGCGGGTGTCAAGTAGCGAAGCGCTGAAGCAAAGGACAGGGGGTATTGTCTCGCTGAGTCGCCTAGTACGCACGTCATTGACAGTTCTCCCAGTGATTCAGCAGCGATAAGTTGACGGGATGGGTCCTACATGAGTATCCGCGCAATCCATGCAGATCTAGATGTTTTGGGGCATTGACATATGGACAAACTCCTTAGCAGGAGACAAACCTATAAGGCGGATTGTGCGAATCTCCAGGGTGCCACCACGAACCCAGAGTATGTGAACAGTTTTCACGTGAGGTAAGACGACCTATAGCAGTTTCTGCCAGCAGTACTGAACCAAGATGGTAAGTGGAGCTTGACGACAACTTTTTTCCAAGTGCAATTCCAACAACCTCGCGTGGGCGGGCTAGTACAATGTCAACCGCCCAACGGCGCGTGGGCGATGATCAAACTTGAGCCTACTCGCTCTAACTGATAAGGACGAAAATCTAGGGGGTGATCGATGGAGGATATGGAGCTCACGTCAGAACCGAGGTCCTGCCAGAGTGAATGAGACATGCTGAGATTGAAACGCTGTAATGGGATACTTCGCCATGCCTTCCTTCGACACATTTCGCCAACCCCCACCGGTTCACCCCATGGTACGCGACCTGGTGCGGACGAGAACGCCGGAACTTGCAGAAACGGTAATGTTACATTGTCTGATCTTCAAGAACACAGTGCAGCTCTTAACTTAGACTCTCAGAGCGATCGCTAGGGCACAGCCATGAAAGCGCTGATTGACTGACAGGCGGCTCGTCGGAAATTCTGCGCCTTGGCAGCTGGCCAGCAACCACAGCATGGACAATGTTTCGTTCAGCTGTGGGAATACCTCCGAGCGTACGCACACATTCGTCACGAATCATTCCCCCGTTTTTTAGCCACACTACCCATGCGGCTGCATTGTCGGTCCTCGTTCAATCACCCGATCGATCTTTGTGTCTGAGGAGAATAAGAGTTGTTCTGGCGCGGTCTTGTATGTTGCACAGGAAGCACTCATGTAGGTCTCCCGGACATGTAGCATCATTTCATTCAACACCAAGCATCCGAGGGTTTCCAATGATACCTGCATTTATTGGCGCGTTAAAGGTGGTCGTTGGGCACTGCCTGGCCTTTAGTGAAGTGTCTGACCCAGTTAGTTTTAGGCTTCGTCAACACTTGGACTCATTCGTACAGTGGGACAGGTGGCACTGACATTCCTCCCCGTGGTGCTATTCAGAAATCGGATAGCGCGCAAGTATACCAAGTACCTTGCAAGCTTTCGCGATAGCCAAATAGTGTCTGAAGAGAAAAAGGCTCTTTTGCTACGGAGGATACGCTGGAGCAGGTTACTTTTTCGCATCCTAGTATTCGTTCCTGTCGCTCTATTCTGGATTGTTATCCTTGCCAGTGCAGAACGGACGCCCATCACAGGACGGTAGGTGACAATCTGACACCCTCCTGCGGTTTGTTCACTTTTCTTATAGGTGGAGACTTATTCTCCTTTCCCCAGACGAAGAAGATGATATAGCAGCTCAGTTTGCAGGGATCAAATGGTCGCTAGCCGTATTAAACTTACTACCCTCTGATGGTCCACGCAAGTTAATCCCGGAGAATGACTGGCGGTACCGTTGAGTACGGGAGACCCTACAAAGACTTGAGAATGCTATCCCTGCTCTGCAGCGCGAGCATGAATTTGGTAACAAATGGCTTGAGACAACACCCGATCAGCCTCCTTTTCCTCCCCCTGCCGATTATCCGTTGCGCCCTCGCCCACGTGCATCAGCTGGGGTGAGGAAAATCAGTGAGACCTTGCGCGGTCGGAGGTCGCCGTCCCCTGCTCATGTCATTGCGGGTCCTCCGTACTCACTGCTCATTGTTGATAAACCTGATGCTACCAAAGCCTTCTCTTATGGATTTGGGCCGGATGGCGCATCCGGCATTGTCATATACTCTGGGTTCCTTGACGATATTCTCGCGAAGAGCTCCAACGATAATACTAACCTCCAGCGGAAACCCAAAGTATCCTCATGGTGGGCTCAAGTGTTCGGCTCGCTTTTCTCTGCTTCGGCCTCGAACTCCGCTGCTTATCCGACTCCTACGGAGGACCAGACTGCCAACTTAGCGATTCTTTTAGCACATGAAGTAGCCCATTTAGTGCTTTCCCACCAGTTAGAGGCTCTATCCTCAAGTGCTGTTGTTGTCCCCGTGCTCACTTCTATATTCGCTGATACTGCTCATACCCTTCTCGAGATGCTCCCGACAACTATGCTCTCGGGACCCATCATCGGCGATGCCATTGCCCGGCTAGAGAAGGCTGGCTCTGCCGAGCTATCAAAGCTGGGCGAATATCGCACCAGTGTATCGCAGGAGATAGAAGCCGATATAGTGTCTGCCCGACTTTTGGCCCATGCAGGCTTTGACGCCCGCCAAACAATTGCTTTCTGGGAGAGTCAACAAAATTCGACAGGAACTACGGACCTCTCTTTCACATCCCCGGATATTCATGGCGCAGGTCGGATCCTCACACACCGCATAGCGGGCATTTCCCGCCCCGTGAATGGCGTGCGTATCGAAAGGTTGAAGGATGAACTAATGAGATGGGAACTAGAGAAGAGGGTAGCCCTGAAGCGACGGCAGGTCGGAAAGTTGGCGGAAAGGCCGATTACTGATTTGGTCTGAGAGCCTGTCTTCGTGCGGACGTTTCTGGTTCGCAGCTACATGACGGTTCGATTCTTCACATTTGTAATACGCCCGTCCTTTTCTTGAGGTCAAATCGAGAGAGGCTATGTATCTTGTTTACAAGATTACTGGTGGTTGATGCTCATCATAGGGGCTGTGTGTATCGCGATCTTGTCGTTGTGGGTGGTTATGACAGGCTGCACGTCCATAGAGCTTTGGCGGTCAACGTTTTACAGTACATAACCACTGTATGCTCCAAACGGCAACAGTGACCAACTCACGCACAGCTATAGGCAAGGTTCCTGTCGATCGTAGTCTCCGCTCCCTTTTCTAGCTGAGGGTGTCGACGCTACCATACTCAGACACGGCGTCAAAGAGTAAGTGGGAATGGAAAATGGCATCTACTTGTGGAATGAAGATCGTGCGCACTTCAATGGACGGAATGTTCGTTATTGACGGTATCGTCATCTGTCGCGCCACATCCTATCTGGGTCCTATACATTCTATCTCACTGGGGTATTGCGCGCGTCGACGAGGCTGCTAATCGGCATCGCACTCTCGACACGTTTCTGCCAACCCTCCACATCACGTCGTGCAGACGTAAACGCCAGAACTCGTGGAGGTGTCTAATCAGGCCTTGAATCAGGCTCCGAGGCCATTACAGGCAACAACGGTAATGTTGCAGTGTCAAATCTTCATCAATATCCTGATCTAGAAGAACACGATGTGACTTTGGTCGCGTGTGCTGATCCACATGGTCAGATTGAGGAACGTGTCAATCAAGTGATTGAGTGCTGCGAGTAAGTCCAGGATGTATTGCTCTTTTCCCCTCTAACTCCTGGACAAACTCTGGCAGGTATGCCAGTGACAATGATGGGTGCGTACCGACGGTCGGAGAAGCTAGGGCTGCCCTATTGACGGCTTTCTGTGATGGTTAAGATGCAAAAGGAACGAAAATCGTTTCTCAGCATAAAGTACTTGCGGTCACTTTCACAGACGAAAGTCAAGTTATAGCGGGGGATGACAAGGGTAACATTCGTCGATGGAAGATTAAAGACGGAGAGCAACAAGGTCCAACCATGCAAGCAAGTGGCGCCGTCCTCTCTGTTGCCGTTTCCCCGAATGGCCGATGGTTGGTAACCGGAGACCAGGGAACGAAGGTGATCGTTTGGAATGCAGCCACTCATGAAAAAGTGCTCGAGTTCGCAGATTTCGAGCATCAAGTATGGGGGGTCGATATCTCGAGCGACTCTACTAGAATTGCTGCTGGGGATTCCCACATCGCCCAGATATTCAGTATCACCTCGGGTATCCGATTCCTTCCACGCATCCCGCACCATTGGGTTCTTGCTGTCAAGTTCTCCCCGGACGACAGCTTAATCGCTACCGCCTCGTATGAGCGCGGTTTTCGCGTCTATAGCAACCACAATGGCGACCTCTTGTTCGATTCAGTTCTTGGGAGTTCAACCGATTCATGGCCGGTCACTCCATTGGCCTGGTCACCTGATAGCCAGCAACTTTTCATCGCCAGCGTAGGCAAAATAACTTGTTTCAACGTCTCCGACTCGTCGACTTCAGAGTGGTCGATCCATGAAGCTAAATCTAAGGCATCTATAGCCTCCAACGGCAGATTCATTGCATGTTCCGCAGGCACATCAATTTCACTATGGGATTGCGTGTCCCACAAGCAGATCGGTAGCGCTATCACGCACACCACACAGATCGAATGCATTGCTCTCTCGCCAAGCGGGCAGTGTCTTGCATGCGGGGTTGGCAATAATATTGCAATTCACAACCTCAGAGATATCCTTTCCTCCGAATACTTCGATCATCGTGTAGGTGTAGATCCGCTCATGAAGCTCGCGTCGCTAATAATCATCACCCAAGTCTCGTGCCGTGCGTAACGCTTCAATCCGTCGGCAACTGCACGGTTCTCAGTTTCCGCTCGTACAAGTGAGTGATGGGGCCCTCAAATCGTGGACACAGGGCGACCCGACGAGCACCGAAATACTGCTGTCAGAGGAGATCAAGAGTGCTTCAAGTCCTAGCTACTACGTACTAGCAAACCGCGCTCTCGTAAGAGCGCGTCTGGAACATGCGGTGCCTGCGTTAGAGGACGCCAAGGAGGTAAGCCTGCTTTCTCATTGCTCCACGCGCACGTTTACTCACAAGCATCACAAGTCCCTCCAGGCTCAGCCATCGCCTATTGGCTATATCGCGATGGCTATTGCCCTACTTGGCCATGGCGATCGAGAGGGTGCGCTATGCACTTTCGACGTTGCGTTTCATGATTGTGAGCTGCACGACATCAGATTTCTCTTACTGCTAAAGGTGGGTGAGGTGACTTGCGTCCTTCTCACAATTAACTTACGTTCTACTCAGTCGATCCTTGTATTCGAGTCCGGAAATCAAGAGGAAGCGATAGCCCGTGTAGAACACCTTGCTACGAGAGCAAACAATGAGAATGATGACGAGGCCACCTACCTTTACACGCAGGCATGCGCCTCACGTGACGCAGATATGTGTCATTGCTAATATATTGTGCAGGTCCTTGGAATTATGTACATGAAGAAAGGAAATTACGGTCGTGCGATACCATTAATCGAGCGTGCAAAGAACCTAGCACCAAAGGACGAACAGTGTCCTCCCCTAGTGACAATCTCGCTCGTAGGTCTTCTGTTGTGCTGCCTATTGATCTAACCCTCCTTCACCATGAAGATATTCGGGTGGAGTTTCAATGGACTAGACATCGCCGCTCAGCAGCGTCTATGTGAAACCCTCTACAACGAAGGACGTGCAGCCGAAGCTATAGAAATTCTCCTCAACATTACCAGGACATCGGATAAGGAGGTCCAAGGGAGTAAGGCAACTGCGGACTGGATTGCAGGTATGTCTTGTAGCCGCTAGCCGGTTGATGTGCAGGTTACACGCTATCTGTCATCAGATTTCACCCGAAAATGCACTATGACACTCGAACCCGTTGGCGATGACGCCTTCAAATCCGCAAGATACGACGACGCAATAACCCAGTACTCTGCTGCGTTATCCCTCAATCCTCCAAATCCCGCAGGTCTGCTTATTAAGCGGAGTAAAGCTCGAGCGGCAAAAGGATTATGGGAGGATGCACTGCAGGATGCGATCGAGGTATGCATGACATCCTTTTCGCATGAGCCGGTTCTTACGGTCGCTGTATAGGCCGTGAAAGCGGACCCCTCCTGCCCCTGGGGCTATGAGGTCAAGCACGTGGCGCTTCACGGTGCGAAACGGTTTGACGAAGCGATCGATGCTTTTAAGTCTATGCTGCACGCAATCGAACAGTCTCATGACCCTGCAATCAGGCGTATGCACCTCCTATATGAATCTAACACCTGTAAATGACAATTTCACAGAGCTGCGCAAGGACTACAATTCTCCGTCCGAGACGATCGCAGCTATCGATCCTATCATTCGCGGAATCCTGAAGAATTGTCCCCTCGTTGTCATCGATGTCGCCACGGGTTACCTTTGTGATGGTCCTGAACGGATGCGTATCTTCAAAGCTGGTCCAACGTTCAAAGAGCTCATTTCATCCATGACGAAACAACTGGACAATGCACGGATCCTACGAGTGGTTGCAAGTTTTTTGGATACGTCATGTTCTCACACGCGTGGCAGGGGAATGAGCCGTCGTTCTTGGACGTCAACAAAGTCAAATCCGTGTGGAACCTTCCCAACTCGCCCTTAAATGAGAAGCTGCGTAGTTTCTGCAAGGAGACACGCAGGCTGGGCTACAATTGGGCGTGGTCGGACACCTGTTGTATCGACAAGACCATGAGCTCCATCCTCAATCAATCTCTCACATCTATGTACAAGTGGTATGCAGGTTCGGCAGCAACGCTTGTATTCCTTGCCGGCGTGGCACATCCACCCAAACTCGGAGACCTCGCGCGTAGTTTATGGATGACACGAGCGTGGACTTTGCAAGAGCTCCTTGCACCGAAAGTCATCTTTTTCTACGACTCTGGGTGGAAACCATACCTCGGTGATACCGGTGCAAATCATAAGGAATCCCCCGCGATCATGCAAGAGTTAGCAGATGCCATCAAAATTCCCCGTGAAACCATCATTTCATTTTCTCCAGACAATCTCGGAGTATATGAGAAGCTTCGTCTCGCTTCGACGCGTAACGCGACTGTGGAGGAGGACGTTGCATACTCCCTCATCGGTATATTCAAGTCTGACATCAGGCCCCATTATGGTGAGGGAGCTGACGCTCTTGGGCATCTTCTCGAAGAGATCGTGACCCGCTTCGGCGAGGTCACCGTGCTTGCATGGTCAGGAAAGTCATCGTCATACAACAGTTGCCTGCCAGCTTCCCTTTCCGCCTACAACCAAACTCACAACCCTCCATCACTCGAAGGGGAAGAATTGGAAACTTGCGTCACGGAATTACGTAGCAAGGTGCCCCCGCAAGAAGCCTTTATTATTTGTAATCAGATCAACGTTCTTCCCCCCGCACGTTTTGCGGCCCGACGTCTGCATCTCCCATGCATAGTCTTCTCTGTCAAAAGACTTGGTGTACAAGAGCTGCGTCCTGGGAACAACGAGAAGCTATACCGTGCCAGAGTATCAGGGCTTGGAAAAGTGGAGTTCATGACCGCGGATGACCTTCCGCTTAGCGAGCCACAGAAACTTGTCTTCGTGCACCCGTGGATTCGTCGTATCCAAGGTCCGAGCAGTGGGGTTACCTGGGGAGGTAACACGGAGTCTGATACCGACTCTGACCTGGATTCAGATGATGACGCTGGATCAAATATAATTACACCCCCATCCCCATTGCATGCTGTCCCTGCACGTCAGGTCGACGACTATACTCGGGCACTACAGATGATTGCTCGTCTCGGACAGCCGTTCAGCGCGTTGCTTCTCGTACAGCAGCAAAATGGAGAGTACATGAGAGTTGCTGCAGAGAATGAGATCGTTGTCTCGGGACTCGGAACCAGCACCACCTCCAAGAGCATTCGGACGCGGGTTTTGGAAATCTTGTGATACATGTGTAGGGCTTGGATTTGACTGCTGATCTTTAAAGTTAGTTTGCCCTCTCAGCTTCGTCGATACTGTCCGTTTTCATTAGTTCGATAAACAAATCACGAGTTCCCTTAACAGAACACAGTCATTGCGAATCTCCCGTACTAAGTTGCTTTGGAGTGAAGTGATCCATATCTCTCTCTAAAAGAAACATAGAAATATTCTCCGCCAATTTTCTCCATGTGATACTAGACTCTTTGTAGCCAGCGATACTCACCAAGTTCATCAAGCGCTTCTCGTACTATCTGGGAAGAGTGAAGTGAGAGCGAGCAGCGAAGGACAATAACCACATTCCGAATGTCCAGCAAAGGGAAAGCACGCCGGCTGGTCGATCGACACCGTACCCTATTTTAGCCTCTTGATCTCTCCAATGAAGTTAGGCGTCAAGGATATTACGAGCCAAATTACCACTTAGATGGTTTACCTGGCTGCCAGTACAGCCCATCGAATGTTAATGTCTACGTCCAGCTTTTCTGCTAACTCCTAATCCTCCAACGGAGGGTGCGACCTCATAAAGCATAAGCCCTGTTATATGGGTACCATCTTCAACTGACACCACCCGAAGGATCAGTCGCTAGACCATAGCCGACGTATAACCTCAGGATCTCTAAGTGCCAAGACACGGCAGTTAATACAGTCCCAAAGTGCTTTCCGGGCGCGCCCATCAGGTATTCCTCCTCGCATGGCAACTCTCATCTCTTGATGGACGTCGAATCAGAGTGTAGTGGGATCTCAGGAACAGTACTATCAGCCTGGAGTAGGCATCAGGGACAATGCATGCACTGAGTGAACAATCCCTGTAAACAGTGTCTTGTCTGGGATGTGGGGGAAGGCCGGAACTGAGTGGCAGAGCAGAACGAGGTTGGATGAGGAACAATGGTCTCGAGTTAACCGACGGCCAACAATTGTCAAGTCAAACCTTACTACATACACAATTTTCAACGTTGGGAGCAGCAATGCACGCAGGAAGCAAATATGATGAGAAAAGAAAAGAAATGGGAATAATACCAAGGATCATGAAGCGATGTTGGGGAGAACAGCTCGAAATTTGCACATACTACAGACAAAGATGCTTGGGAACGTTCGTAGGCAATAGCAAGCTTGTAGTGTATCCAATTCAAGGAAGCAACCCGGCCTTCTCGTTGACGACGAATGTAGCGTAGCTCTAGAAGGCAACAACACCACAACTTTGGTAAGCAGATCACGAACAAAGTAACCGTAGACAACACTGACCCCGTGTTGCTGTGCCGTTACCTCGTTTCGCCGTGCACGTTTGGTATCGATGGTGTGCTTGATGAACGTCATGAGCGCAAACATGGCAAACGCGAACAGGGACAGAGCGCCAAGGGCCACAGCCATCATCGAAGTTTGCTCAGTTGCAGTGCTGAGGGTAGATTCGAACGGGAACCACCGGTTGTTGCTGCATGCCGAGTTCCACTGCTTTGTGTCTGGGATGGCATAGTGCTATATTTTTTGGGTTTCGAGGGTTAAGGTGAGTCCATCGCAATAGATTCGCCTCGTGTAGGACACGCACCTCCAGACGGTAGATGAACTCTGTGACAGGGATAGTATCATCCTCATGCCCTAACACGCGGAGGGTCTGGAACTCGCTGTCGTCGGTACCGTTCTTGAATTTGATACGAACGAAGTCCCGGAGCTCAGGCGCGGGACCGCGGAGGATTTCGAAAGACAGAGCAGATGCAAAGTTGGCTGTGTGCAGGAAAGGGCCGTATTAGACAAGCATGCATTAATGGGGTAGGACACGGGCAGGAAAAAAAAAAAGAGACCTACGGAAGCCAGCAAGATCAGGTCTTGAAGCCAGCACATCTAACATATGGAAAAGTGAAATGAAGGGCTGGTAGCTGGTCTCGATTAGCAAGATGCGAAGTGGGTCGTCATCAAAAGCAATGCGTTCGAGGGACCTCAAGATAGGGTGTAGGATGGTTCGTCCAGCGACTGCATGGTAGGAGTCAGCCGCGTGCCCACTCCACATAACCACGGAGACAACGCACCGTTCCCAATGCCCCCAGCTTCCTTATCCGAGAATACTGCATCCTCATGATAGTTGGCAAAACCACGCGCCTGCTCAATCAATGTCGGAGGGAGGCGGAAGGCGAACGTCTGGTTGTAAACGAGCTCTGTATTCAGATAGTCGTAGATCTGTTTGCGTGAAGTTAGGCTACAGAACGAGCACAACAAGCTATGAACCGGACTGACGTTCCACTACAGCAACGTGGTTAGCGACAAAATTTCGGAAACGGCAGCCAGAAATAGCTTACGATATTTTCCAAGGTCGTCGGGCGTCCGAACACGTAATCGTGGACGGAACCAAAGAAGTGCTTGGCTTCCTTCTCTTTTTCCTTGAACTCCTCCGAGTTGTAAACCTTAGTGATGTGCTTCTTGAATGCCTGCGTGTGCGACCACTTAATAACGGGGAAAGCACGTTGCGATGACGACGAGCGACACATACCGCGCAGTCGACCCAAGATTCGAGCACGGTATCGCTGCTGTCGGGAATCATCTCGACGGGGACGTACTGATAACCGCCCAGTGGCGATGTTATGGTACTTCCATTGGCCAGTGTGATCCTGTTTCGTGGGGTCGGTGGGAACATTCCCTGAAGAAGTGCGATGCTGGAGTCAAAAATGGTGGCGCCTTCACCTCCCGCTTTGGCATGGACATGGACTCGACTGGGTGGGATGGGGTGTGAGGGATCGAGAGGCATGTCCAGGATGTGGAGGGGAGAGGATGACTCGAGGTAAGTAGACTTCAGATAGGATCCGAGCTGGAAAGACTGGACCTGCAGGCGGGGCCAATTCAGACATGATTCTCGACCAGTGTGGATGAGAGAATACATACAGCACCCAGAGGGGTGGATTCAGTAAACGTTGGCTCGTAGGTGTAAGGATCCTGGTAGAAACCAGTGCGGTCCCCGTTACGGGCGAGGATGAGAACACCAAGGACTTTGGGTTGCATGATAAGTCGTCAACGGGGTCGTCAAGGTATATGTGTCTGGTCGTTCCAGGAAGAAAAGTACTCGGGAAGACTTGGGGGGAACGCAGGAGGGAGAGCTTGGGGGTTGGAAAAGGACGTAGGTTCCGCCTTTAGATATCTCCAAACACGAGGCGGACATCGCCAACAGTGTCCAGAGAACCGACTAATGGCGATGCGTGTAGGGGTTCTCCGCCATGCGACCCATGGACAAGAAAGGCTGACATGAAGTGGGGGGCAATACATCGCATTCGCCTCACGTTCAACACCTGTGTGAGGTTCGTGGTCACCGGGAAATCGAAATCACCTGTGAATCACGTCAATTAGTGCGCATGGCCAAGCAGAATTTGAGACAAGAACCGATTGTAATCACTGGAAAATTACAGATCGTTCGGCCCACAGGGGGGCATGCGCAAGCAGCATGGTGACAGGTTGAAGCTGAAAGGGGATCACGCGAGGTACGCGTGCCGACACGTGTCGGACAATGGTCAGATGCAAACACTTCCGACTACTACGAGTAGGAAAGGCGGTGGAAGGCCGAAGGATGTTCTCTGATTTCGTTCAGCCGAAAGACAGTGAGCTTGATGTTATGACGGCGCTTTGTTGACTTGGTTTGTGGCTCAATAAGCGCTGAAATGTGGCCAGGCGTTCCGCGACCCAAGCTGACGGTCAAGTCAACACGTGTGCGCCATGTCGTCGATTCATCCCAGAGAGATCCGAGAGTGCCATCGCGAACCACAGTCTACAAGTCAATTCTTGACTGTGAGGGTCGTCTCGGTGGAGAGAATGGCCCCACCAGTACACTCAGCCCGTGTAGTATCTCGATCCACGATTCAGCTCCAGACCAAGGAGATGCGGCATACCTAGTCCACGCGCACTCTGTACGCTGTGCAAGAGCTTGTAGAATGGTGCCAGTACTTCTGATGACGACTTTCAATGGTATACCACACAGCTCTGAATACCGATCGACCCACATGCTAGTTCCAAGTTCAGTATCTAGTACTGTGCATGCACTGCTAGAAGAACACTGGAAGAAGGAACACAGCATAACACTCAAAAATGTTTACCACGTTCGTGCAGCCTTCTTAAGGGTCGAAGAGATACAGTATCTGTTCCCCGAGATCGGGGTGTAAGTGCAGCCCAACGTAGTAGGATTGCAGGTGCTGAGAAGTTACAAGTGGTACCACTACCAACCTGTCAGAGTAGATATCTCAGGCGCCCACGAAATCTCGGTATGTGAGGCTATCCCTGGCGGTCGGTGCTTGTGGTATCTTTCAGAGTGCAATATACGATCGTGGCATGTCGTACGAGCCATGGCTGTGGTATGCTTTGGCAGTGCTAACCTCTGATGGGAAGTCCTGAACAGGAAAGGAGGATACATGAAGTGCTGGACGGATGGAATGAAACGAATTCTGTAACTTCCTTGCCTGTTTGCAGTGAAAAATGGACCTCGCGGAGACCACAAAAGACGTATACTAATCCCCGTGTCTTCCGCTACCTCAGCGGAGAGTAGCAGCAAGTCTGGTTCTGCTACATTCACCGTCTGCATCAAATAAGACCATAAGCGGGTCTAAGCACCAGAATGAAGCGGGGTAACTCGAACGAGGAACCGGGCTGCTATTCTTTCGTTACCCCGAAGAGGTGGCTATAGTCTCTGACGCCGATTGCTGGCAAGAGTGGCCACG
Organism: Pisolithus thermaeus; assembly: GCA_024663475.1. Taxonomy (NCBI): domain Eukaryota; kingdom Fungi; phylum Basidiomycota; class Agaricomycetes; order Boletales; family Pisolithaceae; genus Pisolithus; species Pisolithus thermaeus. The sequence goes on from JANFAF010000077.1 coordinate 324,205, forward strand.
CCTCATCTACAACCGGACACAGTCTAGTCAACTGCCTTTGATATCGCCGTCGCAGCATGCAAGGGGACGTTTCTCTGTGATGCTCAAGAAACAACTTCCCAGCAGGAGCCAAAATTTCATGTATTGAATTAATCGGTGCCTTTGACATCACGAACCGAAGCAGAATCAAGTGCTAAGAAACGATCTTCCAGAAGTGAATGTCATCCACTAGCAACAAACCAACAAAATTAGTGGACTGGCGGAAGTACCTTCCTGACATACCAGTGGGGGTATCGTTTAGAGCGACTTGCGAGGCAACGCTTTCCACCCCTTCCTGAGACCCCTAGCCTCAATGATGCTAGCAGGCATGCAATAAACTGGATCCAAATCTACTAAACCGGGATATCCCAATAGAGAGAGGCCTGAGTGGAAAGTTGGCATGAGGGCGTCAGCTCGAGGTCCTCAATCAGACATCCTACCGGCTACGCCGAACTGGGTATGGAATACATCGGCCATATCACCAGGACGGTCAGCTATGCCACCCAGCTCGGGGTCTTGTGCTGAGAGGATGAAAGAAGCAAGTTTCTCGGAATCGATCCATGTCATCTTGTTAAGGATCGACAGCGCCGACAGAACCCAGAAAGAGTAACACACCTACAATACCGCGCTCAGTCAAACCACAAGGAAGGACCAACCGACCTACATCCTCTAGCTTCTCTGGACGGCCATTCAGACCGCCATTGGGTAACTGTCGCTCAGACAGCCACCAACATAGGGTTTGCTGGTCAACCACGTCTAGTCTGTCCAGGATCGCTAGTGCAGCAACACAGACAAAAACTGAGCAGGCTCAGATTCAGAGCAGAGCGTGCTGGATAATTCAACGACCCAACCTTGAGCGGCATGGCTTTCTGCACCAATTGTGGCACCAAATCCACCATCATAATTCCTGCATTCGCTGATGTACGACACGGCTCTCTCGGTGTCCATTTCGGAAAGACGTCCGAGCAAGGACAGTGCGTTGACAGCACAATAGAGAAATCGGGTATCCACCTCTCCAAAGGAGTCACCCGCAAACACGCCTGAAGGCTGTTGCAAAGAAAGTATAACTATTCCGCAGCAGGTCAGTTGGTATGGCAAAGACAAAACAGATACCGACACTTGACGACACGATCGACATCGAGTCTGTCGAGAGCGTCCTGCATGATCAGAATTTGAATAGCGCTCAACGTGGATAGGATATGGGCATCGTGATCCGGGTGTGCCCCGAACCCTCCTGAACCACGAGTTTACCCATGAGCCGCGGTTGCGCATGCCAAGGGGGAAACAAACCTGCCTCTTCGTCCCAGCAACTCATCACGAATTCGATCATTTCCTCGCGGTCTAGTGCGTCCTTATGGCCCATAATGCACAGGGCTGTCAGACCCCAGTATATCGCGTTCATACGTAGATGGGCGGTAAGATGATAAGCTAGCTCATCCTGGCTCTGCACGAGCATCAGTGGCATTTTCATGAGGTACCAAATTCACATACCTTTCCCAAGTTCTGAATGTACGATACGTGGAGTGGTACGAGCAACTTCAAGTTCTGTGCCATGGTGTCCCGCCAAAGCACTTTTATCTGTCTGTCAGGCGATATGACGCGTTTCCAAATCGGGGAGTACTTTCGACGTTTTTTTTTTTTCGGCTTGTCCCGGTGGTTTGAGTCGGGCCCGTCAGCGGGTTTTTTTCTTTCCTTTATTTTACTGTTTCGTTGCTGCTTGACTCGACGTCGAAGGCTGTTTTTTTATTTCTTTGCGCGCGTCTTCAAGTTCGCGCAACACGTTTAGTCTGCAATCGGGTCTCAGTTGGGTAATTAGCCGAGTCAATTGGGTCTCGTGCCTCCGCTTTGGCCACATATCCCTGATTTGGTGCAGCGTGGTGGACGTGTGGAACAGCCTTAAATCTTCATCAAGAACAATAGGGCCTTCCTATATAATACTCCATTCTGTGGCACACGAAGACCCGTTTGTACCATCTCTCCTATCCCTTTCCGTCGCGGCCGAGCGCTCACCACCGTCGCCATCCATGCCAGCTTACGAAGTACACGGTCCATTTGGCATCCAGTTCAACTTACAAACCCGCATCCCTGGCATCCTCTCTATAATGTACACGTCTGGGGAGGACAGAATGACTTCCCCTGCTCGTTCTCACTCAGAGCCGACCGCAGAGTCCAGCCAAGGACCCTCGTTTGGCCGCAGGACTCAGAGCGAAATATCTCTCTGCGTACCCGCCCCTATCTATCCACCTACGAGCACGGATAACCTTGTAAGTGCACTCCATGGAATTCCAGCTCTGTGGCATCGTACTCAAGTGGCTCGCCTAGACATCAATCCAACGCGCCGCGGCGCCGTCTCCTGTACCAACAGAAATAATACCGACGGATCTTACTGCGGAAGATATCGTTGAAGATATTCAACGCATGGGCATCAAAGTGCGCGATTTCGCGTATGAGCCTATTCCACAGGCACAACTGGCCCCTGAGCTCTTCGACCCGATCATGGCTTATAACTATTACGAAGACGCGTTAGCCAATACCGATCCACAGCGACCGCCGTACAACGGTCGGAACTTGCGGAGATTAATCGATCTAGGCTGGGTTTCCGAAGCTGCCGACCGTCTACGGTGGCAGAAGAAGGACATAGAGTCATTGGAAGCCTTTGATAGTCGCCCGCACTATCCGTGGAAGGCCTACAACTTACTGAAGCCGACGAAAGATAAACTCAAAGAAGTTGCACGAGCCCGGTTACAATTTGTCCATGGTGGACAGTGGCCACCTGAAGTCTTGGCGCGAGGTTTGGCGCGGATAGGTGGCTTTCTCCGTCAAGATGCGTCTTCGGGGAAGCGTCCCGCCGATTCTGCGGAGGCGGAGTCACAACCGGAGGGATCTCCTCCGTCAAAGAAGTTGCGCCTACTGGACGACGCGCCCGCCGATAGCCAAGCGCAGTCCACGTCTGTACAACACGCCCCGCTCGCTCTGGTAAATGGTAAAGCTCCACAACAATTTCCTGCCGGCCGCCTACCCGAAAATACTTCCTCTCCTGTACAATCCGCAAGCAAATCCAATCCGAGTACACCGAGGCAGTCCCCGGAACGATCTTCCCCCGACCCTCGTATCCAGCGACCATTCAGTACGCCTACCAGCGGAAAACCGCCTAAGCAATATCCAGCAGGATACCCATCAGATGGCTCCCCTCGCTCTCCTCTCACCGGTTCGCCCGTTGGCCGACCGTTGCAGCGTCAGCAAACCATGCCCTCTCTCTACCCTACAGATCTCACGCGTTCAGATTCACGGACTGTACTTACAGAAAGCGCCAAGTCTTAATCGATCCACAGCATTCCTGTCATCGGACATGAATTGTGCCGATAGTGTTTATTTAACATATTGCACAGTTTGTACTCTCCACGGGTTCATTTGTCTCTTTGGTGGGCGGGCGATGTTGTATCAGTTTTTTTTTCTCCCGTTGCTTCTTTACAGTGTCTTTGTAATCCCCGTTTACACTAACTTCGGGCGTTCCTTCTCTCCGTTACAAAACATGTCAGACGGGGATGGCGAAATCGTACTTTGAGATTCTTGCTAGCTAATACGATGAATGCATGACTCACCTTATGGCGCACCCACGCCCAGCAGCACATGGCGGAATGAGTCGATGCCACGCGTGGTACATGACTATCATTAGAGTCACCGTGGCCGCACACCCGCTTTGACACTTTCCTTCCATAATTTCGTCCTGTAGTCTCAAGGTCTCAGGGTCAAATCTTCGATACCGGGTTTCAGAGCACCTGATCGTACCTTCGGACAAGAATAAAGCGCGGCTTACGGGTGCTGTATACCCCTAAACGATATAGTATTCGTTCAGTCCCATCATGTACGTCGTACTATTTCAGCGGCAGTCAACGACACCGTTCAAGCTCTTTTAGGCCGTGCCAGCCGCCTACCCTTGGTCCAGACGATAAGATCGGAGAAGGTGACTCAGAGCTCGTGCTAAACGTACTTCCGTCCGATCTAGCAGAGGTCGCGTTCGAAAATATGAGAAGAGAAGTCGCATGGAATGCCATGTACCATAGAGGCACGTTCCTCGCCTTCGTCAGGTCCTGATTAGATTCATCTGACAGAGGCCTTAATGTTTCCATCGTATCTACTTTTCAGGCGGGGAAGTGCCGAGATTAGTGGCTGTAGAGGGGGACATTGCTGCGGATGGAAGGCGAGAGCATCCGTTCTTCGTTCCTATCCAATACATCTTTGAACTTCAGAGTAGTTTCCCCATATACCGGCATCCCGCCGACGAGTCTCCCCCCCTGCGCCCGTTCTCACCAACCGTGTCACTCATTCGAGAGCATGTGCAGAAGGTCTTGAAGCATCCCGTCAACCACGTTTTAATTCAACACTATCGGAGTGGAGCGGACTATATTTCCGAGCACTCGGATAAGACGATCGACGTCGCCTGCGGTTCCAGAATCGTCAATGTCAGCCTCGGTGCGCAGCGCGTCATGACCCTGCGGCTCAAACGAGACGGGATAGACGGTCGGGAGAAGGGTACACCTCGACCGTCTCAGAAAATCCCCCTTCCTCACAATTCCATGTTTGTTCTCGGTCTCGAAACCAATGCGAAATGGCTGCATGCCATTAACCACGACAAGCGCCCGCTGCATCTGAAGTCACCGGAAGAGCAGTTCATGAATGGAGAACGTATTAGCTTGACGTTCCGGCATATCGGGACGTTCCTCACTGCGGACGAATCACATATTTATGGTCAAGGAGCCAAGGGAAGGACACGGGAGACTGCACAGCCGGTCGTGAGGGGGACGGAAGAAGCGACGAAGCTTCTTGAGGCCTTTGGTAAGGAGAATCAACAAAGCGATTTCGATTGGGAAGCTGTCTACGGGGAGGGATCGGATGTTTTACATTTTACCCCACGCCAGTGACATGTTCTCAAAAGAAAAACCCGCGTGAGGTGGAGTCTGCACTAGAAGGTGGCTGCCTTTACCACTTCGCGGGGGCGACCAAACGGGGATTCCCCCCTTCCACGACCGGGCTGAACGGTTGGCCGTTACATACGCGGAGTTGGCAAGTAATTACGGACACAAGGAGTTAATTGGAGGACAGTGTAAGCAAGTCCGCTCTCTAGCACTCTGTTAACGAAGCCACGATCTACCATGAAATCGAGTAAAGTCTAGCTTACTCTCGACTTGAACATCGAATTCCCGCTAGTAGCTGAAAGAACGAACGCAAATATATTCACATGGATGCAGACAGCTTCAGGTATGTATGTATATGCGTCCTCAGTGGTGCAGTTCGCCTCCCAAAGAGCCCCTAGCAACGGTCAGACGGCCCGGGACGGCCCGAGCAGCCTCTCTTAGCCGTTTACAGAACTAGTCTCTCCGCACCCCTTGTCCAATTTCTCTGGTCTGTCGACCGCTGCTTCTCTGGTTGTTTCGACCCTGATACCTTGCGCTTGAACTTTGTAACCCAAGTCGGTTCCCAAGCTGAAATTCCACTGAGGAATCAGACTGTTTTGAGTTTGAAAACAAGACCCGCCATCTGCCCGCATTCAGACAAATAGAGTGCGCTCCTCGCATGACGACGGTACCTTGGCATGCGCGTGATCTGGGTGAGTTAATTATTCCAAGGTGTATTAACCCCTACTTGTACGTCCAGGCCGTCCGCTCATCTGTCAGATTTTTTTTCAACATATGTCCCGGCGGGGTTTTGTTCACGGTTGAAGTTCATATCGGCCGCAATAGCTCTGTTTCGCAGGTCTCCAGGGGAGGCGGGGTGGCCGAGATCGGTGGTCGTAAGATGACGAAGTCGCTGAGAATGCTATTGAGTTTATCATTTCGGCCGCCCTTTTGTAGACGAATTGTCCTTTTTCAGTTCTGCGCTCTCCCGACGCCCGACCGACGGTCCCCCCGCTCTGTGTCCGTTCTCGTTAATGGGGGTCTAATTTGAGAGCACATGGAAATATTCTCGGTTTTTATTTATTTTCGCCGCCGTTTTTCTGATCTGATCTGATACCGTTATAATTAGGGGGACAGATTATCTTGTGATTACGCCGACGAAGAGATCGATCTCGTAGGTGTATCGAGGGCTGTCAACGTTGAATTCGGCTCAGAGAGCGTCGGGAGAGTGGTTGCACATGATCAACCATGAATATATGGTGAACCTCCCATAGCCTATTGTAAAGAAGGGGTGTTTAATAAAAGAAGAGCAGACAGCACTTGTAACTCACCCGCAAAGTCGGGAGCCTCGCCTGGACGAATCCCGCATTTTCCGTCGGGAGAAAGTATCACCCATCTTCAGAGAGGGGAACGCTCCGCTTCAAACGTTCGGAGTGGTGTTGGGGCTGAAGGGGGAGTCAGATTGCCCCGCGGAATAGATATGATCTCGACTAGGATTCCTTTACGTTGAGATTTTGATGGTGCCAGACCACATTGTCAGATAGAGTTCGAAGAAGAACGAGGACGTACTTTCTTGTTGCCTTGTACTCACGTTCATTGAAGATCGTGGCAACGGTGGTCGGCCTTGTCGCGCGCACAAAAGATAAGATTTCCCTGACCTGTTTTCTTTGCCACCCTCCCGCTCTTTCTGGCCGTATCGCGAACTGTAGCTCAGGCAGCTCTGCTCGTCTTACCTTGTCTGCACTTCTACCGTGTTACTTATGACTCCTCCGTTCTGGGTAAGCGACCGTAGTTCTAGTCTTGTTTCCTAATTTGGAAGTCAGGTGGTTGAGGTTTTTCAGGGCGGACGCGTGTTTTTGATGCGACCGAGACCGGGTTTCTTTTTCTCCTCCCACCCGTCCCCCCCACATAAAAAACTTTCCGCCTGTCGGGAAGTCAGAAACACGAGGCTGGCTGATCGCGATACACGAGGCTCACGCTTCCGTATTCTTCTTTGTCTTGTTATCTTGACGGTGACCAGCCCCCGTCGTTCGTGGAGGCGCTCAGCTATCTCTTTGACGCCACGGGAAAACGAAAAATCCCTATTTTTCACGCGATACCATCGTCGTTGACGTCTTCAAAGCTCGCTTATTACCTACTCTTTTGCATGCTAGTTTCATTTTTATTAACGAAATGTCACGACTGCAGCCCAGCTCTCCTTCCGGTTCACCGTTGAGCGGCGGAAGTTCTGCCCAGGGCGAGTACTCCCCGTCAGAACAGCGCGGGTACACTTCCGAACATCTATCATCGCCTACCCATCCAAGGATGTCCGAAGGCTCAGAGAGCTACCCATCCTGGCTTCCCACGAGGCCACCCCCACCAGACCCCGGTTCGACCCTTCACTCGTCTACCGGAATGCCTGAAACAGGGTTGACCCCTACCGAACCCTTTTCTGGTGGTCGCAAGCCTACTCCACGCTCAATTCGTGTAGTAAGTCTGCAGGATGCCCCACAGAGCGCTCGGGACCGAAGCGAGGCTGCAGGTCAAGCGCGCTCAAGCAACCCTCGCCAAACGCGCGTTTGGTCTCGCGCTACCACTGCTGGGCTGGATCCAACTCTCGTATCTGCCGCCGTTGATCAGCAGAGCCGAGTACCTCGTCCGAGGTTTCGCTCCGTTGGCCTCCACCCTGAACTTCTACGGAACCCCTCTGTTTTTGGTCGGATTTACTTCTACCTACTTCCTCTCCTCGTTTTTTACCACCTGCCTCTTCAAACCTTCTTTGACTTCAACGCTGCGTACATACTGTTGCAGTAAGCGTGATGCTGCCTCGTTCACCTGTCATTTGCTGATAGTCGCACAGGGTAGCGAAGTACCCAAATCCGGTAGCACCTGGCGTGTCAGGCTCTGGCAAGAATTGGGCCCTTGGCGCAGCTGCGTACATAGCTTGCTGGTTGGTTTGGATTATGGTTGTCTTTGTGCTATACGAGCTCGTTTATTCCTTCTACCGTCGTTGGCGTGTCAGTGAGTGCAATTCGATGCCTTGGAGTTGCCGATATTGAAGATAGTTTATCAGGGCGTCCGCTTATCGTCCCACTTTATCTTTCTTCATCTGGTTTTAATTTCGTGTGCATGACCTCGTACACCAACTTTTGCTTCATGCAGTACATTCGTTTCTCTGCCTTTTTCGGTGAAAACGGCAGTCTTCGCGATGGTCTTGCAGAAACGTTCTGGTTCTACTCCCAAAACTTACCTACCGTTGCACTACTCCTGCCACGAGCTGGTCTTGCCCTCGCCTTACTATTGATGTTCTCGGCTCCGAATCCCGATTATGCCGCTATGGCCGAAGCTGGCTTCAGTCCTCGAGATAGGACCTTCTTCCGCGCGTCGGATGGCACATTGACAAGTTACGCCCGCGGCGTCCTTATCGCCAACGCTGCATGGACAGCTTGGCGTATTCTCGTCTTAATTACCAGCTGGTATGTTCCACCCGCTCTGTTCCTTGATTTCTCTTTGAAGGCCATCTTCAGGATTGGCCTGTGGATCCTGAGTGGCCAGGGCTGCGCAGGGATCTGTGGCCCGCGCTACAGATGGGAAGAGGAAGAACACGAAAAGACCGTATCGATCATCAGTGACGGTGTCTCAGAAGGTGATGCCCTACCCTGGACTTGGAGGATGTGTACGAGGCAACGTATTCAAGAGGCGTACGAGTTCTGTCTCACTGTGAAACCGCCCACTCGGTGGAGTGCCTCCAAGAAGGAAGAAGGTGGGGAAAGGGAAATGCTGGGCGTCGCGACTAGCCCAATATTCGACGTGGAGCAAGTGTTAGCAGCGGTCGGCTTGCCATCGGCTCCTACCCCTGCGCGACGTGCACCAATCTCTGGTGACTTTTTTGAGCCAAAGAAAGAAGGGATTGGAATGGCTCCCACACCGCCGCCGGAATTGTCCGACATCATTCCAAAGGTTGTCAGGAAGTCATCGACGGAGCGGGCAGTTGCAGGTCCTTCTGCACCATTGATGAAGTTACCTTATCCATTCGCTGGCTACGGGGCACAAGCTTCGTCAAAGGAGCAAATACCCTTTCCGCCTTCACCCGGGTCAAGAAAGGAGAAGCGTCGTTCACCGGCTTCTAGTAGTGCTGGTCGTCAGCCGTCACCACCTGAACAGGTAGAGGATGAAGAAGAGGAAACCGAAGAAGAGGAGGAAGAAGATGAGGGGGAAGAAGACGAAGACGAAGACGGGGGAGAGGTGGGAGAGAGCAGCGACGCTCAGCCACGTACTTCTGGTTCTTTGTCAAGTCTCGGTCAGCCGATCATGTCTCGGTATCCGTTCCAGTTCCGTCGGCCTCACGCTCGCGGAGGATCTGTGTCTTCTGGCCCTGCGACTCGTTCGACCCCGCAATCTGATGAGATGCCGTCGTCGAATACACGGTCCTCGCAGTCTCAATCTACCCCCTCAACGGATAACCAAGAGACGTCCTCTGAATCCCCAATGTCGCACGGCGTTGGCAGTTCTATCATGTCAAGTCCAGGCTCTGGCTATGGAAGTGGTAGTCCAATTCCCATGCCTCCACGACATCCTCAACCTGGTAGAGGACGCGCTCGCGCAGGGACGGTGCCCGCATCATACCCCACATCGCCCTCCCCGGTCATGTTCCCTGGTCGTGTCCCCACTCGCTTGCGTACCGACAGCCAGAACACCGAAAATTTGGGAAGTGGTTATGAGTCCTTCATGAGCGAACAATATGACGACCAAGAAGACGAAGAGGAAGAGGATGTCGAACCCCAAATGATGGAGCAACCCGAGCCTGAAGGTCCCCACGAGGCTGCGGAAGGCGAGGACAGTGTTGGTCTACTCGGCGTTATGCCCCGCAGCCCCAGGTCATCCAATGTCAGCAGCCGACGGAGAAGCGGTCGTCGTGACTCACGCACTGGGTCTCATTCTTCACGATCAGATTCTCAGTCTCGTTCAACGTCATCACGCTCGCGCGCGGGATCGGCTGTGCGATCACGGGCACAGTCCCTAATCCAGAGTCTGAGTGCGGCTTCTCGGTCCTCAGTCGATGTCGTGCAAGCCATACGGTCACGGACGAGCTCAATGTTGCGTCTCGAGGAAGATCCTGGACACATTTCGGATTCCCGTTCGCATTCCGGAAGTGGTAGAAGTGGGTCGGAAAGTGCGCAGAGTGCTAATGGAGAGTATACGTTTGGTCAACCAATCCGTCTGCCAATGCACAGGCCACTCTCATCGAGTCGTTTACGACCAGCGTCTTCCACGCCATCGATAGCCACGACTTCGGCTTTCACTGCTCGCCCGGGCCCTAGCCCACGGGAACGTAGTGGAGAGAGGATTGAAATCGCAATTCCCTCGGAAAGAGGTGAGAGTCGACCTGAGATCAGCACGGCAGCCCAGTCTTTCGTCACGGCACCAACAACACAGACTGGTACTTCCGAGTCCACTGAACAAGCGCCCAGCTGGCCGGAAACTATGGTGGAGAAGCCGCAAAGTGATGAATCTGGCTGAAGTTCCCGTTGGCCTCATTGATGATATTTCTCGTATGACCCTTGACCGCCCTTTTCTTACTGGCTTTTTTTTTTGATCTGTGGTATTGCTATTGGACCACGTCTTCGCTATTGCACCATACTTATCTCCGAGCACGCATTCTACAGGGCTATGTTTTTTTCGTCCTTCTTTTGTTCCCACACATCATCCCGAGACGTGCCCATACACCTGCATTCCCACCATTATTGCCATTCTCATCTAAGCCTGCATTCACCACTTCCCCTTATAATCTACCCGTCACCTGGATCCCTATTCATTGCGCTCAGAGATGTTCGCCTGCGATACCTATTTTAATCATACTAACCCGTTTATACTGTTGTTCTACTTACCGCTACAATCTACACGATTTACGAGTTGCCATGACTTTTATTCCCGGTGTGCGCGGTGTGCCTTGAGTTAGTAAATTATCGTTCCTCCCGGGCAAGTCTTCCAATCCAGCAGATTCTTTGTGTTGTTGGCGCTCGCTGATAACAGGCGATTCTAGGTCCTGGCTTAGCGTATGATTACATAATAGAGCATAAACATCACCACACCAAGCTGTAGCTTTCTGATATCGCCAAGTGTCGAAGAACGACCCAGTCGCCTCGTTTTCTAATTAGCTTGAGGAGTTTTCTGTCCCCCAAGCTGCCTTCCAGCACGCTACTTATCCCTCTCGACCCCTAATTCGCCCAAAATCATGGCAGAAGCCGATTCTTTTCAGAATCAGACTCCATCACAAGATGTTAAACCAGAGGATCCAAATGCACCCATCAACGTGAAGGTACGGAATACACTCTGGTGAAGCCACCCCTAACGTCGAAAAATCGAGCGCGCCCGTCATTTCTTGGACCTTTTCTCATACGATTTCCAGGTTGTCAGCTCGTCGGGAGACGAGGTTTTCTTCAAAATCAAGCGCAACACGAAATTGAGCAAGCTCCAGGGCGCCTATGCCAACAAAGTAGGAAAGGATGTGGCTAGCATCCGGTACGTTCTCTTCGTGATATGTCGTCGCACATTGGCTATCTACGCCGATGTAGCACTCCAAATTTTCTTTCTTTTCTTCTCCCCTCTATCTTATGTCGTATTAACGTTGAAACTGCACAGCTTCCTGTACGACGGCAACAGGATAAACGAAGATGACACGCCGGCCAGCCTGGACATGGAAGATAATGGTGAACGTTATCTCTGTCGATTTTGACACTCCGAATTGACCCCTATCAATAGATACGATTGATGTTATGGTAGAACGTAAGACTTTAGAGCGTCTGGTCATCATTCTTTCTGGTCGCTAACGTATATTTGTAGAGGTTGGAGGATCACGATTGCATGTGTATCAGTATCGTCGCTGTCAATAGTTGTATTTTTGTGTTTTCCTCCCAGAGTATCTGACATATGCTTTTTGGACGCCGTGCCAATAATCCAATGCCTCCATTAAACGGATTTGTTTCAACATCTGCGCCCGAAGAAAACATGTACAACTCGGGATCAGTCCGCACTGCGAGCACGGAGAGGATCGTGGGCACCTTGAATAAGCCGCAAGAGAGACTGATTTACGACTGTCAGACTCACCGCTTAAGTCCTTTTGGACACAGACGAAGTGGACCCGGCGTCAACTATCTTGTGCATGACTTTCAACATCAAATTCATCATCTCAGTTGTCCTGTGGTCACATTCCGCGCGCTCCCGTCGCTCCTCCGCGATGGTCGCCATATTTCGTGTTATTGCTTCCGTCAGTGCCGCCGTGTTCATTGTGAGTTCCTTCAACGTCGTCTCCAAACGCGTTGACTTGACCACATTTACTACCCCAGGTACGTTTCTTCCATCCCCGTCCCCAAGTACTTTCTCTTTGCCTTTCTTCGAAGTCCGTCCAGTCCCGTCGGGTCGCTTCCGAGTCTGGGATTTCCTTTTCTTCAGTTCACTCGGGACCCCGTAGTTAGCGCGGCGCCGTTTCTTTCCAACACTGGCAGATGATCGGCTTCCCTCGGTTTCATCAGAGACACACTTTATATGCCAGTTGCGACAGCGATCGCAGGATCGGACTCTACTACCTGTGTCCGCAGTGATTACACAGATCCTATCCAATCCGCGGCATGCGTAGCATGCAGGAACGAATAGGTGAGAGATTTTCGGCGATGATTTCTTGAAAGACAAAGCCCATCATCGATCATGACAGGTGAGGGGTGGGGATCTGTCTTACTGGATGACGTTGTTCAGCACACACCTTTGTGCCATGCGTTCTACCCGTCAACGTGCCCTTTCGATTGACCATATCGTACAGTAGAGTGGAGGCAGTGGGAATGGGACAGAATCAGTCAAATCAGGTGATACCGATTATCGTACTATAAATGAAGTGAAGTTGCAGTAATTATACTGTAGCCGGCTGGACTTCCGTAGGATACGGGACATCATTACATGAATAGGTAAAAGCGCATTGTAGTCAAGCGGCTCAGAAGGCAAAGTTAACAGATGTAGGGGAGAGCTTGCTATGAACGTGGGCGATGAGGGTATGTTAGCCACCCTGCGTGGCCTGCAGATGGAGTGAGTATACTAAACAGACGCCAGTACTTCGTCTGCGTGTACGTGCGCCAGAACATTAGCAATGATCATGCAGAGGTCACGCCGGACAGCATAATCGACTAGTTATGCCGCAGAACCCGTCCTCGAGTAATTGAGAGATCGCAGTGCAGAACGGAGCCCCGAAATAGTGACAGAGGGCGTACTTGTACGTCCGCCTTTGTCATCCAGAGTTTCTGATAGTCGTATCCTGAACATCATCCCGGTAATCTTATCCGTCCACTGATCGATACGTTGGCCCCATTTCGCGGTAAAGATTGTTTACAATATCCTTGCCGAACAAATATGTACGCCGGCATGTGATTAGTCCACTGTCCGAGGAGATACATCTCGAATAAGTCACCAGGGAACTGCTTTGCCACTGGCCGACTCACCATGTAGATCTTCCTCAAGGAGAGGCCGATGGCAAAGACCCAGCATTGACGATCTTGTACATTACCTTCAGCATCAGGTTCATCGTTTCAGAAGCCTTCCGATCGTATTCCGTGCGCTCACGTCGCTCCTCTGCAATAGCTGTCATATTCCGCGTTACAGCCTCCGTTAATGCGGTCGTGTTCGCTGCAACTTCCTGCAAGGTCGTCTCCAAACGAGCGAGCCTGTGCGCATCTGTCACCCCCGGCATGTTTCCTCTACCCTCATCTTGAACTGTCCTCCCTGTTGCTTCATTCACGCCTCCAGTCGGGACTTGTTTAGTTTCCAAACGAGGGCGCGGGTGCACGTCTGCTGTGCCAACCACGTTTCTTCCGCCATCATCCTTGACTACGTTCTCCACTTCTCGCTTCGTATCGAGCATGACGTATAAAGGATCGACTTTCTCCTCTTCTACCCATGGTCCATCCAGAATCTCGATCTCCTCGCTATCCTCACCAGATTGCCTCCTAGGTTTCTTTCCCTTTGGATCATCTGAATCTTCAGGTGCACCTGTGTGTCGTCGTTTCTTCCCAAGGCCCCCAGGAACTTGGTCCGGCTCTGTCTCCTCAAAGACGCATTTGGCGTGTAAACGACGACAGTGATCGCATCTCCGATTTCTGTTACCTGCCCCCGTAGTAATTACGCAGGTCCTGTTCCTCGCACGGCATGCAAGACACGTAGGGATGAATGGGGGAGGAGGCAGCAGCAGCAGTGGTGGCGGTGGTACTGGCTTGGACCGTAAAAAGTCCTTTCGGGACAGGTGAGAGCTAGTAGGGAACCAAGCTACCGGACGACGTTACCCAGCACCTACCATGATGCCAACCTTAAGCGGTTTACTTGTTGAGCCAGTCCTTGAGATAACCCCGCGCGATGAAAAAACGTACGGGTTCTTGTGCCCACTCATGTCTGTTTGGAAAGTGGGATCACAGAGACGGAGAGAAGGAGGGAAAGTACCTGTGGCTTTATTCAATTCGTCTTGCCGACGGCTAGACGGAACAAAATACAGTCGACTCCCTTATAACACACACCAGGCATAACACATACATTTTTGGATTCCTGACGGGATTTTTGGCCCATAACCCTTCTCTGACAACGCATACTCCCTCAAAACGCATACCTTTAGGCCTGTCCCGAGGGGCTATGTGTTATGAGGGAGTCGACTGTAATACGTGTTGTAGCTAGAGCTCGCACACTTTGCGGATATTTAAAAAAAAAAAAGGACAGTTACGCGGATACGGTTGGCACACAGCCTGAAAGTGTGAGCACTCAGGTCTGCCAGTTCTGAAGTGATCAGGTAAAAAATGCTGGTATGGTTGAAGTAGGTCAGAACATGAAGGAGCCAAAGTTCGGAAGGGGGCTTGCCAACAAGAACGTCATGAATGACCGGTGTATGTTGGCCAGCGGACTACACATATAGCAGATGCAAACCTATGAGACAGACAGAGCGCGTTCACCAAAGCGATGCTAGTAAGTGCTTCGGCATAACACTGCATTACAACCAGACATGAGTGTAGTGGTAGTGCATCAGAGATTGGAAACGCGAGTTTTAAGACATGGGCCGTAGACCGCTATCCGTCCACTTACATTCACGTTCATCATACGCTAACTGCAAACGAAGGCTAGAAGCAAAAGCACGTCGTATCCCAACACAGATATATAACTTACTGTATGTAAAAGGGAGAAGAGAAGTAAACTGTGCCGCTCGCCTGAACAAACGACACACGCAAAGGTAGTACCGCTGGTGACGATACACGAAGACGAAGCGTGAGAAGGAAAAAAAGGAAGGGAGAGACAAAGAAGGGAACTATAGAATAACGAATAACTTCGTAGAGTGAATAGCTGAACGAGACTAGAACGCAAGCAAGGGTGACGACGACGGGAGTAGGAGAACGGAATGACATACACGAAAACTTTTTAGCTACGAGCTGAAGGAAACCTTTTCAAACCTTCCCCTTCCCCTTTGTAACGCGGCCGAGCAGTCGTCGCGCACGGCTATACTCCTCATCCTCCTCGCTGGAGTCTTGCCACACGTCAGTGGGGATAGCAGCAGCCACAGCATGTGACCCAGTCCTAGTCTTCCAACCTTCCACAGATCGATCTGACCACGTGTTTACGGCTTCGTCCTCGTCCTCGTCCAATTGATCATAGGCCGCTACAGATGGAGGAGGAGGCGAGAAGGTCGGCTGCAGAGACATGCGCACGCTCTTCCGACGAGCTGTCGGCGGCGTCTCTGTTGACACGGTCGACGAAGCACCACCGCTCTGGTCCCGAGAGTCTTGGTCGTACAAAAGAGGCGGCGCTAATGAGGTGTGGGGCAGTGGCGCCGGGGATAGTGTAGGCAACAGTGTCGGTGATGGTGGGGAAGGCGAGCTACTCATCGGGCTCTCACGCCCAGTTTCGTAAGATGAGATAGACATCGAATCACGTAGGTCGGGTACGGACGAACTTTGTGTCGCAGAAAGCACCTGCTCCAACGAACGCTCACGCACTTGATTAAACTCGGTGACAAATTTGTTTTGTCCCTGGGAAGGGATCGCAGTCGCTGTGAATGCCACGGGGTTCGGAGAGGGTGTTCGGCTCGCGTTACGCAAGGCAGAGCGTAGTGGAACCCTCGCGAACTGGGACGACGTGCTTGGATTGGTGCCACTACTGCCAACAACGCTGCTAGTGGGTGTACCCTTCACTTCACTCGAAGGAGTGCTTCGTAATTTGGTCGGAGGAGCCGTCGAAGCCGTGTTAACACGTGAAGTCGACGGCGCAGATTCAGAACGCTCGATATCCAGCGACCGTGGCCTCCCATTTGGAACTTGCTGACCAGGCCTATCACGAGCAGGCACGCCCAGAGCAGTACTAGACGTCTGTTTAACTTGCAAGGAGGGCGCGCGGGGCACTTCTAACCCGGGCAAGTTGCCACTAGATGAGCTGGCGTGTCCGTTCAGGGTAGCTAGAGCCGATGCGATGTCTCTTTCCCGGTTCTGACGAGCGACATTTTCAACAATACTCATTAAGCTCTGATCCGCACTTCCATTAGGCGTATGGAGTGTACCAGATTTGGTGCCTCGACGTCCTGGCGATGTAGCTCTTGGAGTAACAGAGGAAGGACGCGCTTGAACTTGAGTGGAAACCCTTTGGTTTGATGGGCTAGATGGTGACTCTACCCGTGTGCTTGAGCTGCCAGGTGGCCCAGCGGACAGACGACCAGGGCGGGGCGTTCGTACATTTGCATCAGGCGACGTCCCGCTCAACGCCACGGAAGTCCCATCGATAAAATCGGTCGTGGCACGTCTGGTAGGTTTGGAACTGGGAGCCTCAAACCTGTCAAACGATGACCTCTCTGGCTGGGCCGAATGTGAACGACCGTAACGCAAATGCTGGTCTGTTTCATTGTCCACCTCTCCATCCGTAAAACCACCCTCAGGTCCCTTCAATGCCGCAATAGACTTCTTCCGACGTTTACTCCTCCCCCTTACTGACCCTTGTGCGTTCCCACTGTCGGTCGCCCACCCGTTGGCGTTGGGGCGTACATTCGAACTTCCTGTACTGCTGGGCGTTTTAGCCAACGATTGCCCACGGACTTTGCGTAACTTTGACTTCGGCGACACCCCAGACAAGGACTGCCTCATGCCAGGTTTGGGGCCTGCCTCCGAGTCCGTACTATTGCGTCCACCCCGTAGATGTCCATCTATGCGGGTAGACCAGCCGCCCGTAGATTTATATGAAGCAGGCTCAGCCGTTAAAGGCCCTTCCCATACTGCAGAAGGACCATCCGCTCCCTTGCTTCGCCCCCGGTGTAAGAATAGCCCACGCAGCGAACTGAGGAACGTCGTGGAAGTTTTACGTTCGCGAAGTTTTCCCCTTCTCAATTCCGGACTGGGCGTCTGGTCCCTGTCACCACTCGGTGCTGGAAGAGGACGTAACGAACCACTTTTAGACCGGACGCTGGCGAACGGGTCGTTCTCGACGACTTCAAGGGGACCGCGCGGGAATTCATCGCTACTGTCGCTCCTCCGCATGACGATCGCATTTGGAGCATGTGTATCTGAACCGGCTCTGGAAGGGCTGGTCATAGGGAGATGGACGTTGGAAGGGGTTCCGTCGGCATTTGGATCTTCCTGACCATCTTCGTCGGAAGCTTCAGAGATGTGTCTCGATATGGGTCTGCGATGCCTACTTCGTGTGTACCGGAGGCCTGTTCCAGGCGAGTGTGTATCCTGTTTCGCATCCGTGACGTGATTACTGGCAACGGATGGTTGCGACGCCGGGACTACGGACATTGATGCTGCCGGCATGGGCGATGCTGGCTTCGGAATTGGTACGCCGGTTGGTAGTTCAAGTTCAGAGATAGCGTGAGCGGGAGGGATGGAGACCGTTACGTGACCTTGATAAAAAATGTCTTCTTCTGCCGCTTTTGGGGCCGCAGCAGACGATTCGGTCTGATCATGTGTATTACGTTCGTCCTGACCGCGTTCGACGGAAGTGCTAGCGCGTTGGGAGGCACTTTGGGAGGGCGTGAGGGATGATAGATCAGAAGCATAGGAGATGGGCAACTGGAGGGCATTTGCGGAAGACGGATCGAGTCTTTGGTACCCGGGCGAACGTGGGGGTGATGGGGAATGAGCTCTAGGGAATGTGATTCCGGGGTCTGCAACCAAACCGTTCTTGCCGATTAGCATATATGTCTGATAGTCAGAAGGACAAAACGTAGAACGCACCACGAGACTCTGACAGACTGCCACTAAGGGATTGGAGTACACGAAGCCCCTGTTTACCCATCTCACCCCACACCCATCCACAATCTATGAGTGCACGACAACGTGCTCCGAGACCCTCGCGAACGACGCTGATTCGCCTGACTGCGAGCTCTCGTTCCTTATCTGCAAGATGGCTCTCACAAGCCTGCAGCTCTGCCTGTGCATGAGCTAGTTTACTACTTGCGGAACCAATGGTAATGGAATTCGCCGTTGAGGGCAAGGACGAGAAGGAAGCGGAGCTTCCGCCCGGGTGCATAATGAAAGACGATCGGGAGTCCCGACCTGATTTTTGTGCTTTCGATAACTTTATTACACGCGTGACGCTAAAATGTGCATGCTAAGGCTGTCTCTGGCGTGCAGCTAAGGAGAGGTTGCTTACAGAATCTCCCTGTCACGGAGAATTGAACCGACGTCGTCTTCGAGTTCTTTGAGCGACACGAGCTGCTCTCGCCATTTCTCCACTGCATGGAGGTACCGTTGGAGTGCGTCGTCTGCGCCTGCGAGTACATCGACGATGGCACCAAGGACCTGGGCTGGAGAGCCAGAGTTAGATGAGTACGGATTTTCTGAGGGAGATGCGGCGCTGTATGCAGAGAGAGAAGCAAGTGCAGCGTGTGAGAGGGGGAAAAGAGAGACAAAGTGTTTGGTATATTCTTTCTCGTGTGCGATGAGGTTGGTCAAGAGACGCGAGTCCGGTGGTCTGTGGACGACCATTTAGCAGTTTCCGCCGCTGCCAGGATGAATACGTTGAAAGGACCTCTGCGCAGCTGGTCTGTGCGTGTCTGGGCTCGTCGCTGTGCAAGGCAGTGGAGAGATGAATGTCGAAATGAAAATCAAGTGCCAAACGCGTGCCAGTCATGGAGTCTGACGTAATGGCATGAAAGTTACTGCAAAGTTGTCTCGCACGTACAACTCATCCGACAGAGTGCAGTGATTAAAAGCCTTATAGATCATTGAATTCAATACGTATGTAGCGATCTTGCATTCTGTCTGTAATGTCCACCCAATGTCTCTCTTATAGCTTCTCTCTCTTGTTCACTCGTGGTCTCTTGTACCATACCCCAGGGACCGTCGTGCCCGACCTCCGTAATCATGCGTTTGCCTATACTGCGAACAGATAACTGTGATAAAGTCAAGTTGTTATTATGTTCTAATAAAGACCTCCTCTGCCAGGTCCATAGCAGCTTAAACATAACATAGTCGACAGCAGGCGGAAAACTTTCATGATATCGTGATCGACCACTGCAGGCCTACTGCATACTCATGCTGATGAGAAGCATATCGCATTCGCTCGGATCCTTCCTCTCCCTTCGAAGCTTGCTGTGCCGTTTTCATCCCGGTGACCTTTGCGAGAGTCTCTGCGGAATATATTATCTCCAAATCATGGCGTCTCCCACGTCACTTCCAGATCCTCCTGTAGCGTCCTCGTCGGAGGGTGCGAGCCAGATAAAAATATCGGCGTAAATCTTGCAGATGAGAGCGAAAGTCGTGACCGGGTGCATCGACTAATATGCAGTCAAGGCCGTACTTGGTAACTCACGAAGGGATGCAAAGAGTTGGGAGCGCACCATCCCTCTTCACCTTCCTCGTCCTCAGCGACCCCCGTCGAGCCTCCGGCCTCAACGCACGTGGTCGCGGCCAGCCACGTCCCCTCACCTTCACAGCGAATAACAATCGAATCTCGTCCGCCCTCACATCCGTCGTCCTCGTCTCCGCCCTCGCTCATACTCATCCATCCCACTCCGCATCCTTGCCGACGAGGGGCTTCTCTCTGAGCGCGCGGGTAGAGTCAGGGGAGGTTGGTGGTGAAGCGATGCGTGTCCGCTTCACCACCCGAAAAAGATGGGGGAGAGAGAATCGATGGATCGTGCTCGACAGGCGGGACTGATTATTAGGACACACGGCGGTGTGAAGATCGAGGCGGACAAATTATTGATACTAGCACGTCGAGTGAGATGACGAATGGGAGTAAATAGACGGTACAAATGAGAGGTACGGACGCACCCCGAACACTTTATTTCTACTATAGGATGGTCCGATGGGCTCCAAGGTGCAGTTCTCATTTCCTTCCGTACGACGAGGTGCAAAGGAGATGGTGTTGCACCCGGGAAGCTGCTGGGTGTTGGCTTCTGTGTCGGTAGGCAGCGAATCGTTTCCGGTTACTTCGCCCTTGACCCCGCATCCTCGCCGATCTGCAATATCTGGACCGCCTGCTACCAGAGCTATGATTGCGGTTTCTATGTCCTGCGTACGCAAGTGTTGGAGTACGGTTGGTCCACTCTACGTCAATTTATTGATCAGGAGATTGATTCTCTGTGGAAGTGGAGGAGTCCCGCCATGCTTGGCGTTGCTTGATTGTTTCCTCGCATAGCATAGGTCGTATCCAAGTTGCCTCATACTTTCCGTTGGTTTGGTGATTTCTTTAGACGCAGGTTCTAACTTTCACTTCTTTCGCGTTACTTTACAAAATGATTGTGTTTTTAGGCTCCAAGATCGCATACTTTTTTTTCTTTCTCTTTCTTTTTCCCCCTCACACTCGATGGCAGATTCCACTGTATATGTACGTCCAAGGTACTGTTGTCCTTAAGGGATACTCCATCATGACCACTGAAGTCGAGTGACACTTACTCAAGAATACCTATTGTAGTGTTAACTCGACATAGGCTATTTTCCGAAACAAAACATATGTACTTACCCTTGAAGAAATATAGACGCCGTAAACAGCATGTTTTGTGCCTGCTTATTGTAAGGATTCGGTCCGACGTCAAGGACCGTATGTCAAGTTGTCCAGAAAAGCTGTGACAGTTATGCTTAGTTCTTTCTATGTTTTTCTCACTCGTATATACGTTGACATTTCAGTGCCTCGCCTCTATCGTATAAAAGGGCCAATGTAACGTAGTATACGGGGACTCTTTTTCCTACATCGAAACCAGACCCTCTTGTCTGGAAAAACCGAGTAGTGTTTAAGACTCCTTATCGTTGTGCCGTTGTTGCAAGTCCTTATAACTTCGCATCAACGTCACATATTTTTTTCCGACTCTAACAAAGTCTACCTTTCGAGCTCATACCCTCTCGATACCTTCTCGACAACTCGCGGTCTGATCCCCCGCTTGCACAACAAGCAAGTATCTCATATAAACATCTACAAAAATGACTAACGTCAGATATAACCTTTGCCGAGCCACTAGAGCTCGAGCATCTTCCTTACCTCTTAGCCCGATGAACCAACCTGGTGTTGGTGTCGTCACCGATACCCTGTTACCAAACCTGACTCCCCTTGGTAGTCAGTATTCGACCCCAATTGACAAGTCTACCGGCAACGTTGTCCACAAGTATAGCGATGTTGTTCGTTCCACTTCTAGAAGTCAAAGCCCGGCGCCCTGAAGTGCTGCCGTTGTTTCACCTGGCTTGAGGAATTGCTCGCTGGAGTATCCTAGGGACAGTGGTTCCCTGGAGGCTGCAAGAGCTAATACTGCCAGAGCTATGGTACCTGCTCACAGTGTACACATTACCTTACCAGATGATATCCATACTGACATGACACCTTCCTCGCCTATGAGTGAGACTGAGGTAGAGCGGAACGACCTGCAGTCGTGGACTACAGTGGTGCGAAAGAGATCGTGCGACAAACGCACCTATGGTAAGCTTACACCGGAACAGGCGCAGATTGTCCAAGAGGCTGAGAAATGCCTGACGTCAGATGAAAGGGAAAGGATCGCCAAGAGATCCCTGTCTCAGGAAGTTAGTACTCAACAGGAGGGTACACCCGAGACTACGGATAAACCCGCTGATCCCAAAGGCAAAGGCGCCGACCCCAGGAACTGGGGCGCATTGAACGTTAGTAGTGACGAGCTCGACGTCGAAGCACAACGAGCTGTGCTCGCTTCATGGAACGTCGTGCACCAGCTGGCTAACGAAAGTGAAAGCGATCGACCGGGGGCTTCTAATAAGAAAGATCAGGTTGTCCGGGAGACTGCTGTGCCCACCAAAGGGACTACAACCCAACCGCAAACTGCAGAACCTTGCGAGGAAATCGTACTACCTAAGGGAAGCCATCAGCGTATGACGAACCCCCAGAACGAGCACCACAAGAAGGATAAATCAAAAGAGAGACCTACCCAGAAGACGTCTAAAGCTCCTCCGAACCCGATCAAGGAATTGGTCGATAGGGTTACTCGACAGGACCACAAGTGCTGTGAGAGGCAGCGCACGCCTAAAACGATGGAACCTGTTAAACAGATCGATCCGAAGAGCTACATTGGATTAGCCTTCAAGTGTCTCGAAAGAGATGAGAAGAAATCTAAGAAATCCAAAGGGAAGAGATCCCGCCGGCACCGTCGTAACGATTCATTGAGTAGTGAAGACTCTTCAACGGATGACGGCTCGAGTAGCGCCTCGAGCAATTCCACATCTAGTTCTTCAGATACTTCATCCACAAGCGGCAATGATACTGCGACGTACAGCGATGACTCGAGTTCAGACAGGGACGACTCGAGTGACGACTTGAGTTCGAGTTCTGGGAATAGTACCGATAGTCAAGGGAGTCGCCGTCGTGGAAGATCACACCGATGACGGGGACGGAGTCGGGGTGCCCGTAAACCTAAGAAAAGGTCAAGATCTCGAAGGAGAACTACGCTAAAGCTGATTCCACCTACCAAGTACGATGGGTCGGATGATGTCCATGCGTTCCAACGTTTCGTTATGGAAGGGACCGCCTATGTGAAGGACGGGCGCGTTTCCTCTAAGAAATGCATCTTCATTTTATCACATTACTTAACCAAAACAGTGCATGAGTTCTACGTACGAGAAGTGTCAGGCAATCCATATAAATGGCGATTGTCTGATTTCTTCACTGAACTGTTTAACTATTGTTTCCCCATCAACTTCCGTCTATGACAAAGGGAGAAATTACAGAATTGTTACCAAAACTCAAAGACAGTGAAAACTTACCTATACGAACTTCATGAACTGTGGAACATGATTGGTGAGACTGACGAACGCACCAAAGTCCACAAGTTGTGGTCCAGACTCCGTAAAGAGTTACAACGCGACCTGTGGAGAGAAAAATTAAACCCAGAGATATCCTCTTTGAAGAAGGTAGCCGCTACCACCGAGATTCTTGAGATCACTCAAATGGTCACTGGTGACTATACCCGTAAGACACGCAGAAACCGAAGTAAGAAACGTACCGTTGAGAGTTCAGCTATGTCCCATGAGGGGACTGGCCCCAGTAAGCACTGGCAAAGGTGTCGCCACCACAGGAAGGAGAGGCGAAATGAACGACAAAGGGAAAACGCTCCATCTGGAAGTAATCAGGATCAGCGAAGAGATAAGCAAACTGAAAGGAAGAAACGAGACGCACCAAAATTAAGCCAGGAGGAGCAGGAACGGCATAAGGCTGAAGGCCTATGCTACATCTGCCATAAGGCCGGACATTTTTCAAGGAACTGTCCAGAACGCCAAAAGGTCTCTTCGTCGAGCAAACCTCCCAGAGTTTCTAGCTTCAGGGTCGATGTAGACTTCAGGGACGTTGAGAACCAACGACAATTGGCGCGATCGTCTGAATGCGACCCTAGCGTGACATTGAACTTCATAAATCCGCGCGGCCCCGTCATGCATGATGAAAACGATGAGATCTTTGAAGATCTCCCTGACCTAGAAAGCGTATGGAGTGAAGACAATAACTCACTGGGAGATAGTGTCACCACTGACGAAGACGATCATATCGCCGGGATGAGAATCCACGTCTATAACAGCGATCAGTTCCTAAGATCTGGACCTACTGGAACGGAGATTGGAATGCCCCTAGAAGATAGGGCTGTTGAGAGATTGTCAGGAATCTGTTATCTGGGCGATGATCCAGACTCACTAAGTACGTTTATGGATACCAGGTTCGTTGTGTATAATTTGCACGACGGCACACATGCTATCGTCGAAAGCAAACGGGATATTCTCGGACCCAGTGATAGGGTCCTCATCGACACTGAACTTCTAAAGCGACCCGCGTTCCGCCTAGATAGCTGGTACTGGTTCAGAAAGGGAGAGCGACTTGGCATACCGAGGACTGTATTGAAACGTCAGGACCGTGAGCATGTCTGGCGTTCCCCTCCTATGGGCTATCCTATCGAAGATGCAATCACCTCTAAATTAGAGATACACGCTCTCCAGTTCCTGGAAGATAATCAGGCACGATTCCATTGTACCTTAACAGAAAACGGCACTTACAATGTGTATGACTATCAAACGTCGATATCCTTCGAGCTACCTTCGAGTAAGATGGAGCTACCTAAGTTCAATATCGTGTATTGGCATGCTAAAAAACTACTTCGTACCTGTCTGACCTTAGTCAAGGAAGACCCGTTAGAAGACAACGAGTGTACTTTGAAGAACTTGTTCGAACCGGACAACGCTTCAGATGAATTCACCTACATAAACGATATGAACGACGTTATCCAGTGCGACTCTATTCGGCTGAATGGAAGCAATGCTCGTACCGAAGATAAACTCACCCTACAACGGAACGCATCGATTGCTAAAGATTTCACCAGGAAGATCCCGAAACCCTTAGTCGTCGTAGTCCATGTAAATGGGCACCCCGCATGAGCGTTGATTGACACAGGATCGTTGGCTGATTTCATGTCAGTAACGTTGGCTGAACAATTGAAAGTGAAGCGCCTACCTTTAGAAAAGCCGCTTACTATTCAGCTGGCTGTCCAGGGCTCGCGATCGAAGGTGAACTTTGGTACGAAGGCTTGAATCCAGTATCAAGGCATCAATTGCGAACGATACTTCGATGTAATGAACTTACAAAATTATGATCTCATTCTTGGGATGCCATTTTTGTACCAGCACAAGGTTATGGTCGGCTTGCATTCACCACGCATGGTAATTGGTAGTACGACACCGACTGAAATGAAAGGTCCACAGGTGTCAGTCCTGGAATCACGAGCAACAGAGATTTATCACGATACCGTGGAGAAAGCCCGGCAGCACTTGATGGAACTTGTGAAACCCCTATGCTCGCAAGTTGGGGCTACTGCACTCCCTCCGTTCCACGCGATAAACCATGAAATACCTTTGATCGATGAACAAAAGATCTACCCTTGGAGGCCTTCAAAATGTCCTGAGGCATTATGACCGCTATGGATTGAAAAGAAAAATGCATACCTCAAGACCAGCCGATGGGAACTTACAGCTGCCCGGAACACTTGCCCCATGTTACTCATCCCTAAGCCGGGAAACCCACCTCGATTGCGAGTCGTGGTGGACTTGCGGGAACATAATAAGAATACTTGAAAACTTTCTTCTCCTATGCCTGATATGGACGGTATCCTGAGACGCGTAGCAAAGAAGCCGTACCGATCGATTATTGACGGCGCCGACACGTATGAGCAGATCCGCATCGTACCTGAACACGTTGAGCATACCACAGTAACTACCCCTGACGGAAATATGGTCAGTCTCATAGTGCAACAAGGTGACTGCAACGTGCCTGCAACTTACCAGGCTTTGATGAATCATATCTTTGGGGAGCACATTGGTTCCTTCATGGACGTATATCTCGACGATATCATCATCTATTCGGACACATTAGAGGACCATGTACGACACGTGAAGACTGTCCTCGAAATACTGATGAAAGAAAAGTTATATCTCAGTGAACAGAAGCTCCAATTCCTCTGTAAAGAGGTCAAGATCCTCGGGCGGGTAGTTACCGACGAGGGGATAAAAATGGGTCCGGAGAAAGTCGACCGTATCTTGAATTGGAAAGTACCTACAAATCATACCTTGTGTAAAGGTTTCATCAGGTCAGTTGGGTATCTGGCAGATGATATCTACAAAGTTCGCGTACCTTTGGGAGTTCTTGCTGAAGCTAGCGCCGAGACTCGTCCATTCCGTTGGACGTTTACTGAACAACGAGCCTTTGAGACTGTAAAGAAATATGTGGCGGCGTGCGCACCTCATTCTCGTGTCCCGTTGGATTATGGGCCCGACCACGCTCCTATCTGGGTAATGACCGATGCTTGTGGCAATGGAATCGGGGGCGTGGTAGCGCAAGGTCCAGATTGGAAGACCTCGAAAGTTGCAGCGTTCTACTCAGCGAAGATGTCGTCAGCGCAACGAAATTATCCCGTACACGAGCAGGAATTACTCGCTGGTGTTGAGACGATGCTGCGGCACCGGGATATCCTGCAAGGCGTGCACTTCACTTGGGTTACTGATCATAAGAGCTTAACGTACCTGCTTGACCAGAAGGATCTCTCGGGTCATCAGGCGCGCTGGCTCGAAAAGCTATCCGGCTTTGATTTTGATATTAAGTACGTTCCAGGCGTGGATAACGTACTCCCGGATGCGCTGTCCCGCATGTACGAATTCGATGAGCTGGGGACGATTCGAGCACTGAGTGAATACTTACACCACGATCTTGAGATTGATACGCCTACGACTGATCAGCGGGACCCTGTAATTAGCACACCTGTGTATGTGGGCGTGGAGGCCCTCGCAATGATTCTACGTACCCGCAAATCCCAACCTGCCACACCCGATGCTAACCATCCTACCGCCCCTTGCACGTTGAGCTCATCACAACAGCGTACCCATCCAGAGACCCGGGTGTCAGCCAAAGAACATGCCGCAAGTGACGCACCCAACACCACTGATACAGCTACCCGGATCCAAAAGCCTGGCTGTCGTTGCTGCTCTCCTCCTCCTCCCGCCAAGACTGGTCAACCCGAAACCAGCGCAGAGTTTGCGAGTCGTGTGAAACATCGTTTCGTCCTTCTTGGCCCAGGCATCTGAAAGAAGGGGGGGAAGAGTGATGATACGCAGCAAGAATTACCTCAAGACATGAATGGCACTATGCAGGCCACGCATAACACTGCTGATGCACACGTGACATCCCCTAACACGCGCATTGAGGAAGCTGCGCAAAACATGTCTAATGGCAACCACGTGATCAGTACTAAGATCCCCAATGTTGGATACCCAACCAATGAAGGCATATTGAAAGCGGCCCAGAATAATTATCATAAGGATCCGTTCTTTAAGCAAATTTTGGATGAACCGCAGGCATTCAAGAATTTTGAGATCACACCGGATGGATATATTCGTCTGAAACTACCAGACAGAATTGTATTCTGCGTGCCGGACATTACAGTACACAACAATAATCTACGGGAACAGGTCATTGACCAGGCTCACTCGCTACTAGCTCACCTAGGAGCAAAGAAAACGATATCATATATTCGAGAGTTCCTATGGTGGGACACTATGGTAAAAGACATTACACAATTCTGCACATCTTGCCCAACGTGCCAGAGAAGTAAACCTCTGACGCACAAGCCTTTCGGGCTATTGAACCCGCTACCCATTCCATCCCGACCTTGGGACGCCATTGGAGTTGACTTCGTTGGACCATTACCTGAATCAAAAGATCGGGATGGTGAATACGACTCGATAACCATTATCATAGACCTACTAACCTCTATGGTGCACATTGTACCGAGTAGGACTAATTATACTGTGCGCGAAGTCGCAGAATTAATGTTCGCCGAAGTGTATAAGCATCATGGGTTACCTCGCGCAATAGTTAGCGATCGTGACGTCCTATTTATGAGCCTATTTTGGACTCACCTCAATAAGCTGATTGGTGTCAAGCAAAAGATGTCAAGCGCCTATCATCCAGAGACAGATGGTTCCATGGAACGCGCTAACCGAACAATCGCCCAAATGTTGAGGAGTTGCATCGGTCTGAACCAGCGAGACTGGGTGTCACGAATACCTGCCATTGAATTTGCGATCAATAGCGCTACGTCTGAGTCCACTGGATACGCACCTTTCTTCCTAAACACTGGAAGAATGCCCCGACGAATGATATGGGATGCCCCTGCAAAGGATGAGTACCCAAGTGTATGCGCGTTTGCAAACAGAATGAAACTGGCCTTGATAGAAGCGCATGACACCGTGATGAGAGCATGCGTCAAGCAAACTGTCAGCACTAATAAAAAGCGCCGACCGTGTCCCTTCGTTAAAGGAGATCTCGTTTACATATCTACTAAGAATATTAGCCTGCCAAAAGGGACATCAAGGAAACTCGTACCGAAATTCATAGGGCTGTACCGTATATTGGACGACTTCGGTAATAATTCCTTCCGGGTGGACCTACCTGATAACCTGAAACAAAGAGGAATTCACAACGTATTTCATTCGTCGCTATTGAGGATCCACATACCCAATGATGATAGAAAATTCCCCGGGCGAAAAGACGACCAAATACCTGAGCTCGGTGGTGAGAATCGTGAGTGGGCAGTGGATAAGATAATACGACACCACGGAAGTCATGCCGACACCCAGTTTGAGGTGCAATGGACCGCTGGCGATCGGACGTGGCTACCGTATGATGAGGTTGCACACCTAAAGGCATTAGCCGACTATCTGGAAGCAATTGGGGTCGACGGGATAGAGAAATTGACTGACACGGGTGACGGGGGCATATCCGATGATGACCCTCAGGTGTTCGCTGGACACTTGGCACCGCATATCTGCGGGGCCCATATAAACCACCCGTGCTCGAAAAGAAGATCCCCGTCGACTCACCTAAAACCCAGGCTGACCCGACCTCCTCCTCCTCGTCACCGAAGCCCTCTACCTCGTCGTCATCACACTCCTCGTACACCTCCCTGTTGTTGCTCGTCCTCGTATCGTCCTCCCCGTAACCATCGCCGGCCCGTGCCCCACGCTAGACGACCTTGTACTCGTCGTGTACCGCCGGTAACCAGGTCCCACATGACCCATCGACACATACTCCATCACGGCAGGAACAGAACGGCCGACCCTTCACAGACCCAGGCCACTCCTGACATACCAGGGCGGCATTGTCGGCATCGAGGACCTCGCTCACGACCCAATAAAAAGCCCTATGCCCGCTTGTACAAAACTCCTAAGCTCCAACATCGAATCCACTCTAAACACCCTCTTCCGTTCTCTGTTCGATGAACAATCATTGATATCGTAAACGAGCTTATCAGGTTAAGTGACAATCACCCACCTAAAGAGACGAGACCCTCCAAGAAAACCATGCCTAATATCGAACGGGTCAGCACCGACTATTTTCTTATCCAGGTGCTTCCGGGAACCGGAGAGGGCGACGACGAGGTGCTTGTCCATCGTGAGCAGGTTCGCTCGTTCTTTCAATACGATCGAGCGCTGCGTAGAAACGCCGATAACCTTCCCAAACTCCCTGCTGGTTATCATCAGTTCTGGGATGCATATAGTCGTGAAGCTAAGACAAGGTCGAGATTTGCTTACGTTGATGTGCCAAGAGGCAAGAGGCCGTGCGTTATCATACCAGGTCCCTCGCCAACTCGAGAGGAAGTTCTTGGGCAGGATTCGGATCTGAGGAGTCAGGAAGAAATAGAGGGAGGTCAGGTACTTAATGGAGCCGAGGCTGAGACGTTGAAAAGCATGTTGTGGGAAGCAGCCAATCGGGTCAAGCATCAGAGAGAACATTCAAGTCGCGGATACTGGCAGCATCGTGACCGTCGATATGACGATTGTCGTCAGAAAGGACTGCTTGCTAGGCGACTTTCCGACTCACCATTCAATTGCCCTCGTGCCGACAAACACACCCCTTCCGAGAAGCAGACGCCTTCCAAACCAGAGAAACGCTCTGAAAAGTTAAAGGAATCCAATAATTCGTCGGAATACTCAGCTGATTTCTCTCCTGAACTCCATTCGTTCTTTGACCAAGTCGATCCCCTTGGCGACATCCTCCCTAATCAACCCATCGCTGGCCCCAGTCGCGTAACTCTCAATCAGATTGCTGTGGTCGAAGCGTACGCCTCTGAAATCGGGAACGAGGAAGATGAAGCGTACGACGTGGGAGCGGAAGGTACTGACGACCAAGCACTGGATCCGGATGTGCCTGCGGGACATGCCGCGTAGTGGGTCGTCTATAAAGAAAGGGTACTTTGTACCCTGGAGGGGGGAGTGTAAGGATTCGGTCCGACGTCAAGGACCATATGTCAAGTTGTCCAGAAAAGCTGTGACAGTTATGCTTAGTTCTTTCTATGTTTTTCTCACTCGTATATACATTGACATTTCAGTGCCTCGCCTCTATCGTATAAAAGGGCCAATGTAACGTAGTATACGGGGACTCTTTTTCCTACATCGAAACCAGACCCTCTTGTCTGGAAAAACCGAGTAGCGTTTAAGACTCCTTATCGTTGTGCCGTTGTTGCAAGTCCTTATAACTTCGCATCAACGTCACACTTATCGACTCGGATAAGCACCGTGCTTCACATCGATCAACCATAGTCTGCAGCCCCACACCCTTTACGCACGACCGTCTCAGACTCGAACCACACGCCTACTGCCTCCTACGACATTCGCAAAACCCCACCTTCTCAATATTCATGCCACCTCTGCGTTCCAGCAGATCCCGGCGTGGTCGGCAGCAGCCTTACTCGGGTGGCAATGCCATTGTTTCACCAGTTATCGATCCCACTGGAGCTACTCGGCCAAGTACGCTCACACTAGTACTGACATTCACACTATTATCAACTGAAGTGACCGTTCAAGACTCTGGTTCTCCCTCAGATAATGGGAGTATTGGCCATGCCACGGCGATCG